>VXBJ01003386.1:351846-607156 GCA_013400055.1 Nycticryphes semicollaris
CCCCTGCCCCCCCCCTCCCTTCCTGATAAGGCATCCCTGGCAGCCCAGCTCACTGCTTGCTCAACCACCTCTCCACACCTGGACAAGGAAGCACTGCATGGCCCAGAGAACTGATGAGATATTTAAGAGGCATGTCTACTGCAGGAGAGAGGGGAAAAAAAAAAGAAAAAAAAAATATAAAAATACCGAACCAGAAAAGGCCACCAGGAGAGGTAACTGGTGTTTGCACAAGCTTCCAGTCTGGCTGCATGGTCTAGTTCTAATAAGCAGCAGAAATGAAGTCATGCCTTTTATCTCCAAATTATAACAGCAAACAAAGGGGAATGTGTTTTTGTGGTGGAAGATCTGCTAGTTAAATTCTCACAGGAGGGTTAAAAGCTAAGGCCCAATCTCGAAGGCACTCATCCACATGAGGACTGATGCTTCTGTGACTATCCTCAGTAAGGTTACACATGTATGTGTTGCTATATATATTTATAAAACACAAGTCTACTGATAAATATATATATATATACACACATACAAAATCTCTTAATCCTACTTCCTAAATAGAAATTTCTAATTCCTTAACATTTGTGGGTGCTCAAATATACTTATACAGATATTTTAAAGAAAAAATAGGATTTCAACCATCAAAAATGAAAGTGCTAGCCACAACAGAAAAATAGCACTTAAGCATCATCTTAGGGAAAAGCATTCAGACGACACCTAGAAAGGTACAGAGATAAACTGCAAAGCTCTCTCTGAACTACTGTGAATGTTCACCGTAGTTAGGAATAGTCAGTGCATCTTCAAACCTACTTTACTCTAATGGGATAAGTGCTTATAAAAGTTTCTTACTCACCCATGTGCAGCTTTAAAAGAAAAAAAGGAAAAACAAAACAAAACAGCTTGGTTTTAGCAACCAGAATCACTAAGAGTGCAAACCTTGGACAAGATGATTGCTTTAAGCTGCACATTTTACTATCCCCCTACTGCCATTGCAGCCTGCTGACAACCCTGGGGAGCGTAGGAGCGAAAACGGGGTGCTGCCAGATCCAGCTGGTCTCTGAGGCCAGATCTTGCTCCCTTTCCTCACACCCCAAGGGGCTGTTCCCCATCAGCCAGGGAAGCAGAGCAGGACCAGACAGCCCTGGTTTGCAGCCTCAACAAAGAGCCTCACCTCTTCTCAAGATTTCCACTCCCCGGGCTTCTGGCCCTTTGCTTTTACTACACCATTTTTTCTTTAAACTACCAAGCCTATTTCTTAGCTCTGCTTGGGTTGTGGTTTACACTGTGTACAGCAAAAAGAGCTCAGCTCTAACCCTGCTTCAAAGCATCACCTGTGGGAAGGGGTAAATTGAGGCAACTCACAACCTCCCTAAGAGCCAGTGCCATCCCACCATGGGCCAGCATCACCCCTCAAATACCAGCCATGGATGTCTCCACAAAGTTATTCCAAATTTTGGCGGTGAAATCTGCTAGTTTTATGAGGTTGGTTTTGTTTGGTTGGTTTTGGTTTTTTTTTTTACAGGTCCGGCATGAGGTGCATCCCTCCTCATCGACTCAAACAGGATGGTGGCTGTTTTCTTTTTCTCCTTTTTGCAGAAACCTCTAAGCAGCAGACAAAGCTACTGTCAAAAGAATGTTTTTACAGCAGTGGAAATAATCAGTGCAAGGCTAGTTTTTAAAACCTGCTCCTAAAGTGCTTGGAACATTAAACAATTATTTATGAACACTTGAAACATTAGCTGTTCCACTTGAAACCATTGGCAGGGCTTTAATAACAGCCCAAGCAATGCTCTGGAAGCAACACCAAGGACTCTCGCTAGTCACAAACCCTTTATTTCATTTTTAAAGCCACTGTTGCTCTGCACCAAAATTAAAAGGTTTATCACTATGATTAAAACAAAATCTCATCACCAGCATAAGCATCTATTCCCTTCAATGCTCCACTGAGACATTCCCCTCACTTTTTGCCTGTTTGGCACGCCTTTGCTTTTACTCCACTTCTTCCTAAAACAAGTTATTCCTGCAGAAAGCTTGACTGGGGCACTGCCTGCCCTCTCTCCCAGGATTCAGGTGGATTTTCACATCAAGGAGGCCAATTGACACCAGGTTAAATAGATTTCCTAATCAGGATTGCAAACTCTTTGATAACACAAGTGCCCTAAACTTGTGCTATTTCTTATTAAAAAAATAAAAATCTGGTAAGGAAAGAAAGGGGAATTCAATGACAGATATTGCTCAATGACAGGAAAGACCACATTTACTGAAGTTGTGGGGTTTTTTTTCCTGCAGTTCACCTTTCCCAGGAAACCAAAAGAGTTTAAATCTTTTAAATTTATTTATTAACATCAAGATGCTTCAACCCAAAGCAGAAGCCCGTTACATGAGGTGCAGCATGGGCACACAGCTCCGTCCCCGGTTTGGTACATTTGGAGAGTGAGGAAGAGGTTTGCCCGCTTTGCAGTGAGGAAAGGGTAGTACGGAGAGGCTGAGACCCAGGTAGGGAGATGGGCATCCATCCCCTAGCAGGGAAACCCAATTCTTCAGCAATCTACCTGTGCTCCTTTTCTGGTACTTCCAAACAAGACACAACCCAAAATCCAGCCTTTCCAGCATCCAGCAGCCTAAACCTGTCCTACACAAAGACTACACTGAGGAAGGAGATGTTTCACAATCCCATTTTAATCCCTTTTAGTTAAACAGGTTTTGTCCAGGATGTTACAAAGCTCTGACCCTGCTCCTGGTTTGGGAGACACAAGCCTACATAACTCAGCTGTACCAGGCAGGGCTCATCTGCCATTCCTCATGGAATCATAGAATGATTTGGGTTGGAAGGGAACTTAAAGATTTTCTAGTTCCAACTCCCTGACATAGGCAGGGACACCTCCCACTAGACCTGCTTGCTCAAAGCCCTATTCAAGCTGATGTGGAACACTTCCAGGGATGGGGCATCCACAGCTTCTCTGGGAAACCTGGGCCAGTGCCACAGCACCCTCAGAGTAAAGAATTTCTTCCGATTTCTAATCTAAATCTCCCCTCTTTCAGTTTAAAATCTTTTCCCTTCATTCTAACGCTCCACTCCCTGATAAAGAGTCCCTCCTCAGCTTTCCTGGAGCCATCTTTAGGTGCTAGAAGGTGTCCGTGGAGCCTTCTCCAGGCTGAACAACCCCCAACACTCTCAACGCATCCTCATAGGAGAGGTGCTCCTGCCCTCTGATCATCTTCATGGCCCTTCACTGGGCACACTCCAACAGGTCCATGTCCTTCTTACATTGGGAGTCCCAGAGCTGGATGCAGTACTCCAGGTGGGGTCTCATCAGAATGGAGCAGAAGGGCAGAATCCCCCACCTTGCCCTGGGACCACACTCCTGAGGATGCAGCCCAGGATGTGGTTGGTTTTCTGGTCTGCCAGTGCACATTGCTGGCTCACACTGGGCTTCTCATCAACCTACACTCCCCAGTCCTTCTCTTTGGGGTTGCTCTCAATCCTTTCTCCACCCAACCTCTATTTGTGCTTCATGTGGTTCATCATGGGGTTATGATGTTACTCACAATTAGGTTGAGGAGGGGTGGGGGTGTTGGGTGTTGTTGTTTTGGTTTTGTTGCACAGAGGGGGATGGAGGCAGGCAGGGGAGCCAGAAAGGTGTTTCGCACCTTGACGGTACGTGCTCTTAGCCACGTGGTTAGGGAGCCAAGTAGTGCTCATTTGACCACAAGTGCTGAAACCAAGGCTAACAAGAAAGGCCTTATTCCACTGTGTCTAAGGCAAAGCAGGCAGCATGGTGTTAACAAATAACCGAGGCAGAAAAAGCAGCATGAAGAATCTGAAAGACATGAATGCCTGAGGAAATGCAGATTTTGGGGAATCTGTGAGTAAACAGGCATATGACTGACTGAGCCAAAATATATACAGGATTTCACAATATTTAAATCATGTAACTTTGTGTTCTTAAAAATAAATTAAAACTATACCAAGGCTTACACATGGGGAACTGACACACGCTGGGTGCTGCTAAACCTGCAGCCAGTGGCCTTATCCTGCAGCCCCCACATAAGAGACCTGGGAACCTGCTCACAACCCCCAGGACGCTTTACCACTGACTCCAGTGGAAGAAAAGGCAAGCCGGTTATGAGGGGTTTTAACCCCACTACCCCTCATCAAGAGTCCTAACAGTGTTTGAGAATCACACAACAGAACGTGCATTATCTGTTGTGGACCCCGTGCCCTCTTTTTAAGATGGCTGTTAACTTGCAAAAGTTACTGTGGCAAAGGAGTGGAAAAATGATTTGATCATATTCAGCAATATTGCTAAGAGCAACAGGGAAAGACATTTGAAAAAGTGGCTTGCAGTCATTTATATACCTCTTTCCACATGTTAACCATTTTTACTTTCAATAACCATGCATCAGTGCTCTTGCTGCATTACCTTATAACTCCTTTTCTTCTTTATGGTCCTTTGTGGACACATTTTCACCTGCTTAAATCTCTGCATATCTACTAGGAAAAAAAAGTGAGATGTACACACAGGTACCCTGTCCTAGGTTATAAATATATTAGGGACGTACAAATGTCATCACAACCCGCAAATGCAGCTTCACTGGGTCCTGCTACGGAGGCACATTGTGACTTGCTAGAAGTGCACCAGCCAGAATCTGGGAAGGTATCTAGGACCAGTGCTCCCCTCATCCAGGTAATTTGTTATTCAGAGTGTGCTGATCTTATTAAAAGAGCTATTCTTTCCTTTATGACTGTTTGTTGCTATGCTAGTTTTCCCTAAAGAGATGTAAAGCCCACTTTGCTCACATGGACAAAGTGAGAGAGGGTACTTTTCTTTTTGCAACTCTGGAACTGAAACTCTGGACATAAAAGGCTGCCAACAGCAGTGTAAAGCAACTTCTGAAAATTTACCAGAATAAGTTTGGCCACCTAGGTCAGGGTCTATATTCTCATAAACCATGCATTTTACAAGCAGATGACAAACAGCTGCTTGCAATTCCTCTCCCTTCTCAGTTTAGGCCCATTAACTCATCCTCTCTAAACTCTTGGAGATGTTGGCCACAACTCATCTTGCTCTTCCCCACAAAGTTATGCAAACAAAAGTCTCTGCAAGACCTCTCAGGTTCTGAGTCACCTGCCATTATTCTTGCTGACTTGGAAGATATTTTGAATCCTTCCTGAACAATATTTCAGAAGGATGTTGGGCCTTTTCTAGACACCTGTGATCACCATTTTTTGAGGAGGGCTCAGTCTTTGGGAGTCTGTCTACGACTGCCACACTTGGAGATGTTAATAGCAACTGTCATACTAATCTCTACTGTAGCTTTAGGCATGGCAGAAAACTGATAAATCTGAAACAGGTTCAAATTGAAAAGGTAGCTTACAGCTCATGTAGGATGAATCTTTGGTGCCTGTAAAGTCCCTGGTACATACAACATACACAAAGTACTTTCCAGTTTAAAGATACTCCTTTCAGCATGGCATACAGCATGCACACTCCATTTTCTTGGTGTCTCGTACTGAGTAGAAACATTTCTTCAGATTTCAACGGGATTTGGGGGAAACATACTGCAACAAGGGGTTTCTTTATCATTTCCTATATCTTTTCTGATGCAATTCTTGCAAGCGGGTGAAGCTGGGAAATCCTTGCACCTACGAACAGTTGAGATCTATGCAGATGTGGTTAAAAAGGTTGAGTACGGGTTTGGTAAAGCAGCCAGAACTTTCTTTTCTCTATTCGTATTTTATGTCCTTAATAACCACCTTCAATAGATTTTTCCAAAAGAGATGGACTAAATGTGCATACGAGTGGCTGTACAGCAAATAGCTTCATCAATGATTTCATTTGCAGTCCAGAAATACCAAAGGGCTTCACAATTCAAAGTGTTAACACATGATCTTAGGCCTAGGAATTTACCAGCTAGAACTGAGAGGACATGGAAAAGAAGAGGAATGAATAAGATGTTTAGGGTGAAGACATATAGAATAAATTAAAATTAGTCTATGATATTTTTAGGACCCTGAGCTCTAGCTACGGTTCATCTCTTTCCCAGTTATTGATCAAGTTGCAACTTACTAGTTCTTTATGAAGGAGACAAGACCGGTATATTACTATGTATGTTTGAGAAATCAAAATATCACCAGCATATGAAGTAGTTGGTTCTCCAGTTATGAAACACGCATTTGACTCTTAAGAATGCTGGAGGCTGAATAAAGGTTAAAAACTCAGAAATAATATTGTTCCTGCAACTTTTGCAAAAATCTTTGAGAGATGAATTTAGCAATATGTGGCTTTTAATGGTGTTACATTAAACAGCAGGATTTCCATATGGCGTGAATCTGCTGAATTGTATCGAAGATGGGGATTTTGTTCCAAATTTCTATGGCATTCTGCGATTGTGTCATTAGATACCCGCAAGCCTTTGCTACAATGAAGAGTACAGAATGTGCCAAGTAAAACAATCTTGAGTATGCCTTCCAAGGGAAAATACTGAGACTAACATTTAAAATTTCCTAGCCCCATTTTCGCTGAAATGCAGTGAGTTCTTTTTGTTAGAAAAGGGTTAAATGGAAATGTGTCATTTTCATAATAATAATGTGTTTTATATTGAAATTTGTTCTTCGCGTCTTTTCTTTTCAGTGTAAGTGTTGGTGTGTGTGAGTGATATGAGGATAAGTTTGTGAGGGCAATTACCCATTATTGTTGAGTAGCTGAGTAGTCCCCTGAGCAAACTCATGCATAATTTGTTTGTTCATAAGATACTGTAGAGCTGAGGCTGCAGTATCTTCTATGCCCCAGCTTATGGGAAAATGGAAGCTTTTTCCCACTACTCTGCATTTCTTACCCTATTGTTTGAACTCTGATCATCCTTCTTGCCCCTCTATTATGGGCACCTTCGTTGAATAGGAATCGCATATCAAGTGGGTTAAGGTCAGAAATACATCATATAAAAGGGGAAACAGTGAATTCCTTTTACAAGATTCATTATGATAATCATGTCCAAATATATTATTAGAAGCATTAAAGAAATCCTTTTCTAATTTATTTTTGTGCTTCTTACTATCCGCATATCCTTGTTATCTAAGAGAAACAGCGTGGTCTGCAAAGTTGAGGTTACAAACGTGCAGCGGTCTTGGGATAGACAGGACTGGCTCGAGATACAACTTCAATGTTAAATAATTTTCCACTTTTTAAAAAACTCTAATCTTTCCTTACATGGTTTTCTCCCCTTACAGCTCTCTCTTCCCTTATCTGCAAGAGGACTTGCCCTTTTCCTCAGGTAGCAGCATCCCTATTACCTCTTTCCCTTACGCACACTGGAACAGTGATTTCTTGCTTTACTGATCAGCTCTTCTGTAGCTTCACCCTGGAGAAGCCCCATAATTTAAATGCTGCTGTCTGCAACCCTTCTCCTCTAAAGAGCCACACACATTTAACATCATGCTGGATGGGCAATGTATTTTCTTATTAAAATAATTGGAATGTGAGCATTTCAAAATTATTAATTTGCACCAAGACAACTGCATGCCTGGATTTATAAGGGTTTTCCTCCCACCTTATTTGTTTTTTCCTGTTTGTTTATAAGCCAAGGCAGTTCTATGCTCTAAGACAAGGAGGGAGTCAGGCTGATAAACGAGATATCTGCATCAGGAGATACAGGTATCTGGATCGAGAGACTAATTTCTTACATGAGCTGATATTTACAGTCACCTAGCAAACACTTCTCTCCTACAGGGGTGCACAAACTTTTCATCAGTAGTAACTCAAAGGTTGGAGGCACCACCAGACACAGTAACAGCGACATGTGTCGCTACATCCCTATTTGGTATGGTTGGCATGCCAGATTTTGGAAACTTTTGGGTTAGGATACAGACATTTAAAGGTATTCTTCAAATATTGTTGAGAGATTACATATAAGAAACATACCTATAATTCTTTGAGTACATGGCAATATTTCTATAACTAATTTTGGGTAAGGTTTTCACAAGAAATTGGCTTTACAAAACCTGCAGAAAAGCTAACCCCCGTTTTATCCTCCCACAGGACTAGTGCTAGGCCAACATAGAACATTAGACAATCCCAGCATGACATTTTCATACTTGGACAAAACATTCTTCTCTGGAATAAATTATATTTGTGTTCCACCTGACCTAGCACAATTTTTATCATGACAAACTGCTTCTTTCTGAAAGTAATAGTACAAATAGGATGAACAACTAATTGATAATAAGATGTCAAAATTAGATATTTTAAATATTTTTCATAAGACAACTGTTTGGGGAAGATCCTTATTTCTTCTTTAGATACCTGCTTTATCAAGAGGAGAGAACAGATATATGAATTTAGTTGAAGCATAATTGCAGGACAGCTCTGATGTAGTTTACATCAAGTCATAATGCTTCAGTTTGGAAGAAATGCTAGATTAACACATTGACCTGTCCCTGTGTAGCTCTCCTTGGGCAACTCCCGCATAAAGCATTTGTCAAAGCAGACCCCAAACTCTCTCATACATGAACAGAATGAGCTGAACATTCAACAGCATAACTCCATACAAGAAAGAAGGAAAAAAAACCCAAACGTCTGAGTTCAGTTATCAGTCTCTGCTTGTAACTTGTGGAGATACACTAAATATCTTCCTTCTAGCTCCGCAGAAATTAAATACTCTAAGAAGTTCCGACATAGGACTCTCAGACTAGCTTTTTCCTGATGAAGTTTCAGAATAAATACATTAGGGATCCAGGCTGGTTTAAATGACAAAACCAGTTATTAATTTTGGTACAAACATTGGATGAACCCTCCAAGACTTTATGACACCTTCCTTCACATGTGGAACTCTGCCACCAGTGCTTTTATCTCCTCTTTTTCTCTGGCTGATGTTATTAGTATCAGAAATGCTGTTTGGATGGAAAGAGGAAATGGAGATATAGCTAATTTCTTAAAAGGTGGGGCCATTAATCCTGTCAGAAGAGTATTTGGATCCTAAGGAACAGTTACTCTCAAACTGGTAGCTGTCAGTTACAGATGAGCTTGAACACACTCTCCAAAGTCAGTGCCATCATCACAAAGCCCTTAGGTGCAAGGTGAAGGGACAGTCTTTGTGGAAAGCATAAAAAAAAATATCCTGGGAATACATGACACATCCAGTACTGGTGTAAGAGCAGCCTGCACTGGAGAAGACTCTTTCATCATCAGAAACAGGAAGGGAACTGATTAAGACAATAGCAGCTTTTAGAATATATTTGAAGAAAGGTGCCAGTGATAGAGCAATCTCCTGGGGTCAGGACAGTCTGTCCCAGAGCAACCGGGCTGCTTGTAAAGAATGTCCTCTCTTCAAGGTCTGCTTCACCAGCTAAGGATGAGCTGCCAATATTGAAAGGAAATGTAGCTGTGGGAGAGGAAATATTTATAAAATGTGTTGGTTACTTGTAGCAAGGCAATTTGTGCAAAAACTAAGAGATCCATTGAGATTACAAGCAAGGAACAGGGAAGCAGGAGGACAAACAGGCCTTAAATGAAGAATTAAATATTAAAAAAATGGGCATTTTTGCCCAGCATGCTCTGGTGACCCTAAAAATGATGTGCTTTTTAAAAAAGAAAAAGTCTGAGAGAGCTGTGCTGCTTGTTTTATTTCCTGTGTTTGTGGCTCTCTAGGATTTAGTGTTCCTTGCAACAGTCAAAATTTAGTGTCAGTAAGAATAAACCCTGAAGCACATGAGACCTTCCCCACTCCTCTTCACTGACCCGTCATCTTTTCTTTTCATTCTCACACAGCTTTAACTGAAACTCTTAAAATGCTGAAAACAGATACAGTAATAATTACTTGCAATACCACTTCTTAGCTCCAAGTCATTATTAGTTACTTGACTTTCTCGTGTCAATTAGTATATTAGTGTATCTTTATCACCATGAATCCCAAAGAGTGAAAGGAACATGCTCCAAAAGAGGTACCAAGAAAACGTGCTACTGGGGGAAAAAAAACTATTTAGCTTACACCATATGAAGTCATACCTAAAAACTAGAAATTTCTGTGCTACGACTATGCGGGCTAAACAGCAACACCCCAATGTCTAGGATACAGTATATCTCAAAACTTGAAAGTAGTTCTTGATGTCCAAGACATTTCGGTTCCTCAGCAGGAACTCATAAGAGCTGAGAGGACACAGGGGAATCACTTGGAAAATATGACTTGCAGTTAAGCCCTTGATCAATCAGTGTAGTGAAAGGAGCAGTATCACTCTTCGGAAGTTAATTAGACACTAAGAGTAATACTCTAGAAAGCTTTGAGAGCAGATTGTGTAAAGACAGCTCCCCGTATAAATCATTACTATACCTCAACTCTGAATTTCCATTAATTATTAAAGCTTTCTAGGCAAGCTAAGCAGATATTCTAAGATGCATATTTCAGAAATTTCCACATGTTAAAAATTAAGTACTGTCAAACAAGCTGGGCCAGGCAAAGAGAGCCTTTGGAGGCCCCCATCATAATGTACTCATGTCACTCATCATCTCCTCCAAGGGCTGCTTCAGGCTCCCTGCTGATGCACAGCACAACCCCAAACCCAGTCAGCTCCCTTCGTTCATATCACCACCTTATCCAACTGATGAGTTTGCATTTCTTCCCCACATATTTGGGACAGACCTGAAGATATGGGTGTATATGAAGATATTTTGAAGTGCTCTTGGGTTCATTCTGTGGGATTTTTTTGTGTCAGCAGGGTACAAACTGAAGGGAACCGTGGCATAAACTCAAGGGAATAGGGGGTGTGGAATAAAAGATTGGGCAGAGAGAGGCTGAGGAGAAGCAGGTTGCATGGAAAACCAAGGCCTGGCTGGATGGCAGGAAGAAGCTCTCCTCCTCATTCTTCAAGTTTGCCTGCGATGTTTTCCTTGGTTTTGTGATCAGACACTGATCTGGACCAAAGATGTAATTTAAGTGAACCCTCCTGGCATTCTCAGATGTTGAGAGCAGTCAGACTTTGTTGACCCTTGGCTTTGTATGGAGTTTAATTAGAAACATAAGTCCACTTAAATGCTCGTTTGGAATGACTGCATTAAGCCCCCCCTGTCCCTCAAGTTCAACTTCCCAATAAAGCACTAGGAACAAGGGCCTTGTTGCTGTTTTTAATTAGATTAATGATTTTCAGTATTTCCAGATAAGACTAAGAAAAGTACAGCTTAAATTATTCTGAAAGTGATCTACATCAAACAAAGGTAGATATTTCTCGTATTCCTACAGTAAAACAAGAGAAGAAAATCAAGGGATCTTACTTTGACATTGCAAAAACATGGGAAGATTATCCTTCCCCCCATTCTATTCTGTGGGCTGGATTTTGTTGGGGGTTTTTTTTGGTTTTTTTTGGTTTGGTTTTTTTTTTTTTTTTTTTGTTTTTTTTTTTTTTGTTTTTTTTATATTGAATACAGGAGTTGTTAACTTTATTTGTAAATACGGTGTAGACTTTTCCTTTTGTCCGAGCAGACAAAACAGAAACAGAAAGTCAATGAAAACATTCAAAAAAGTTGGAGGGCATGGCAGACCTTAGATTTGCATGCAAAGCTTCCGAAGTGATGAAATGTACCCAAATAAGTGTCTCAACTTTTGATTATTCAAATCAAGACACTGCAATATTCTTGGACACTCAAGACTTTGAGCTGTTTATTTATTCATTTTCTTTCTTTACTGCCTTTATCCCCTGAGGAACCTAACAACTGAAATATAGCAACAGTGCAGAATATTTATTGGAGAAAACAAGCACTTAACAGCATTGCAAAATTCCAGGTTCTCAAGAAGAAAAAGCAATAGGCATTAAAACAAAAGCTGCTGATACTGTAGTATTTTTTAGTGTTATAAAAAAAGATACATCTTTGCCTTCAAGATGAAAGCCAAGTACAGTTGAATAAGAGTATTAGACTGCTTTTCATCCAAGCTGCACAGCGGAACGACACCTCTGCAAGAATACACTAATCTTATGTTTTACCACCTAGGTAATATTTGAAAATACACTCAGCAACTGGATTAGTGAAGAACTACTGACTATTTATGTAGAAAACCAGTTGAGAACACAGAACAGCCCCTGTGGTTTGAAACATTTTTAGGCAATGGCATCAACAACATTTTCAATTGCAAGTTTGACAACAATAGATGGTGTTTTACAACTAAACCATGATAAAGACCTGAACACTCTCCAGAAGTCAGTGGATGCCTCTCTGGTCAGAGTGATGGTGATCAAGGCGAGAACCACAGCTAAAGAAATGGGTGTGTGAAACCATGGATATAGAGACCTAGCTACCCAGGTAACCCTTCTGAGGGCAAGACAGCAGAGGATCTTCATGTTGGGACCTCACAGACAAGCAGTTCTCTTCAAAGGAGATTTCGCTCACATTTACAGATTGTTCAGAATATACACATACCTCCTGCTCCTCATATTTTCAGCAAAGCATGCACAGTATTTGAAAAGCTCTTTGAAACCTTCCAGGCTTTCCATGGTAGGACAAACTGTCTTGCACAAACCCTTGTCTAAACCCAAGATACAGTCTGAACTAAAAATTAGTAGCTTTAGTTACATGACACCTAGTATGTTCATGAATGAGGGAGTAGAAATAAGGTTGCCTGAGCAACCTCAGTTATGGATTGCTTAATATCAGGGTACTTAGTTAAGCAGAGTAATTTTCTTTTAACATCAAGTGGGTTTCTTGGACAGGTTTAGAGAGCACAGTGCCTTCAGATGCTACTAGGAGCATGGACGCAAAAATACATACCTGGCTTCCACTACCACGGCAAACTTGGAAAGGATCGTCCAAATTTAGGGTCCAAAGCACTGCCTGAGCTTGTGCCAGAGCAAGTCAATCCCCAGAACAGCTCCAAAGCACATTTCCACTCTACTCTTGTGCTTCCCTAATTAGTCTCACCATGAGCCAACCAAACCTTGTAGAGCATCAGAGCAGGCTTGATGTATGAGAGGTGAGTTGAAACTCTGAGGCAAATTTTAGTGTCCTTTGTATCACTTGCATACTGTTACGACTGATGACAATTAATTATCTATGTTCAGGTCTAGGGTTGATTACAGAAATAATTTTGCTCTATTCTCCTCTGCATGCTTTCTATATATAGCAGGTTTGGGTTTTTTTCTTCCCTTCCAGCAACTTTGACAAATTCTTTTCATGCTGATGATGGAAAGAAATGTTGTCTTCAAAACAAAACAGGAAAAAAAAAACACTGTTTCAAATAAAAATATGAATGTTATATTATTTCATTTGTGACACACCTTCCCCACTCTCCTCCAGCCTGTTACACATTTGAAAGAGTTTGATACTTAAAAATACAATGAATGCATACAAATAACTTTAAACCCTATGATTGTTTCTGAAGTATCATGCTACATTGGATCAGACAATTCTCCTCTTTCATCTACACTCCAGAGGACTACACATTTTTCCTGAAATTCTATAGCATTTGAAAAGAAACATTCCTGGTTTAGAGTGATAGCGCTCCAAACAGTTCTTGTGTTTTCGATTAATTTTCAGTTGTATTGGTATTCTGTTCCAATTAGTCTCTGTTAGTGCTTCAAAGCTCTATCTTATCTGCAGATAACATCAAAGATGAGAGCTTCCAGTTTTAAATTTGGTTAGTAGTTATTTTAAAGATACAAAGGCATCAGTTGTGAATAGCTGATCAAATAGAATAAATACTTTTTTGTTTGGCTCCAAAAGGGCTAGAAAACTACTTTTCTTTTTGAAGTTCGATTTAATTTAGACATCAGGCCTCATTTCCAGGGTGCTGAACTCCCAGAGCTCATGTTGACTTCATGCTGCAGTTGTCTGCATTCAGCAAAACACATATTTCCTCTTCCACAAAACTTTAAGGCTTCCCAATATTTGTCCTTTCTTTAATTCAAATCGCAGACCTTTACAAAGCATCTCATAGATGCATTAGTGAGGAAGGTCCCAAGTAACTCCCATTACCACCAATCTATAAGTTCTTTTAGGACTATTTCTTAATCTCTCCTATTAGACTTGTTTCACCCCAGCTAAAAATGAACATAATCATTCAGGAGCTTGACCTGAGGTTTCTCACAGCCTAGGGAGATCCTACATAAGGGTTCACAAAGTTGATGCTTTCTCCCTACTGCTGCTTTCTCTCTGAGCTAGTAAGGACTTAAACCAAGATGAATAAGCTTTGCAAAAGAACAAAGAACTCATTTCAGTAATGGTTAGCTGCCAAATAGTAGAGCTGCATTCAAGGCAACTACAAGTTCCTTTGACATCTTCCTGAAAATAACATAGAGGTGTAATGTTGTCTTTTTCTTATAAGCGTAATTTAGACAAAACCCCTCCTTTTCCGCTGTACTCAGCGCCTCCGAGAAGGCAACCACATTTCAACCATTGTTGGGAAGCAGCTTACTTAAAAGCACAAAGGCAAAACACTTAAATCAGTTTTCTCTCGATGTTTAAAAAGCACAGTGCTTTCACTGACATCTTGTCTGGGATAGTACTGTTTAGAGAGGCACTGTCAAGCTTTGCCAGTCAGCAAAGGAGTCCATCAGTGCTCAGATTTCTCTTCATTAAAAAATATTTGGCACAGGCTTCTTCTATATGATGAAAGATGTAGAAAATCACTTTTGTGCCTACCTGGTTTTCAAATAAAGTTAAAGACAGTGTTACATGGCTGTCAGCGACCCCAGCACATACCCTGCACTTGCTGAAAACACGAGCAATTTTTCTCTGTGGCCCCACATACACACACAAACAAGTCAACTGATACTCAAGAAGCTGCCTCTGTAGTCCGTGAAACCATGAAGAGCCATAAATTAAAGGTTTTCATAGATTCCTGCAAAGGAACGAACCGTGGGGGCACATGTGCCATCCCTGAAAGTGCAGTTTCATGTACCTAGATGCCTTCATAGGACTGCAAGAACAGGTTGTCTGAGTATTGGCAAAGAGACACAGAGAAAGTCAATCCTGCATTGAACTAAACAAGGAGTAAATGGTCTCCTGAGATTCTTTAAAATTCCTGTAAAAAATATTCAATTACGGGCCTTGCAATCATCTGAGTTTCTAGACAGTAGTAATGAACAATACAATCTTTCTTTTTTGCACCTGTTATACAAGCTTCTGGACACCCCCACAAAATTCTTAACTACTGTTGGTTACACCCGTTTCTCAAAGGATACACTCCCTCCATGTGATGGTCACATTCCTGTCTCCCTTACACCAGTATACACTGCCCTACAAAGTAGTTACATCATTCAGCTTATGTGCCATCCCATCAAGTTTTCCCTAGTGTTTGCTGTAATGCCCAAGAGACTTTCAAACATTTGTCTGGAAAGGTCTCCTGGAGCAGGTGTCTCTTGGTGCAGAGGGGTCCACCCCAGCAACCCGCTTCACCCACCTTCTCAAATGCACCAAACCTTTAACAGGGAATATTGTCCCATAACACTGTTTATCAGAGATTTTTAATTCTCTTGGATTTAAGGTCCTTTCCACCCAAAAGCACCCACCTACATATCAGGGCAACACAGAGAAATCTATAAAGACAGGACACAGAGAAATAGTGGAGAACTTGGCCCATGATAGACAAAACATTAAACAGCACAGGAGGATTTTCAGGTTGAAGCCAGGCTATACAGAGGCACACATAGCTCATGTGTTACTATAAAATAGTTATAAACCACTGGCTTTGGTTTTGAGTGGGGCCTCTAAGAGTTTGCTTCTGGCAGGAGAGAGAATGGCCAAAGCCTTGTGCTGCATTCAGAGCCCCTTCCCCAGCCTGGACAGGGTTTCTGTGGCTCCAGGGTTTGAGGCTGGTTCTTTTTTGCTTTCCCCACCCCAGCACCACTCTAGTATCCTCTCCACTTTATTTCACCCTTGCCCTTCATCCTCTTCTCCTAACATTGTCTCCATCATACCTGTTAGCACAGACAACAAGTAACCTCCCCTCATGGAAGAGGAAAGACACGTAGACTCTCTCTTTTCCATACTGTTCAGTAGAGTGTTCTTAATCTGACTGGTCTGTACTTCCTCTACATTATTAGTAACCTCTATGCTAACCTGCTTTCACACTCCTTTTTCCTTTCCTCAAAGAAGAGAAGGCTCTGGGAAGACCTTCTAGCAGCCTTCCAGTACCTAAATGGGGCTTACAGGAGAGGTAGGGAGGGACTCCTTAACAGGGAGTGGAGCAATAGAATAAGGAGTAATGGTTTTAAACTGAAAGAGGGGAGTTTAGATTAGACTAGGAAGAAATTCTTTCCTGTGAGGGTGGTGAGGCACTAGAACAGGTTTCCCAGAGAAGTTGTGGCTCCCTCATCCCTGGAAGTGTTCCAGACCAGGCTGGATGGGGCTTAGAGCAATCTGCTGTGGTGGGAGGTGTCCCTGCCCTGGGCAGGGGGGGTTAGAACTCAACGATCTCTGAGGTTCCTTCCAACTCTCACTATTCAATGATTCCATCCTCCAGTCTACAGTCTAAGTATGTTCCCAGACATTCATCAACCTACAGTGGCACGGACTGGAAAAGTGAAATAAAGCCCCATGTCTCCCCTTGCAGGACACTAAGTTACAGAAAAATTATCTAGAGTGTCTATGAGGCAGAGTGATGGGAAGTAAAATCCTACTGTCTTTGTACTGCTTAGAGCCTCTGCAGCATATAGATCATTTGTCAGTGCCAGTTTGAGGTAGTCTCTATAAACAGGCTGTTTTGCATTTGAAGCACTCACAGGACATGATGGTTCGGCTAAAAAACCATGCATTTTACATGTAATCACCAGGATAATTTGGCTGTATATCGTGTTCCCACAACTTAATATTCTACCTACAGATGCATGATCAAGAAGAGATTCCTTAACTTTGACAGGGCACATCACATTATACTCACTTTATTATTGGAAATGATCACCCCAGGGTGCAAAAGGGAGCAAAGGCATAGTTTCATCATACTTTTTTTTTTTTTTTTTTAAACCACATTTACTGCAGTGCAGGGTATTCCAAAGCTACAGAGCGCCACTTGCCAGTGGACGAGCAGCTGAATTTTACCTGGATTGTGCAAGAAAGAAATAATCTAATCCTCTGGTGTGGAAAATTCACACTGAAAAACTCTTCTGGGCATACAGTTCATATTCTGAAGTGAAAAGTCACTTCAGGTGGTGAAATACAATGTTCTAAATGCTGTACCCATTGATGTTACTAAAAAACTCTACTGGCTGCAGCAACATATCGTCCCTGATTCTGGACTCCTGGCGACATTAAGCACACCAAAATCCTTCAGTTTTGATACTTGCTAGGACCAACAATGAGGGTTTTTCCCTCTGCTTTGATGTTTATTACAACCTATTAAAGTTTCCTATTCTCCAGCTCTGCAAAGACTTGAATATACTCCTGGTTGAGCAGACCAGAAAAATATACTCTCAAATCTCAACAAGCACTTGATACAGCACATTTATCTGGCAACTGATTGATATCACATCTATTTTGGAATTATGGTTTTGGGTTTTTTATCCTCCATATAAATGCCCTGTTTCACAATCTGGAAGGAAAAAGAACAAGCGATGGCCCATAGCTATTTAAGAGCTATAAAATAAAACCTATAAAATAAGAGTGAAATGAATTATCAAACCATAAACTAAAGTTTGGTGTTTAAAATGGGCCATGGCTTTAAAAATTCAATTACAGCTTTAATAGAAATAAGTTTACTCAATATTTTAATGGCCTTCTCTCATAATGTTTTTTCCCTCATTTGCAAAGCCTGGCATCACCAAGGATGCATGGCAAGCCTGCCTTTCCTTTAACTACTTTAAGATTGATTAGGAAACAGAATTATTGATGCATTTATCCAAAAAACCTTAATTAAGTGAGGCAAAAAATAGCACACAGAAGCATGTCTCAGTAGAAAACTGGAGTTGATTGAGATTAAGAAAGGTTACATTTAATGTTTTTGGATTGAAAACATTAGGACCATTAATTGAATGTCAGCAATGGAGAAGAGTTTAAATAGGAAACTCATTTAATGTTTTCTTAACTGGCTGGTGGGCTATTTCCTGAGGTGAAGCTTGGGTAGCTTCTGCAGATTTGTGTGCTACCAATACAAGGGGGGTCCTACAGGGCACCTCAGCTGAGAACAGCAGGTGAAAGAGACCATCTCGGAACAGAAATCTGCATTATCTTTGTGGAATCACTGCTATAAAGCCAGCTTTGTGTTTGCTTGGTTTTCTCAAAGTGGTATTGTCACGGCTTGAGGGATGCACTTAGCAATGGGCTGTCAGCAATGCTGGTTTCTTGCACTGCTGGAGAATAAGTCGGAAAAAAACCCTTAAGGACAAGACTTCAGGGGCCGCAATTTCAAGCAACAGCAGCTTTCAGGGCTGTGGTTTTGGAGAGGCTTTTCTTGTCCTTTTTCTTTTTTTTTTTTTTTTGAGACATTAGTTTTTCGACAAAATCTCTAGAAAAACACAGTGGAGATCCTGAATGAACTAGAGAAAGAATTTTCTCTCTAGTTTGTTTTGGAAATAACCCTTACCTTAATTTTTAAACAGCGCCTCTGAAATGCACAGTAACATCAGGCACAAGTTGCAATCAGATGGGTCCAGGCTGATGCGTATGGAGCCCAGCTGATTTTATGAGGACCCACCAGGAGCTCTGTAGCCTGCCCGGACAAACCCAGGTGAAGAATCAGCACCACTGATAAGTTTAAAGCATTGCAGGTGCAACAACATGGAAAAAAGTAGGTAAGTGTTTCTGGGAGAAAGAAGGGAACAGCAATTGAAAATACATGATTCTCAAAGC
The DNA here is from genome assembly GCA_013400055.1 of Nycticryphes semicollaris. NCBI lineage: Eukaryota > Metazoa > Chordata > Aves > Charadriiformes > Rostratulidae > Nycticryphes > Nycticryphes semicollaris. The sequence goes on from VXBJ01003386.1 coordinate 370,602, forward strand.
TGCATCCAAGGGGAATGGAACAAAGATCTTAAAATATTAGCCCTAGATGTTTCCCCCCTGTGGCTGCAATTATTCCCAAAGTACCCTGCTTAAAATAGGTTTTCAAACCATGCAAGACTAATCATTGCAATTTGGAGATGTAAGTAGGCACTTACCATGCAATTCACAATTAGCTAAAGATGGTAGAAGAATCTCAGTCATGTTGGCACAGGAGATTTTTTAGAAAAAAAAAATAGAAAGAAAACATTTTTTTCTTGTAAGAGTGACATGTGATGGGAGAGTAGAGGAAGATAATTGTCATAACAAAGGGAATATGTTATTATTTATTGGCCACACTTAAGCACTGGGATCTTGGATTACAGTATCTGGTGACAAATGCTGCTTGAAATCTTGTAAATATTGCTTAATAGGTAAGATAACTGAGTAATTCTGAATGTGCTCTGCAACCAGCACTTTCAAAATTCAGTTCTGGGACGCAGAATGACATTTCATTTTTGTCCTGTAGAAACAGTAAGAAGCAACTTCTAACTATCCTGAAATCTCATTTTCTTTGGCCTCTACTCTACTCGTACTAACATCAGAGCAATATCGCTGGTAACTATGTCAAGAGACTTTACAAAGCCAACTAATAACCTCAAATTCCCAGCACCTTCAAGGTCTGGGGCAGTCCAGACTGTCACCCTGTTCCCTCTGTGCTGATGACCAATGAAGCCCACCCAGTACAAGGGCTGTCCCCGCTAGGGATGACTTGGCCTTGTTGCAGTGGAGGCAAGGACTGTTCATCTCTGCAGACCTGCCCTCCTTGGTGATGAGGGATTTCACCCTCCTGAGCTTAGGAGAGTCACAGGACTCGTCTCACCGTGGAATTAGACCTTTTCTTTGCTAAAGTGGCAGCTGTAATAGACTTTTAGGGTCTGATTTCTACATTCTTCAGTACTTTTTTTACTTGCATTTTACCAAAACAGTGACATGTTTACCTGATTTGTCACTATTAATTACCTGGTTCCCTTTTTATTTCCTTCCTGCAGATTCACTGGGTTACAAGCTGCAATAATAACCTTTCTAAACCAATTTTCCTTTTTGCAAAGCTTTTGATTATTTTTATTTTAATCACTCTACTAGTGCTGGGCTGCTGATTGCCCCTTGCCTTCTCTACCCAGCTCTAGAAGTGCATGCAAACAAAAAGGGAAGGATAAAAAAAAAAAACCAACAAAAAAAAACAAAACCTCGGCAATAAGTTGGCTGATTCTGGCAGCAAGACAAATCTAGCACCACACAGCAGGCAGGCAGAGAGTGCACTGCTCATCCTTTCGGTTTTGTCAGTGTATGGGAATGCTGGACATCAACACACAGCGAGGGATTCGGCCGAAAGCACTCCTCCTCCTCGGCGTCTGAACCCTGCTGCTTTCCCCCCTCCCCTGGTTGGAAGATACAGGTAAAAAAAAAAAATAAAATGAAAAAAAAAATAGAGAAATGCTTTAGCTAACTGGATTCAGGGGAAATATAAAGCAGTTAGAAGAAGCCCGGACAGGCTAATCTTATTCCTAGCAGGCAGTGGAAGTAAACCACAGTGTACGGGCTGATAGCTACTGTATACATAATACCCTCAGGTACTGTAACTTGCATGTGATTCTTCGCATTACAGCAAATAAATTGTTGCAAGTGGCTGCAGAGATTATTTTTTTTTTTAATACACTTTGTTGAAGTTGCCTTTATAAATATTTATCATTGTTTACATAATTATACCTCTCTGACAGCAGGCTTTACAGCAACTTTGAACCACAATAAACAGGCAGACTGGATGCCTCTTTTTTAGGCAGACCGTATCTATTGTGTGTGTTATATGTACATCTATTACCAGCATGCTAGGAGCATATCACTCATTTCATATTGTAATTTATAGTTACATTACAGAAGAATTCATCTACAAAGAGCAACTATGTGATATTAGTAAAGCATTTAGGAACAGAACATAAATTTAACAACTGAGGTACTACCTAGTATCAATAATCTACATAAAAAAAATGTTTCTGTGTAAGTAATCACAATTTATTATAACAGGAACCTGAACACAGAACACGTCAGAAACTTTCTTTAGAAGAACTTGACATCCTCAAATTCTTTTCTCCCCTTCAGATGTCAGAAGCCGAGACAGACAAGGTAAAAATCAAACCAGCAGAAATTTTTGAACATGACAAGCAAAATATTTCTTGGCTGAAGAAAGGTAAGTAACATTGCTGAGCTATTAGTTACTGTTTTGTGTTCAGAGATATTTCTCACTTATTAAAAATTATTTTTTGAAGGCATAATACTTTACAGGCTTAAATATGGCTGAGAATTTTTTCCACATGAATTCCATAGTTGACTTCTATGAAATGTGCATGTAGATTTGCTTAAAGGCCTAAATTATTCAATTTTAAAGTAATCTGAACGATTTTTTTCTAATATCCTTGCATCCTTGGGGAAGTTTAATTTGACATGAACTATAAGCCTTTACGAGGTACGGACCATCATCTTAATTCTGATGAAAAGTTTTTACTAACTCAAGCTATTGCTGTATTAGATTAATATTTGTTTGGTTTTCTCAAACATGAGCAAAGATCAACCCCGAATCTTTGGATCTGGCATCAGTTGGCGGCGGTTTATGTAATACAAACTCTCAGAAGTAGAGAAGTTATAAAAAATAAGTATAGGAGGCTTTTCTAGTTTAAATGCTGAAAAATAGCAGATATTAAGTAAACAATTTGTCAAATACTGGTATTTCAAATGCTACATTCTATTAGTTAAACTATGTAGAAGACAGACATACAGTTGTAAAGGTTTTCTTATCGCACATGCCTGCATGCATAAAGGAAGGAAGTCCTTAGAACACAATTCTTGCTGGAAGAAGTGATTTGTCAAGTTAGTACATAGCTTATTATGTATGTTTGTTGGTCACAGCAGAGTTACTTAATTTTATTTTATTCACACACAAGAAGAGCACGAAAGTCTCAGACTTTCAAGTTGCACGTGATACAAATGAAATATTTGTGGTTAGGTGCAAATTAAGTTTTTTAATGAGAAGAGTTACATTCTAATCCGAACAAAAGCATCTGGGGAAGACTTAACAAGGGACCTCATATTTTGAGAGCATTAACTACAGGGGTATTGAGGAAAAGGCTCATTTATAGCTACTATTATGTCATCTGTAAACTGTGCATCGCTATTTTAAGCTCATGTAGTTAATTGTAGGTAGGGCTGCAATGAAGTAGGCCTAAATTAATGTCTTTGCCTCACAGTCCTTGTAGTTTATGCAGCACTTTGATAGAATGAAAATCGCATGCTCGAGCAGAGCTGCCTGGCCAACATGTAGGCTTTTGGCTGGACACCCAAACTCCTCCACTTGTGAGGTGTCAGCTAACTTCAATAAAAAGTCTGCAAACAGAAGATTTGCAGTTTGAGCATCACAGAGACAGAGCTGAGCAAGATCTGGTAGCACTGCTCTTTAGCTTGTAAGCAGGAAAGAGGTAACTGAGTTGAGTACGTATTCCATCAGAATAGAGCACAAGAGATTTGTAACTTTGCAAAAGGGATACAAAAGTACAGGGGACTTTAACTGGTCCACACCTCTGATAAGGACAGGACCAATGGCTTAGGTCTTTGGAGTTCCATAGGGTTTTTTATTCTTTGGCCCAGACCTTCAGTAGCCAGGTGGCATCTCTCACATCTGTACCTTCCTGAGTTCATTTCACTGTGGTGATGCTCATCCACAATGTTTTTGCCTTCTTAAGGACAGACACCATCCAGAGTTTCTAGATCATTAGTAACGTTTTGATTGTTTTCTACTTAGAGAAGCTAATCCCTCTCAGAAATAGCTGAACCCTGTCTATTGGCACCTCTTTTCTCTAAAGTGCCACAGAGCAGAGTTGGGCCTTGAAGGTCTTGTACAGAGGCTGAGTCAATAAATAGCTGAAATGTGTCTCATAAGGAAAGGAAGTTTTCCTTGAGATAAAGGATACGGACATTATATTATATTGAAGTTTGCTTTTTAAAAATGTTGTTAATGTTTCTTTGCTTTAAGTACTTCTGTGGCATGCAGTGGGTTTTTAGAATATGGTGAACCAAATTGTCTGGAGCAGAAGCTTAACTTCTATGTTTAAATGTTTTAAAAATACCTCACGTATAGATTTCAGGCATTCCAATAAACAATGAATTGTGGAGAACAGACTTGTACTGTTTCCATCAGGCACAGTAAGAAGACTATATGTTCTTTTAGCATCGAGTTTTAAAGAAAAGTTATTTTTATTCATGGTTTTGTATTGATTATTTGTTCCTTCTAAAAGAAACAATCATGAACCACATAGTATCAGAAATAAACAAAGAATATAGACTAAACTGTGGGTTTAGTATCTTTCCTAGACTTTTTTTTTTCTTAATGCTTTGCAAAGTAATAGCATGTGGACTTCTAATGCAGTAGGTCAACATCAAAATAAGATACCAATTACTTTTCTGTTGACTTTCAACATTAGAAGCTGTTTAACCAGGAAAATGAGTTATTTATCTTCTACTTGTTTTGAAGACAAAAACACAAAACAGAAACCAATTCAACCTTACGAGAAGTACTATGGAAAAAAACATTATGCTAAACATGTAGGATTGTATCAGCAGGAAGAACATAAATGGTCCTACTCATACGTCTACCTCTCAGTAAGTCATTTGCACCCACTGCTGGGCTCCTGCACCCTGCCATGAGTGCGCTATAACACTGATGGGAATCCAAGATGATATGGGAAAAAAATAATACTGCACAACACAGCGCAGTCTTGAAGAGAAATATTTATGTAATCATGGTCCTCAACTGTGATTTTAAACTAGACATTGGCACATTTGCCCTCTCCTTTTATTACTTGCTTATCCTACAAGCCATTTTTGGAGAAGGGACTGAGGTCCCCCACAGCACCTAGTAAATTGTAGAACAATAATGATGATGTAAACAGGGAAGCAGATTGGCAAGTGCATGCTCTCAGTTCGCTAGACTTTAAGATGAAAGTCCTAAAACATCCCTGTACCTCCTAAGGTACTGAACACTTAAGTCTGGACGTGGACAACATGAGAGACTCCTCAGGTCAAGAGTGTGAATGAGGATGGTGAAGTGATTACAGACCTATCTCCAGATGCCTCAGGATGAAGAATTTATACCAGCAATCTTTCTGATAGCACTGCATGCTCCTTAGAGCTATTATTCCTATAGATCACTCAACAGATTAGAAAACCTGTGTTTGGAGGGTATGCATCAGACCATCACGTGCAAATCAACTAGTATTGGTACAAACGAACACTGGGAAAAGACTGTTGTTGGTCTCTTTTCTGCACTGATGAGAACCAACCCAAGGAAATCCTGGGACACAGGAATAAAGCCAGTCAATGACTCTTATTTTGTGTAGGAGTGGAGGGAGTTATTTCTGCTTGCTTCTTCCCTTAGGGAAGAATTTGTCATTGGAGATGGGAGGCCGTTTTGGATGGAGATGGAGAGCTCCCCATGCCAATGCCTACAAGTCATCAGGGCAGAGTGAAATATGGGCTCGTTTGCACAGAAACATTTGCAGAGTTATCTGCATTTCCACCCTGAAAAACTAAAGTAGGAACCCTCAGCACATGTATTATCCGCACATAATCATGTTTTGCCCTAACATGCTTTGTCATTTATGTCAATGTGCATTTAAAGTATGAATATGCACACATAAGTAAAGAACTACCAATAGTAGAAACTTGAAGAGAGTATTGAAGAAGTGTCCTCTGCGTGCGCCTGTGTCCCCATCTGTTTCATGCACCCACAAAACGTTCAACAAGCAGACCATCACACCCCAAGCAAGAAACATCTCTGTGGGCTCCTAATCAAGCACAGTTGTTAGAGGAATAAAAGGAAAGCTGCAGAAGACATGCCTTTAGAAATGCAGCACCCAAGGATGAATAACACTCCCAGGGGCTGACTCAGGGATGCTCCCACCTTACACAGCCCCGTCATGACCGCAGAGCTGCCTCTTCTACATGGACCAGGGCTCTTTCCACCATGGCGGTGATTTAGCGCCAGATTAGCAGCCATCTGGTGGGAAGGGAGGTCAAAGCAGAGCTAAATTCACACCAGCCTCAGCATGTGGCTTTTGGAGTTCCTTACAAACATTTAATCTCTTGGTATCACTTGATGATTACAGCCATATGGATACGTGGGAGCAGGCAGGAGCTTATCTGACTGACATAAAGCTGTAAAAGGTGACACTGATTTTGCACAGGGGCCAGCAGCGGTCTGTTCACTATTTCTGCATCCATTCCAAAAGCGAGGGGAAATATACGAAGGGCCTAATACTGCCCTCCAACGGTTTCATCCAAAACTGGCCACGGCAGCCCAGGAACGCACATCCAAGTTGGACAGAAATGAAATTTCATTTCAGGATATTTTCACACAAAGCCCTCCTGTTTTATGCTGCCCAGCTGTGTACACAAATGCCCTCCATATATAACTTCCAGTGAAAAGTTAATGAAATGGCTTCCTTGCTCTACTGCCAAAAATATAACTAAAATGCTAATCTCAAGACTTTCTCCAAAATAGACCCTTTCTGCACTAAAATTCTCATAAATCAGAAACATTTTTTGTCTAAAATAAGCCTGTTTTCATTGTCTTGCAAATAGTAAAAAGTCTAGCCCCAATTTCTTTAATCGGCTGCTCTAGCCAGCAGATTTTCGCTGTAGGGTGAAATTCAGCCCTGTACTGAGGGTCAGTACAAGGTCAGCACTTAAACCATAAAATAGGGCTTAAGTGGTAAATAGAGCCTCTGTTCAGGATTATATTTCACCCCTCCAAGGACTATAGTTCATATGAAAAGGGAGATTTACTCATCTCATAGACCTGGCTATAGTGACATTATTCACATTACTCAAATAATACTTTATTTCAGAAGTAATCCCATTGGGTGAGATTGTGGCACAGTTCTTAGTGGTACATCCCAGAAATCCAATACTGCAGCACGCTATTCCTAACTGCACCACACCAAAACATCCCACAGCCTGGTCCTGGGGTTATATTCCTGGGCATAATATCAAAACCTTCCTGCATTGCAGCACTCAGATACGCCTTTTCCCCAGCACATCCCTCTCACTGGTTACCCAGGGGCTTTAAGAGACTTTTACAAGAGGCAATAAAGCAGGGAGGACATAAGACCACGAGACTGGTTTTGCAGAAGGAAAGTTGTCCTGGAGACACTCGGGGAATTTCCCAGCTCTTTCACAACCTTCCAGCTTTTTACCTGGTTTACAGGATCTGGAGTAACCATTACAAAGCTTGTACTTTGGTTTCAGGGAGATTATTCTCAGCAGAGTGCTCTGATCTGACATGCTTCCCTGTGTTTAGGGAACTAAATGACATTTTTAGGATTTCTAAAAACTCAGAAGTCGGTGAATGCAATTTTTCATACACGCTTGGACACTTGTTTCCTGAATTTTCCTGACTTGGGTCCAGAAGCCTTTTTCACTCCCTTCTTCCAGCCTGAATTAAGTCATTGGATTGAAAAGCTTTATAGAAGACTGATAGCAAAGAAATACCTCTCAGTTTCATGTAACAGAAAATGCCAAATGCTTATAAGATGAATGCTGTAATCCAAGCAGACTGTTTCCAGATAAGAACACCACACACAAAAAAGCACATTTAAAAACTGATGACAAGGATCCCAGGGGGCTTACATTCCTGGAAGATGCCTTGTCAGCTTCAGGACTATGACCAAATGAATTAATCAAGACTACCCCTTCCTTTAAGTTGTAAAACAGCAGATTTAAAGACTCTCTTCCAATGGAGAGGGAGTATATGAAATCTGCAGTGGTCCCAGCTCACCACTCCTAATTATAGTTTTATAAACTGAATGGTCCTTGATCTTTGAACTGGAGGGTCCTTGGAGATGTAATACTTTGAATACTGCCACAAAAGGGGAATGAATGTACAGTAGAAACAGTGGTACTACTCTGGGTAGCAGGGTTAAGTTTAAAGTCACACTCCCATGCTGGATCTTGGCTGTAAAAATGTAAGTGAAGAACTATTTAGGTTGAATTACCTTAAGTAAATTTCTTTCACAAAGGAAGAGAAAAGTCTATTTCTTTCAACTGCCAATGCTGGGGAAGACCTGAAGATGTTTCATTCACCCCCTAGAAGTTTTCCAGATCAATTCTGTTCTTTGCTGTACTTGGGCAAAATATTCAGAATTTAGCTCTCAGTTGTCAGCAAAGCAAAACACATAACAATATAGACACTTACTAGTTGTTGAATTTTCTAAGCAACGTACATGTTAGGAGAGAACCCATGTATCTAAGGGCCTCCATAGCACCTCCTACTTCAGATCGGGTTTGCGTGGCAAGGTTGAGGTAGCAGGGGGTTGCAGAGGTGGCTTCTGCAAAAACCTGCTAGGAACCATCCCTCATGTCCGACAGAGCCAATACCAGCTGGCTCCAAGACAGACCTGCTGCTGACCAAGGCCAAGCCCATCAGCAGCAGTGGTAGCACCTCTGGGACAATGTTTTAGAAGGAAAAAATACAACTAATCCTGCACAATTGCAGTCAGAGACAGGGATGAGAACATGCGAGAGCAACAGCTCTGCAGGCACCAAGGTCAGTGAAGAAAGATGGGTCTCATCTAAGGCAACACGAGCCAGAAAGATGCCTATACTAAACAGAATTAAATAACCTGGATGATAAAATTCAGTACTAATAAAAGCAGTAAGTATTTCAGAAGCCTCATAATTTTTAGTGTTTGATTATATGTCTTCTCCCTATCACGGTTGTTGTTTGCCTTAAATTCCAGTATCTGTACCACAATTCACAGAGTGGTTTGCTTCTCTTCAAAGCAGCAGTGGAACTCAATGTAGTTTTTGGTGGATTTTTTTTCCCTATCAACTTTACCTTACATTTCTGAAAGCTGAAAAATTAATTATTTATATTCCTTCTAAACTGGAATAGTAACACAAATGTCCTCGATGTTATTACCAGTTTTTCCTGGAGGGAGGCAGTAAGACCTTCAACTCTAATTGGGGACTAGATGTTTAAAAACTATGAAAAACAGGGATTTCTAATCAATTGATGAGCATTTAGGTTCATTTATAGAACTTCATTCCTTGATAGAAATCCCATCAAAACAACCACTATGCAGACCTTATTTACTTTTACCCTGAGCTTGAAGGCAGGATACTTGTGGAGGTAAGCCATTCAGAGGCAGTTTTCAGAAGGTGTTTTATAGGCTTGCAAGATTATTCACTGATATGTAAACCCAGACTAACAGTCACATAGAGGTGTAAAAAAGTCAGAGGGGTTCAATGAAATGTTTAGATTAAAGATAATTAGATTATGAAGCTAAAATAGGCCTCCCTTCTCATTGAAGGTTTGCAATCACTCTCCAAAATACAACTGCTTCTAAGTACTCAAAACAAAGTGCAGCAGATGTTTTAAATCCTGGGCATGCTCATTATCTACTGCTTATGAAAGACACTACAGGAAAAGTTTAGAGAAAGAGCAGAAGTGGAATTAGTTTAAATATTCATTGTTCACTGAGGTTCAAAGGAATTATTTTTCCATCTATTTTTTAAATAAGTAGAGCTAAATCCAAATGGAAAGACATTAAGAGTGACTGCTCTACACATCCATTAATAAAATACTGGACATAAACCCCTTATCAAAGCAGCTTAGTGATTAGCGAGTAGTTCTGGGGCTTCAGGCCAGGGCTGAAAGCACATGGTTGTAAGAAAGGAGTCAAATTCACACCTTCCAGAAGAAAATTCTGGTCCCCAGCTGCCAGATATACTACACAATATTGTGGTTTGGAGATTCCCAAGTGTCTATGTCTGGATGAACTAATTAAAGCTCATTGCTATGAGAGCAAAGGATGCTATAGCCCAGCGGGTAGGACACCTGCATGAAGGGCAGATTAGCTCTAGCCCCTGCTAGAGAGAATACTCAGCTATCCAAGAAAATGTGGAAAATTGTTGACAGATACTCTCAACACACTGCCGAGAGCAGGCAGAGAGGGATTTGAGCCTGGGCTATGCCTGATCCACCAGCTTCCCTCAGCAGCAGGTATCTCACTCACATTGGTGGGAAGGGAGGGACTGGAGTATCTCCTTCAGATCTGCCTCAGCAGCAGTGACTGCCAGAGGTGCCCAATGCAAGTGGAGCAGCCATAAATACATTTGGGTGGTCCTTCCCCCCATTCCCTCCAATCGTTTTCCTACTTTAATTCATCATTTCTCATCTCTCCTACAAGTTTATTGCTGATACTTTGCATGCCCTGTATAGAAGGTTGAATCTGGGACTCTGGAACCTGCTGGGTAGAAGGGCATATGCAAAAATTAGGTGCCAAAGCCCTCAGCGTCAGCTGCTTCTTTATAGCTCTTACTACAACTGAAACTCCTTTTGAGGACAATTGCACAAGGCCTTTTTACCACCTAGGACACATTTAAGTGGTATAGAGATCCTTGCTATCCACCTAAGCTAAGTTATTTCTTATTGTAAAGGAGTCAAACAGTCTTTTAGGGTCTCCTGGTTATATATTCTCATTCTAATTTCAGTCTTTAATCTGAATAAACACATTAGAAAACACAATTAACCTAATCATAAATTCAGATGGATTGTTTATTATCTGTCTACTTAATGTGCTTATGATTGCAGCAGTTAAACATGATAATGTTTTCTTCTCTCATGTATAAATGAATATACACAGTACAGAAATGTGCAGGAAGAAAGACTTCTTCCTGAATATGTCAGTAGGCTCCAGAGATAGAGAAGCAGAGGCACAGCTCACAGTCACGCTCTACAGAAAAACACAAACATTGCCATGATACTGTTGAGACTCACAAGAACTGATTATTGAAAAATTATGTTCTTCTAGCTGGTATATATGCCTACGTACAGTTTCAAAAGAAAGAAAAATGCTATTGTAACAGCAAAGATACAGGTGCTATTTTGCTATACCACTGCATCTTTAATTTAAAGGCAGAAGTGTAGATTTTGGGTAAATAAGATCACTTGAGTTCTTCAGTGTAAAATACAGGTCAAATCAATACCTTCTTACAGAAGTAAGCCCATCAGACACCAGATTTACAGAAAAGAACTTTCTGTGTATATGATCTTTGTTAAAGAAGTTATCTTAAAAATGGGTTAAACCCTTTTAACACCAAATTGGGTGGTTTTTTACATACCCATGGCAACTAATGTGTGCCAAAATCACATATCCACAAATATTTGCATGCCAAAATTAAAGTTGGACTATTATTCTTCCTGTTCCTTCAGCATAATAAAAATAAATAACAATTGGAAGCATGCATTCAGTAAAATTAGCAATTATTACTCAATCTTTTCTCTGTCATTAGACTATTTCTTTTCATGGCCACATAGTATACCATAATAAAGTTATGTTTGGCTTTGAATTATTGAAGTCTTACCTAAATTTAAGACACATTACACCTTTTTTCTCCCCCCAAACAGGAATAATTTGTCATCTTTTTTGTCTCACTGTTGGTTCTCAGATAAAGCAGCCCTGACCTCATGTTCTTATTATCTATCACTAAAGCTAAATCCAGACTGGTATTTCCTATCTCTAGGCTTTCTATGTTTTCTGACTTCTGTGTGTTGACAGTCAGGAAAAGGGTCTTCGAGGTTAACTTCACTGTGTTAACTCACACTTCATGCTGGTTCTCTGCGTGACACTCACTCTTACCACATAGACCTTAGAAATAAGTTGAGAGGAGTCTTAGAAAAACAGAGAGCATCCTCGGGTAATTACAGTTTTGCAGGACTGCTTCGTGTAGCACACTTCTATCAGATGCTGTTCTTTCAGGTTTTCTACCATATGAGCTGCCCTGCCCCTGCTCTGCGCACTTATTGAATACCAAAGTAGTCAACGCTAAGCTAAATCACAGCTTCTCTCTTGTTAGTTAGCAAAAGCCTAATATGCTGGACAATCCTCACTATTACATGTACAATAATTCTCAATTTGACTCAGACCAAGGTGAAATTCAGTGGCTTTAAGATTGGCTGCTGCTCCTAAACTTACATCACAGCAGATAAATCGATATTCCTGACTGAAGAGAGCCCAGTTTGATAGTATGTGGGCAAAGGGAAAGATAAAAGAATGGAAACTCAGAATTAAATGTAAGCCTCTTCACTTTGCTTCTTCTAAGCAATTCCTCTCATATATAAATACTACATAAAACCAAATAAAATTCTATTATAAGCTTTTGTTTTTTCTGATGAAGAGAAAAAAATGTATTTTACTAGAATTTTGAATCTCTGAAATCCACACTTATATTCTAGGAGCACGCAAAACAATAGATGAGAGGGTGAGAGGCAGGAGAAGAAAGTCAAAAGCAGCATAGGAAAAAGAAATTATGGCACCAGGTGGTCATTTGTGATCAAATATATTGTCATCTCTAGCTATTTTAAATGTTTAATATTTTAAAAAAGTGCTAGTTTTATAAAACAAGACATACAAAGAAATCTAACAAAGTATTTGAAATATTTCAGCTTTCAGCTAAAAAAATGTTGGTTTGGTTTTTTTTTTTTTCTAGCTAGTTTATTACTTAAATAACCTATGAGCTTCAGGTAGGTAGTCACTTGGCTCATAATCTTGGGCCCTAACTTTATGATTGGTCCTGTTCCATCAGGCATGGCAATCACGAAGCAAAGAAGGTCCCAATAGCAGAAGCTTCTCCAGCTCTCACTAACAGGGAATCACCAACAGTTGTAGAAGGATAGGACCATACCTTAAGGTTTTTTTCCATGAAAAATAAATAAAATATAAAACTAAGCAGCAGTTTTTACAGTATGACACAGCATTATTACTTGCATTAGGCCAATTTACCACTTATGATAGCAGTAATAGCACTAAAAGCCAATAAAAGCGGTCTGTTCGTTCAGAGATTGGCTTTTATGGCTTATTCTAAATATTATCAAGTGAATCAAAAGCTGTCATTATAGTGTCTAAAAAGCCTTCGTACCTTGTAAGCAAACAGTGTGATTTTGACAAATAATCATTAATATGCCTGTGTGAGACCAGGGCTAAAAGAGAAAGAAAAAGGAAAACCCAGTATTTCACTTTACATAAGTCATTAAGATCATTTCACTTAAATTTCACACAAAATAAAACAGTTTTATATGTAAAATGTCATAGTTTTCCCATGTTGTGGTTTTGTCTGGTTTTTTCTAAATCCGTGAACATACTTTTTCATAAAACAAAAAATTGTCAGATAACTGAACAGTGAATGATTGAACCATAGTTACATATTCTCATCAGCTTTGGGAGAACAAATGATGCACATGTCTAGGTAGTGCCTTTTGGGCCAGCATCTAACCTAACCTTCCCTTGGCTCCCATCCTGCCTGCCAGAAGCCCCAACAAGCACAGCACTGCTCCTCCTCTTCTTGCTTCACAACAGAAGGTATGTTCCCATAGCTCTAGAGAGGTGTAAATTAACTTATCTCCTCTCTCATACCTGGCCAGTTACTCTCTCAAGAAGCTCAGGAGAGCAGAGACAAGGCTACGACAGCTCTCAGCTGCACTCCACCCACCTCCTGCCCATTTGGATGTGAACAGGAGCATCCAGAGAGAGAACTGTGCTCTCTATTGTATACAGGAAAGACATTCAATATATAGGGTTTCCGCTTTGCATTATTCCTTGCTGCTGCCCAGCAGTACTAGGGAAACTCCTCTTCAAAAATCACACAGCCCAAGTCTCTAGTCTTTCAACCTGTTGAAAACCCCACTCAGTGTCCAGTCACCAACAATGGTTCAAGATGAAGATTTGGGATACTACTGGCTGCCCAAGGCAACTATTACTGGCAACATGGTAGGGATTCACATGGGGCTTCCTGAACTGTTTGAGAAAAGATGGAGGCAAAAAAAACAGGAGAAAACACCCTTAATTCCCACCCTTGTATTGTCACAGCACAGTATTCAACATTGGTTCTTCATGCTCTCCTGCTGGCCTGATAGACTTTACAGGTGAGTTACTCAAGGTCACACCCCCTCACCTTGGTAGCCCTGCTGGCTCTATACAGGTGCCCTCCTCTGCTCTGGATTCTTGTGGGCAGACATTATCTGGGCTGCCCAGATACAGGGGAAGACAGAAAGTGGAAACACAGCAGGAGCTTCAGGACATCATGTGGGATGGGACATCATCTGGCGGTGGGACAACTCCATGGATAGGTTGAGGAGAACACCACCTAAAGAGGGTAGGGCACTGGCAAGGTTGGGTGCAGACTGTATAACAGTTCTGACCAATAATTGAGAAAAGCCTTAATTTTAAGAATTTAGACTGTTAAAATATTAACTGGACTAACAGTAAAGTCATAGCTGCGCACATATTGTGTGCCCCTTCTGCTCATCAAGAAATTTTTCAGTGCAATGTCAGCAAGAGGATTTGGGAGTCCCATTTATTCTCAGCACCTTACAAGGAGCATGGCCTTTGGTCTGCTGGCCACAGGGCTCTTCCTCAGTCCCCAAAGAAACCACGTCAACTTCGTAGACAAGCTGGCAGACATCCTGCCTTTGGCCTCAAGACCGAGGTACTCAACCATGGCAAGCGCCTTGAGCCAGGACTGGCCACCAGTCAAGTCTCATGCCTTGAGTATGAGCCTTGGGCAATTGCCTCAAGCATTCACGGCTCAAGTAAGTGCTGCATCTCAGGGAGTTTTCTTGCCTATTGCTATTTACAGTTTTTGGGGCCTCACTGGAATAGCAAGCCAGCATGCTCACAGTTGATGGCGTTATGTGATACATTGTGCAGCTGCACAGAGTGCATGGGCGAGCAGAAACATGTGGTGCCGCACTGCCAGGGGAATTCTGCCCCCAGCACAGCCCTTTAAGAGCCACGTGTGTTTTGCAGGCAGTTTATGAGAGCAGAAAACCATCAGACCTCCCATTCCAAGCTTCTAATTTCTTTGGCTATTTCCCTCCCCGCCCCACCCCCCAGATTAAAGAACTTTCCAGAAACACTACATTTACAGTAAGGTAGAAGGATCACAGGTAGAAACCAATACAGTAGGTTTTGCTAAATGTAGCCTAAAGCAGAGTAAGAAACCTGTGTGGATCCTCTATATACTTGCATTTATCCAATAAATTGTGTATACAATTCTGCAAATGTATACCAAATAGAGCTGCTTCCCTAAAAAAAAAAAAAGCCAAAAAAACCCCACCTTCAATGAATTAAGAGTTTGATTATTTAAACCCAAGGTGTGAAAAAGTATTCTACTCAGAAGAATAGAAGGACCTTAGTCCATTTGAATCTCCTCTTTCAAGCAGAGTATCTAGCAACTGCCAAAGACCCTTCCAGACCCGGTACACAAACTGAACATCTGCTTTTCTGAAACAAGCGTAAGCTGGATCAACAGAGGGACAACAACTGAGACCTAGAGACTGAGCAAGCTGCTCATAGAAATTAGTAATGCCAGTGTTCCACTTCCACCAACAGTATTTTGCAGCACTGGTTTCAGTCCCAAGCATTCCTATAAAATGGTAAGAAAAGATTTTATTGCACAAAGATCCAAGTGGTTTGGCTTGTTTGCTTTGTGTGTCACAGGTCTGCAATGCATGTATTCATCACATACAGTTTTCCCGTATTATTTTTCCCAAGGGTTCAATCCACCCATACTTTAGCCCCACCTTCATCTTTGTCACACACAAGTTCTTCATTATTGCTGAAGAAAATCAGATCTCAGGACTCTACAGGTTGCTGTGCAACCTGCAACAATGCTGACAAAAAACAAACATGATTCTTTTGACCAAGATTTCAAGAGCAAAGTCACTAGAATTACTTATATACTTGATGTTAACTTGTGCTTCATTATGTTGCTGAATCTGCTCCCGATAGAAGAGAAAGATGAAGAATGCCTTGGCCTAGATTAGAGGCCACATCTTGTGTATGGTGTTGCCCTCTTTCTAATTGGTAGCGTAGCCAGGAAACCATATCCTTTCCTCCACTTGAGGGACCACCTGGAGAAATACATTCCGCCCCCGCACCCCCAGCTGCCCCCCAAACTTTGCACAAGGCACAAACCTTGGCTTTAATATAATACATGTTTTCCATTTTTTCCCCACTCTCTAATGAGACACATTGATATTTTTACCTGCATGCACTGTGTTCTGTTAATGGGAAATGTTTCAAACACTGTGGTAATGGACTTTGGGATATGGGATTATGTATTTATTAATCTCAGGAGCACCGTGTAGACCATACCAGTTAGTTACAATTAGACTGGCAGAATGGGGTTTGGATTCTGGCAGGAGATCTCTTCCAGGCTTGCCTGTTAGGCTGCCTTTGGCTCTGCTTTAAAAGTTTATGCTGAGGCTCTAGTTGCTTTGGTCAACTGTGTTACAAACACGCAGCATTGAGCACTCCATTTATGGTCAGTGGTGTCACAAGTAGGGTGACCTGGTGGCCAAGGTGCTCTTGATGTACTTGGAACAACTGACCGCCATGGTTTGTTGCATAATATGGTAAATCTTGCTATATCTAGAGATAACTGCAAACAATGTTAGTTTAGGATGTGCTTCCACTGAAAGCAGGAAAAAAAAAAAAAGCAATGAAAGTCTCTGCCCATGGAGACTGTATTTATACACTGTGGTGCCTAAATCTAGCCGTGTGTGCGTTTACACAAGCGTGCTACAATCAAATACACCCTCACCATCTCTCCTGCCACAATAGGTCAGCTTAGATTTTTCAATGCGGTGGCTTTTACAGAAATGAAAGGCATTTTTTGCACAACCGAACGACTGTCATTTTAAGATGAAAAAGCCTGCTTTCTCCCCTGAGGGAAAGTTAGAGAAAGTTTCATGGATTTGCCCTTTGTAATATTCTGGTTTGTCTGTAGCAAGAAGAGGAAATAAAAACTAATGGAAAGAGACATTTCTTCTTGGATCACAACTGAATACTTCCAAGAATGTGTTCCTAGACGGTGCTTATAAATACTTAAAAACAAATCACTAGGTCAAAGGATTCATAGTGTTCAGTTCCGCTTGGACACTATATTTATTTTTCCTAATCAGGTAAAAAAAAAAAAAAAAGGACAATTTTTGTGCTTTCTTTTTAGCCATTTACCACTAAACAGCTATTTGTTCCATGAAGGTGATTAATAGGAGTAGAGATGAATCAACTACTTAGGAGTATGACATTATTGTTCCTAGATTTGGGCATTGAGACAGGAACATACTCTACAGTTAGCCAAGTGAAATCTCAGTCCAGAGCCTTCTCAAACTTCAGAACAGTTCAGATCCCAACTTTGCAGGCTTGTTTCACCTTCCCCAATGTCACCACTTATCTTAAGGAACTGAAGCCCCAATGTCACCACTTATCTTAAGGAACTGAAGCATCCTACAGACTGAGACAGTAACAAAGTAAATTTTACACCCCTTACTAAATTAGATATACATACTACATTGATATTCAAAATACCCAGCTCTCTGGGTAGCTGAAACCCTTGACTGTGGTTGCCAGTGCCCAGTACTTCCTAATGAAGATGACCTCTGCATACGTCCAAGAAATAAACAGAAAAAATTCTATCACCCCAAATTAGTAGCTGTATAGGAGGCAAAGATCACAAAGGACTGCCATTGAAAGGTCAAGCTCTTAATAAAAACGCCAATACTGAATTATTAGAATCTGATTTTTTTTTCTGATTCTTTTCTGATTCTAGATCCCATTTTCTAGTATTTTTTTTATTATTCTTCTTCCCATTCTCTTCCAAAAAAAAAAAAAAAAAAAAAACCAACCAAACCCCCACCCATCCAAAAACAAGTGGCAGCACCTTCTTTTTTGGCCTATGATAGCCTAGTTTGTGCAATGCCAGCCTGCTCAAAATCTTCCATTTAGTTTTATGAACACTGGGCTGTGGCCCTAGGATTGGTTTTAAAACAACTAAACTTTCCCTCCAGAAAATACAACACTTCTGAGACAGCAGATGTTAAGAGGTCTCTTTCCAGTGCTGGACACACTGACCTGCTTCTCCCATCAGTGTCCCACTGGGATGCAGGCTGTGTGTAAAATTACAACTGGATCCTGCAGAGTGCCTCGAGACTCTCAATTCCCTTTGACTGCCAGGAAAGTGACAGTAGTCATCATCAGCCAGGTACAACATCAGTTATTAACATGGAAGTTGCCTTGGAATGTATGCAAATTTACCCTAAAGTTATTTAGGCAGCTGATTTTCAGCTACTTTCTTCATCTATGTACATCATAAAATCCTTATTTGCTCTATGGTGAAGACTACCTAAACTATGGTTGGGTAAGAGGTCTATTTGCTTTGTTTAAATAGTGCAAGCTCTCCCATATCTGATTACTACTGGAATTATTATGTCATCTTTTCAGCTTCTAATACATATTAATTTGTAATATACAAACCCGTTCAAATAAATAATTGTGCAGACTGAATAAAAAAGCAATTTAAACTCCCCCCCCCCCAACTGGAGACACTTTTTACAAATAGTTCTTTTAAGTAGTCTTAATAGTATCTCTTTAATATTGCCATTAAAATTCACCAGAGTTCAAGAGCAGAGCAAATTTACATCTGTTAAAATAATGGAATTGACACTGATATTACATCATTGCTATTTTAAATAATCATTCTTCATAATTCTAACCTACTCGCTTTAAGTTGCAAATAAAGGGCTTGTTCCCACTTTCATCGAAGTTGATGGCAAAACTCCCTTTGGCATTCAGGGAGCAGCACCTAGCTTTATAGAGGGGGAGCTCTGGTAATGCAGTGAGGTTCGAATGCATCCACTAGCACAGCAAAGATTAAGTCCCTCTAAAGGAAAAATTACTGTGGACAGTTCTCTGAGCTCCAGTCAGACAGGATAATTGTACTGGACTAGCTGCTTCCCCAAAATCACAAAGCTTTACAGACCGCTCTGAATTCCAAGGTAGTTACAGTTCTTCTTAGTTACATGAGAAAGCAACATTTTATACAGGTGGGTTTTTGCCATTTTAGGGCAATTTCGTGGTTTTCCTTCCTTAATATTTTGAGAGAGACTGTTTGGAGAGAAACATAATGGTAACCCCCCACCAATTCACCTTCTCTTGGAAGAAGATTCAAAGCTTCATTGAAATTACATAGGTGTTCCTCTATGAAGAATTCAAACTGAACCGAAAGTAATTAGAAAGGTACACTTTTTAGGTGGTTTTCTAGCTGTTTATAGCCTTCTCTCTGATTATAGAAGAAAACGAAGCAAGGATTTTTAAGAAAGGATAAAGGCTATTTACAAATGGAGAAAATATATGCTTTTTACTACCCATTTAACACTCAATAGGATCAAGTTTTGTACATGGCTATTCCTAGGTTGCCTTTGCGTTCTTAAAAAACCCACATGTCCACACCACAGCTTATTGTCTGTAAAATTGTCACGATTCAGCTACCTACATAGAACCCAAGTTTTTAGGGACAGGAACATTTCAACAGTATCTGCACTGCACATCTAGTTTGACAGATTTCTGGCTGTGGCCAGAAATCACCAGTTACTACAGTTGACTTTCTGCTAACACTCTACTAAAACATGTTGAACATTTACTGGACAGTAACCACCAGCTGAGATTTAACCATAATTTTGCACTGCAGTACAGGGCCTGATAGATGTCTCTGGGAGCCCAAGAACTTTACTAGTGCTGCCATAAAAGACAAAGCAGAACCGATCCCTTGTTCTATCATCAATGACACTGCCTATTATAAATAAAATATCTATCAAACCCTAGCAAATTTAGGTCCTAACTGAAATGGGAATTGTCTTGGTGTCTTTAAGAGCAATTTGGTTTAATAAAATCCTACATGAGAGAAAGTGTGACCCTCTAGTCTGAAGAAAAATATAGATAAGCACTACCAAGATCAGGAAGAAAAATTATGCCAGAAAAATCAAGTTTTGAAGAATCTGCAGTGCTGACTGCTTTACCTTACTTGGAGCTATGTACCCCAATACATTCCTTTCCTCTTTCTCAACAGGACACCTGCCCTTATACTTATTCTGGAAAAAAAAAAATGTAGCTTGGATGGTAGGGAATATCTCCAAGCAAGGATGATTAGGCAATGCTCTGCCTCAGGAAACTTTTCAAGCACTGTCACTTGATGGTGTCCAAGAGGAAATGAAAGGGAAAACACCTATAGGATTAGCCTACAGATATTTTCATGTCAGACAGGCTAAGGTAACTGAACTAGGAGGTCCCTTCCAGATGCATCATCTGTAATACTTTTTGGCACCATTCCTTGGCTTTAAAATATACCGTCTTCCCCCCCAATGCCAGTGGCACTAACACAACTTGATGTGTAGTGTAACTCAGCCTTCAGCATAGTCTTGATCCACAGAGCAAACCAGTGCTGTGCAATTAAGTTACAAATACAGCTTTTGTAAACAATTTAGTTTTGTGGCTTTCCAATAGTCCTAATAGGAGCACACACTTGATATAGAGGACCAGCTGTTGGCACAACTGCCCATCACCAGGGAAGGGGGGATATTCAAATATGATTATCTAGAGATAGATAGACAAACACATATATTATAGAGACTATTTTTATAGTATAAAAATATAGTCTAGATTCTTCAATCCAACACTACACTCTAAGACTCAAACCTGCTTATCCGAACACTTCACATAGCTGCAGAAATCTTCATGGAAAGAAATATGTTCTCATGTCATCTATTTTTGGCTCTCCACATTGTGACAACAGGGGCTGGCCTGATGCTTCTATATATGAACACTTCTCAGGTAGCGGAACAGCTACCGCAGATTGCCTGGCACCTGCTCGTGGATGAGGTGAACAGAGTAAAGCTAAAGTATTTTTGTTTCATCGAGAACATCCTCGCCAAGCCGTGTTTGTAGAAGGTAAAAACCAAGGAAAGTCTAAAGCAATGAGGAACGGAGAATCAAATCTTAATATTTTGAGAGCATAAAATGGTGAAGTCGGAGTTACAAAATTTGAACAGGTTTAAGATGGAGTGGAACAAGAGTGGCAAGTGCTGGGGAGAAATATCCTTTTCAGAAGAAGTATTTTCAAAACCTGGTAGTTACATTATGTTAGTTCTAATCCTCTTATAATGAAATAACTTCTGAAAAGGGAATATGAAGATATGGAACCCAAATGCCAATAGAAACATATTGTAAGTATGATGCATCACCAAGTCTACTACCACTAGAAAGAAAAAAAAGAAGGTTAAGAAAAAAAGCTAATGCACTTAAAGGCGTCTTTTACTTTCCAATATACCCAATACATTTTTTGGAAGATCTGTCTTTTTTTTTTTTTAATAGA
Source organism: Nycticryphes semicollaris (assembly GCA_013400055.1). Classification (NCBI taxonomy): domain Eukaryota; kingdom Metazoa; phylum Chordata; class Aves; order Charadriiformes; family Rostratulidae; genus Nycticryphes; species Nycticryphes semicollaris. Next base: position 391,896 of record VXBJ01003386.1, read on the forward strand.
GCAGCCATTAGAAAGAACTAATTATGATTAGACTTTTAAAGGCCTAGATTTTTCTCTTACATGTATCATTCTAACTCAGGAGTAAACCTATTCAACCAAATGAGATGAGGTTGGTGTGAATAAATTTAAGTGTGGTCAGAAGCAGGCCCCAAGTAATTTATGGGTGGAATGAGTCACTCTTGCTCTGGTTGGATGATTACATCAGTAGAGAATGAGTCCATAATCATGCAGGGCCTGAGCCTTCTTTTTCTTACATCACCATACATCAGGAAACACTGTGTAGAGTTCAACGGTACTTCACAAGCCCAAAACCACAAGATGGAAGATCTGAGCCCACAGCCCCAGCCCCCTGTACTAGTTGTGCATTGACTACAAAGAAGCCACCCCCATTTAAATCAGCAGATATCCTTCCATGTAAGTTATTTTAAGACCTGTTTCTCATTTAAAACATTAAGTAACTGTAGTCATGGGAAAAAAAAAAACATATTCTTTTTCTGGCATCACATTCAAAAAGTAACTTTTCTCCCATCGGTCTCCAGGGACACATCTGCAGACTTGGTAAGGAGAAATTCAATGGATAACATTAATTTGACTACTCAAGTTCCCTCTACACCAAATGCAGTCCTGTGAGACATCTTCAGCAGTTCAAATCTGAGCATTTTGCAATAATTTCCGTGTCAAAGTAAAGGCAACTATATCAGACCCAATGAGACTATCCCCTTTTTAGGCATACACCAGGTTTGGTGGTGCTAGAACAACATGTGATCTTTCCATTTTATCTCTAAGATTTAGGCAATACTAGCTATTCAGGCAGCCAGCTCAGAAACTGTTGTGGTGGGCTGCTGTGAATATCTAGCCTAGATTATGAGAGGAGGAAAAAAAAAAAACAGATGGAAAATGTCCAGCAACCGTTGGAGTTCCTGAGTTTTTCTCCTCATGGCAACAACTTCAGAGCTAATTCAAGGCAGAAAACCAAAATGGCAGCCTACAAATTCCCCAGACACCAGGTGTTCACCAGAAAAATCTGTTCCTCAGCCACAATGCCCCAGATCTCAATGGTTTCCATGGGCCTCTCCCCTACCAGGCACTAGACAGTCTGCTTTCCCAGTACATCTGCGCACTTCTCACTTCTGAGAAACAGGTGGGATGAAAACCACCTTCGAAGTGGAGAAAACCAAGTGCGGTTGCTTCTTGGATGCAGCTCCACAACCCCAGAAGCTGACTGAGAACCATAATGACATTTCACACTAGCTTCTTCATGCTGTAGGCAACTGCAGAGCATCACGATTTGCTGCAATCCTGTCCCTGGCCAGCCAGTGGTCCACCAAGGACACTGGGCTGGAGAACACTGGACTTAAATCAAGTCCAGCGCAGTTTTACTTCCTACCATTGCACCTTTTTCTCAAGATATTTAAGCACTAAACATTACACGTATCATGTTTTCATATTCATGTGATACTTCACTAACACCATGTAGAGTTTCTTCACATTAAGTAGTATATTTTATCTTTTCCCACAAATACAAGATGTCTGCACCATAACATATCCTATAGACAGCTCTTTTCATATCTAAATCCCAAGGATTTTCAGGGAAAAAAAGAAGATTATGTATTTATTCAGAAATTAAATGAGATTAGTAATTTTGAAAGTAATTTACAAATAGCAATCAGCCTCTGCAATGAAGGTCAAAAGAAAAAGGACACATTAGCAATTGAATATCTTCTCTCCCTTTAAAGTTTTAATACCGCATACCTGTTAATAATGGGAAATATCCTTCTTCAAGAGTAGCATTTTCAAAAATTGGTAGGATCCTTTTGCTAATTCTAATCTTCTTTTAATAAAATAATTTGTTAAAAAGGATTATAAAAAGGCATGAAAATGGAATGCCAATAAAAGTGTACTGCCTATACAATAAATAGTTAATGTATTTTCTAAATGAATGATTTAAAATAGCTATTAAAGTAAAGAGAATGAGCTTATGTTTCTAGTAATGACTTCTCTGCCTCAGAATGAAATCTGTAAATCCCTGATTGCAATTTCACATCCCAAAAGAACAAGCAGTCCTGGGACCGATGCTTATTGCCTTTATCATTAACACTAGCATACCACATATGTGATTTTTTATATTGCTGGTTTGAATATTTAGATTTAGGCTTGTGTATGCTTCATATTTTAAATCTCATACATCTATTCTGTCACAAAAATAAAGCTCTCCTTCAACAAGGCTTTTTTGTATGTACATGCATACGTGTATACACAGACTTTCAGGATAACTACAATTTTATTCATAAGAGTGCATAATGATTCAGGCTGTGATTGTTAATAAAAATGCATTTCTAACCATCAAATTTGAGTCTATTATTCTAAGTTAATTGCATTTGCCCTAAAGAGACTTGCGACTGGCTGTCAGCCTATTTGTGTCAGTTCCATTTTATTCATCAGTCAATCTTGTCTCCTCTTTTTTCACATCCCATATATTGATCAAATGGATTTGTTAGCATGCCTCTGCAGCTTTAAAAAAGTTTTTGTTATTTGTCAGGTTTATTTGATTACTATATTAGTTTGTGTGTTATCTTAATTGTTATTTCAATAGACAATAAATGCCCTTTGATAGTCCCACAAGATTCCCATAAAATATAATCCATATAACAAGTTAGTGGATGGAGTGAATGTGTTAAGAAAATAAACACATTAAACCGATTTTAAAAAGTGGTATTAATCTGCAGCTGTATTGTACTTGATCCAAAAGACAGGAATAGAAATAAGTACAGTATGAAACAATTTAGATAAACATCAGTGCCGTATCATTGCATATTATGCTACGTATAAAATACTTTAAGAAAAAGACATGCAATATAAAATAAACTGAGGTCATATCTGGAAGAGTGGGTTTTGTGGTTAAGTGTGAAATGGAACGATATATATGGCTTTAGACACTAAAAAAAATAGGTTAGAAAAGCTGTGAGCAAAGGCAGGTAGAAATGCTGCATTACATGGGGCAAGTTTTTGGTAGGGAGAGAGAAAACAGCTTTTAGGAAAGTATTTATTAGAGCAAAAGATAAACATCAAAGCAGGTAGTTTCTTCCTCTGTAAAGATATGATACACTGTTTAGTGAAAGAAGATTTTAGATTAAAAATCTACACCATATTTTGTGCACAGTAGTCCGTTTTGGTAATGACTTCACAAAAACAATTTTCACCTTATTTGTCTCAAAGAGAAAGGTGATACAACCTGGGTTTTTTCCATACAAATCTCTCAGAAAACTGCTTGTGATACCTTCATTATCAGCAAGACAACAAAACCCTTGCTCTTGCTTAACACTTAACCTGGGATTTCCCCAGCTGGTACCCAAGTTTACAGTGTCAGAAACAAGCACTGAGGAAAAACAGCAATAATGTGCTTACCATCTCATTAAAAAAATTGAGAGGTCCGTATGTTTTAAGACGTAGAAACATTGATTTGATATAAACTGTAGGAAACACAATCTTGTATTTTACTGGTACAAGTAAAATTTAAGTACATTGACCAACCCCATGGCTTTCTGAAACTGAAATGCGAGATTACCAAGGTTTTTCAAATTTCTTGTGAACAGCTAAGTTTTTTCATTTCTTTGCCCAGGACTAGTCTTTGTATTATCTAAGTTCAGCCACCTTGAAGTTTGGTTTCTCATCTGGGTAATTACCTACATTTTCTCTCTAGGCAACTGCAGGGGGTGGGAATCGAGACAAAACAAGTCTTCCAAAGCAATTTTTTCCTGGTCTAACTCTTCTGCCAAGATGGAATGACTTGCCAGCAGGACAGGCTTGTCTTTTCCATTGATTATTGTAGGAGTTTAGGCCAGACAGCACACTTATCAAACCAACTACAGCTGGTATGATGACCACCATCCTAAGGGGGACCTATCTCATTATAGCAAGAGCATTTTCAAGCTGTGGACACTTGAAACATACAACTCCTGGATTATTATTTTTCATCTAGAACCTCTTTAACAGTATTTTATACCAAAGATCATGCTAAAGCTTCAGATGCCCTAAAAGAAAAGGCTCAAACTTGCTATTGTCCTAGCACAGTTCACAACACTCCTGCAATTCAGAAGCACGCAGCGTGATGATAGTTTCAAGTTAAACTATTATGACCAGCTAGTATGGAATATAAACAGGAACAGATGAGAAGAATACAGCCTCAACATTTGAGACAACAAAGAAAGAGTGAAATGATTGCTACATAAAAGACGTTTCAAAGACCTCCCAGAAAACCAGGCATAAAAATTCCCAATAAAAAGGCTCAGCAAGAAAACTGTCACACCCCCTAATCCTCAGCAGACTTTAACAAGATGTTTGCATGAGGCAGAGATTGTCTCCTTCCCCAGAAGACAAAAGGCACAGAAAACAATACTGTCTAGCATAGGATTAGGAGGCAAGAGATAGATAAAAAGGATTCCTTAACCTTACAATTAGAAACCCCAACTCTCCAGCCAAAAGGATAATCAGAAACAGACTGCAAACCTGTGTCACAATAATTGCTGCATCTTTCTTTACTCTTTGAAAACTGATATATTTTCTGAAGGTTTTTTTTTTTTTTTAAATTTATTGCCACTCCAAAAAAGGTTTTGATGGTCACTCAGTTACAAGATAACTGCTGCTACCAAACCACAATTCAGCACACATGGAAATAGCCTTTTATTTCCCATTCTTTACATTTCCATCACCTCCAAGCAAAAATTAAATTACCAATGCTCATACCAACCTCCCAGTAAATTGTACAACTAAAAGCAACGTGATATGTAATGCACTAGTCTTCTAACAAATGATCAGCTCACTGTGCCCTAAACCAGAGACATACACAGATTCTTCATGCCAAACTTGGCATAAGCGCGTGCTCTGATTAAAAAGGAAACAACTTAGTTGTTATAACGAGCATCTTTAGCTTTATTTGGTATTACTAATGCCTTTAAACAGAAGGCAGGGTACTGGCAAGAGTAGAAAACAGACTTGAAGGGGGAGGAAACCTTCAGGCTGGAAAAAAAACCCTGCAGTTTCCAAAGTCTGACCCTCCTGCTGTAGCTAACTAGTGACCATAAGCTGGTAATAACTGCAGAAGTTTGCCGCGTAAAAATTTAAGACTCTCTGAAGCTGAACCCCAAGACATCGACAACTGCTTTTACAGAGCACATTAACTTATGGACATGACTTCAGCACCTGAACAATCATGTATGCATGTCCCTGTTCTGTAGGGAATTATTTGGGGCACACAAGAATTAATGGTGTGTGCAAGCAGTCGCAGAGGGACAAAGAGGAATTAAGCAGTCACCTCCTCCAAGGGCAGTTGATGTTGATAGCTTTTCCCAGTCTTTCTGGTATCATGAAGAACGGAAAAGACAAGCAATTTCTTTTTTCCTTCAGGTGCAGCACACTTGTAAGCTGTCACTCCACGCTCTTATGATCCTACTGTCTATTGGACCTTAAATTTCCTGCCTCAAGCTAACTTTCAGTGGTCTTGTCCTGTGCAAGCTAGACACTACCTCAGAGCTGCCTCATATGCTGTGGCAGATGAAATAATCCCACTAAGTAAACTACTTGAAACCACTTTGAAAGAGGTTGGCAGAGACTCTACCTTAACCATTGTCATTTGTTATGGCAAGACATAAACAAATCACACTTCCCAGAATCACAGCTTGAAACAAACACACAGAAAGAGGCAAATGTTTTTGTTCTCTTTCTAGTAAAGTTCAAAGACAGCATAAAGCTTGGCTTACTCATACTTGTAGAGAAGGGAGAAATGTTACCTACATGTTCCCAAGGAAACTTTCTGCACCTTGGTCCAGATGAGAGGAAGTAATTCAGTATGCATTGTCCCCAAAGCATGTATCCAGCAGCTCGCCAGGTAGAGCAAGACAGGATGCAAATCACTGCTGGGTAGGAGTGGAGGGTGGTCTGTTCAGTGGCATAAACAAATTATTCTCTTCTCAGCCACACAGTCCCCCAGTGACCCCAGGTCTTGCTTGTGTCAGCATCAGAGACTCACAAGCCATCGCCTACAAGTACACTTGTCCCCATGCCATGGGGAGCTTCACTGCTGTCCTGCTGAAGGGACAGCTATGCTCAAATCAAGAGGCCTGAAATAGGACCTTGACACCCTGTCTGTTATCTCAAAGATTATTACCAGATCATGTTATTTCTCATTTTATAAGCAAGCTAGCTCCTGCTTACCACTACCACAAGTACAACTTCAGATTTACAAGGTAGGCAGGCATTTTTCACAATTCACATCCAAACCCAGGCTTACTGAAAAAAACTGTAAAACTGTGTGGCACAAAACCCCACATCCAGTGGGATCACAATGCTACCCAAGCATTCAGTTACTTAGATAAGGCCTGTGTCTCCCCTCCAAACAGAAAACACTACGAACACCATGTTCTGCTTTGCCCTCATTATGAATTTTGAGATACTTGGCCAACATAGTGGTGAAATGCACTGCAAAGCCCCAATACACCTAAAGCATAGGAAGTATTGCCATGTTGCAATAGAAAAAAAATTGACTGAGCTAAATGTGAGCCCTGACTATATCCTAAAACCACAGTTCATAGAACAAAGCTGTGTGTATTACAGGGGCTATGCTGAATGACTAACTTCGAGGGCTCCAAAAACTGAAAGCTCAGCATCTTCATATATACCATTGGTAGGAACAGGACTGTGATGAAGCACACAGTGATGAGGTCTGTATTCAGGTTCATTACCAGTGCTTTCCTCGGTAACAGTTATTTTAATGAAGATTTTTGCCTAGTTAAGTTTTCCACCATTCGGCATAGGAAACAGATACAACATCTGATATAGTACCCCCAGAAGTCAAGCATTTCCATCAGCTTTAATGGGCATTAAGATGGCCCCTTATAGATGAAGGCAGAGCCGCTTCACTGATCAGGTACATGAAGACAACTCAAATATCAGTCACAAAAAGGACATAGCAAAGAATGTAAACTTTACTCACTCAGCAGCTTGGGGATGCACATTGCACCAGTGAGACAGGATCCTCAGGCAGTCCCTGCTCCTCTGGGTAAGACAAGTTGTGGTGACCATATTGAAATGGGCTGTATCCCCTGAGGAAGGAAAAAACCCAAACAAAATCTCAGTAACAGCCAGAGGACACCAGATCCTTAAGAGGAAGAGGTGCATCCCAGCTTCTATTGAAATCTATTTTTCCATATTTGTAAAGTTAATCAGGAAACTAAGTCTCCAGCCCCTGTAGCTTGATTTTTCTCTTTCCTCTGATTAAAAACAAAATAATAATTTCATGCAGTTTACAAAACACTGGTGCCTATGTGGAATAACAAAACCACCTCACCAGCTGAGGAACTTTTCCTGCTTAGTGAAGCCTTCCTCTCCCATTCTTGTTTTCCAGAACTGGACAGTCCCATTCCACAGTCCCTTGGAGACTCAGGTAAGCCCCTCACCTTCTCAGCTCTTTCTCCCCAGAGTACATAGGGCATATCTATCAAGCTCAATTATTCTAATCCCATGGGGAACACAAGCAAGATTTTTTGCCTTAACAGTAACCCATCATCAGCTTCAGACTTCAAGTCATCTTCAAAATGAGAAGATTCTTTATATTTATGACTTAAACATTTTAAGATTTACTCAAAACAACAGAACAAGCATAGACGTACTACAAGTTTTTGAGTATGAGGACAACAAGCTTATAACCACATGACCCTTTTCTTAAGGAATTTGAGTAAGAACCCTAAAAGGATCATCCTATGAGTCACACAAAACCTACTTGCTTCAATTTGCAGAATCTCATTGGATTACTTTAACATCAGACAACCCCCATACTGATACCTAGCCACCTGACAGGAACCACTGATTCTACACCTTACCTGGAGAACAGCCATAATATTGTCTTCTTCCTCTTACCTTTCTCTTATCTGCTAAAGAGGGAGAAAGGGTTATGGCCTCCTCCCTTGCCAGATGAGGATGTTTTGCTGAGTGTGGGTTCTCCAACCAATTGGTACCACCTGAAAGCCTTTGGAATGGGGAGATAGACTAATGTCTTCTTGCTACTCAGTCACAGCAGAAGGGGATAATACTTCCAATGTTGACCTTTAATTGGAGAGTCCCAGCTGGAACCAACCGAGAGACCTCTCAGATTTTGTCATTGACCCTCAGCAGCCTTTATCATGACCATTAATTGGGATTAATCGCTGATTAAAGGGTGAGCACACCAGGCTGTGCAGCACCCATAGGTTGGGCTGTTCCAGTAGCAATGAGCAGACTGTGTTAGAGACCATGTCACCTAAAAAAGTTTAGCAAGAACCATGCCCCCATTAGGACCTTTCTTAATGGGGCACTCAAGATACCATTGTTGCAAGTAAAAAGTCTGCACCCAACTGCTCTGTATTGATTAGTATTGCAAACATGTACAATGCAAACTTTCTCTGATAGTTAAAGGACACTGCTGGGGGCTTGGTAGGCAAGGTCAAGACAACGTTAGTCTGCTCTGATAAAGCATGAAGAGGTAAATCATTTTGTGCAACTCAGAAGTCATTCAGATGGTACTTTTGGCATTTCTCACCACCACCACCACCTCCCGCTTTTGTTCTGTCAGTCTGAGGAGAACAGCTCATGTGATGTAATTTAGAATGGAGCTTTTTTAAAGCTTTCACTCAGGAAAAGCTTCAGGAGCTCTGGGGGTATAGCTTAGCTCCGAGAAATAGAAAGAAAGCAAGTTTGCATTGACAGCTTGATCCCAGAGAGAGGTGGCTGCCTGCTTGTCTAACAGGTCCTCTGGGTCTGGATGAGGCAGAGACAGAGGAGCAGTCATATTAAGTGAACGCACGCTGCCAATGTTAAAGGAACAATTACCATTATTCTGCATAGTTCACTGTTTGCTACTGCTATTTCCTTCAATAAAACCTCTTTTCACTTGCCAATTGGAGCTTGTCATGTAACAATATTTCTTATGCACAATACACATACTAAAATGCCCCTGTGTTTTTAATACATTTATAGTTGTTAACAATAGTGGTATAGTGACAGAAAAAATGTACTTGCTTTGAATACAGAGTAGATTGAGAAAAGAACAAACCAGAGACCCTGCTCTGAAGGATTAATGGGGGTTAGATTTTGCCTAATCTCAGTGTTAAAACAGTGACACTTTCATTTCATTGACACCCACCTTTTCCTCTCAGGGTCTGGGCTGTGACCTCCTTCCTTGGATGGTATTGTACACCTGAGCCTTGAGCAAAAGCTTCCATAAAAGTTTTGACATGAGGAAGTGTTGAGGAGAGAGTTGAGTTCTCACCTGCCCCCCTGCCCAGGCAGCTCCGAAGGGGACAGTTGAAGGGTGCTGCTCTGGGGGCTTTGCTGAACTCAGTGTGCTGGAGGTTGCCGAAGCAACCCTTTGATCCCTGAGCATGCTGACCTACCAGCCAGCAGTACCTAAAGCCTCTGGTGTTCAATGCTCACATCGGACACCCACAAATCTTCTTGGGTTCCTTGTGGTTCCTTGCAAAGCGGGACAAACAGCTGGCGTTGGGGAGAGGCTGGTGTTTCACCGTGGTTGCAGGAAAGCCACAGCTTTCCTCTGAAAGCTTGTACAATGCAGACATTGTGCTCATACTGCACTTGCCAAATTACAAAGCCAGGTAGAAATGACCACAGTGAAAGTGCTACGGTGAGAAGAAATTATGTGTCTGCACTTGTGAGCAGGCTGAGCCTCATATTTCACGCACCCACATGAGCAAGCTGCTGTTTGGAAACCTTTGTAGCACAATCATGAAGGAAACTTTCTTCTGCCATAAGATTCGTGTTTTCTAAGAACACTATTTTGTTCTGAACAAGTTAATATACACAGGAAAAGACATCTTGAGTGTTCCTGGACTCTCCTACACTATCCAGGAATAGTGATAGACTGCGAGTTTAAGCACATCCTTTCACTGCACAGCAAGCGAAGCGTGTTTAATACTGTGAGCAGAACAGTTCTCATGTTTGCCTTTGCCAGAGCCGTCAAGGCTACACTGTCCCAAAAGTACTTACTTAAGAAACATTGGGCATCATCTGTGTGCCCCAAAAAAAATCTTCTGCACCTTTGGTGTCCCTCAGGAAAAAAAATATTTTGTGAAAAGGTATATAGTATGATACATCTTCTACTTCAGATATTCCTAATTGCTTTGGCTGTGAGACTTTCTGAGGAAAGAGCATAGAAACCCAGAGGAGGCTACCATATCAGAGGTTGTTTTGGATCCTGATCTGTTGAGCTCCCTGGAAGTCGTTCCATTGACATCTTCTGATACTGGATCCAGCCTCTGTGGAGCTAAATAAATGTTTTTTTTTTCCAGCACTGTCCAGCAAAGGCTGCTCAGCAGCAACTGGGAGGTACTCAGATGGTAATGGCATTGTTAATGTTTGCTGTAGTGGACAAGCCCAGCTCCCACTTGTGTCCCACTATGACAAGCAGATGAGAGAGAAAAAAATGGATTTGTTTGCTAGGAAAGTCTCTAGAAGTCTTGATAAGACTCTCACAGATTGCCATTCATGATTGGATGTGAAGCAAAGGAAAACTTTTATAACTTATTAGAAGACATGGGGTTTTTGTAGTCATATTATCACATGCCAATATACCATGTGTAGATCTTTAAGGACATCTATGAGAAATGCTGCATCTTCTGTGATTTGCAGCTCTGCATGACAGCATTTAAACTGTTTCAATATATTCTAAGAATATATGCAGTTTTGATGGTGTTTCCCCCCACCAAATCAAAATGCTGACAACCTCAGCGCTCCTCTGACATTAATGCTGTGCAAGGATATCTTTGTGACCAAAACCGTGTATAATACCTGCTTTGGGATTGAAATCTTGGCACATAACTTCAGCATCATTCAGAAAGTGGCACAGTTGCCAAAGACCTCGGGACATGAAAGGAAGACACTGCGCTGTCTTTTCATTGGGAAGCTTACAAATTCTGCCTAGAGATCCCTCTGATATTTTCACTTTTCAATAGATAGTGCTTACCAAAAATAAAACTGAGAATTTTATGTGCTTTCTAAATTTAATGACACAGAGTTTTATGTGGAAAAAAATTCTTTTGTAATAAACTCAGTATTTTCTGGTTTACATTACCTATAAATTTCCCAAACTAAACAGAGTGAGCAATTACACAAGCACGTCCATGGGTAAGATTTACCTTTGGTTACAGAGCCAGGGTATTAAATACAGCCCTGTCCACTTCTGGCTACTCTGTTCTGGTTAGAATTTTGTTTCTGAAACTTGATCATATTGGCAGAGAATCTAAACCTCATCGATGGGGTGAGAGCAAGGAAGGAAGACTGAATTAATAGAGCAGTGCTGTTGAGGCGAGAATAATAATAATAATAACAAAGTTTGGTTTTTCTTTCATTTGAAAACAATGTGATCAATCTGGATAAGATAATGCATCAAAACCTCCAGCTTCGCACTTTGCAATGAGGAATAAAGAGAATTGGAGAGCTTTGAGTTATCCCTACAATACAGCAAGCAGCTGCCTGTGAGTGCTGGGATGGATTTGCCCCAGCACCTGGTGTGGGGTGTCCATGGATCCCCATCAGCTGTGTGGCCTTGGGGCTGGGGTAACCTACTGACACCAATAAAAACAGATAGATGCTTAGCCCTCCAGTTGAAGGTGGCAGGACAGGGCTGTATGTTTTCAGTTGGAGTTCAGTTTGAGACTCCCTCGCTCTGAGTTTGTTTAATCATTCCTTTTAGCAAAATTTCAGAGAGTGCAGCTTTGAAACAGAAAGAAAGAAACAAAAAAATGTGGAAAGAAGATTTTATTTTTCTTTACAAAAGCATTTTAGGGATGTTTCATTTAGCAGAGCCGCACACCACCTACAAGACCCAAAAATCCAATCTGGGGCTTAAATTCAACTTCAGAAATAGCCACTCCTTTTCAGAAACTGTCAGAAAGGATGATCTTTTTCAAGAGCTGCTGGGGTAACAACAGGGTGCCAGGATGCCCTGATCATAAAATGGAGTAAATTAATTCAAAACAGGCAAAAGAAAAAATTACTTATCAGCAAGTAGTACATGAAATGCCACAAGATCCTGCTGGTCTCTGGACTAACCCCAATTACTTTAATGGATTTATTTTGTGTAGTCTGTGAAATACAGTCACAATAGCCATGATGTAAATACAGACCTGAAGAAAAAACTTGGTAGGAAAGAAAAGAGGGGTTGAAGGAGAATTTGAAAGATCCAGTCTAGAAAAAAACCCTGGGGGGTCCGTCACAGCTCCCCGTGGGTATGTACGTCTGTATTCTGCATCCTGGCCCATAGGTTTCAGAGACCACATTGCCTGTTGACCAGCTGAGGTTGCGTTTCTGGTGCATTTAACATTCAGTACCAAAGCTGGGGAATTACTGAGAAAATCTGGTGATTTATCTCTGTGCTTATCAGCCAAGGGCTCCTGAGGACCTGGCGCCAAGCTCCGACACAGAGCAATGGAGAGTGCAGGTCTCTGACCAGGCACCTGTAAACCATCCAGGGAACATGCTACAAAAACAGTTGTGAATTTTGCTGTCCATTGTGTTCGGTGAGAGAATGAATTTTGTCCAGCCTCTAACGCAGATGATGATGATGTCTGATGCAATAGGGACTTTTGCATTAGCACATAGAATCCTTTTCATAAAGTGTTTGGTCCCCCTTCTTGCAAAGTCCGTTACAACTCCAAAGTGTAATCCAATAATGTAAAATTCACACTGATCCCTTCAATTCTTTTTTAAGCATCCTTAAATCCACCTTTTTTTTTTCCTGCTCTACATTTTACTTTTTATAGTTAAAAGTAATTTTAAAGCAAAAAAGAACATAAACAATATACACTGACTCTTGACACTCCATTGCTTTTTTAAACTAGAATAATAAAAATTTGCAAATGAACAAAAGAGTGGGAGGAAGATATCTGATTTACAATGTTTTTGAGATAAAGAACACTATAAAAAAAGATCAATGTGAATAATAAAGCATTGTTAACTGAGTCATGACATTTCTATTCTCAGTGAAGATTTGAACAGTAGAGCTCTGCAAATGAGCACCTTGTGCCATTTTCAAAGTGGGAGGAAGACATATAATTATAATTTTTAAAGTGAAGAGAATTTAAAAAAAATCTCTGTGAAAAAGTTTATTGAAAAACATATCGACATATCAATATGACATAAATTACTTTAATTTTATTAAACTAGGAGGGGGGAAAACCTCTTTTTGAAGACTGGCTGCAGAAAGCATTCCTTGAAAAGAATTTTCTTTATTAAAAACTCTTTTGCTAAGATGAAACAGCACTGAATGTCAGCACTACCGTATATTTATTCTGTAACTCTTCCAACAGCTGAGATCTATAAAAGAAACATATTTTCAAAACAGTTTTAACCTCCATTGTCTTGATCATTCGTATTAACATTTTTCATGTCACCTATTGAAACCCTTTAAAGGAACCTTTTATTCAGTCAAAATTAATGAAGCCATTTTGTTAAACAGCCTCCAAAAAGTAAAAGGGACATAATGTTGTGCGTTTTATTTGACATGCGTTTTCTGCCATTTCACTTATTTGTGTGATGAGAGCAAAACTTCATATTTATGCTATCAAATCTGCAGAGAAAAGTGATTTTGAGAGAGAAGAAAACTAACTCCGCTCTTGCTGTGTATGCAATTTAAATCCACAGTGAAAATACAGCATTGATCAGATTACTCCAATTGAGTCATTTAGTGCTTTGGCATTCCTGAAGTTAGGGCCCAGCTGTGAAATCATAGTTGGGGCCAAACTTTGCTGTTAGGTGAGTGCACATGGCTCCCATTTTCTTCAAAGGGAATGACACACATGGCCAATATTTAACTTTCACCTCTTCCATTCTTCAGCTAGCAAAGCCAGAACCAATGGACTGTATACAGGCAGTTTAAGAGAATTAAGAATATAATCAAGATTTTCCAGGATTTACCAGCGATTTGGGCTATATAATTCAATACACCTCAAAGCACAGATGCTCAGCATATTCTAAAAGTCAGGCCATCTCAAATGTCTTACTTTAAGCAGGTAAAATCATAAATCACTTTGAGCATATTGGCTACGGATCCTAGCGAGCAGGGCATAGGATACCTCGTCAAAATCATAATCTCCAGTTTCTGGGTTGGCTGGGATGCCTGGGAGATTTACCACATCCCAACCCATTTTAGGTACTGTGTTTGCACACCTTTCTCCTCTGCCACTACTAATATGGGACTCGAACAGAGTGCAGACACTCCTTTGCAGCAGCCTTTCCCTCAAGAATATCTAGGTTCCAGTTCTGAGGTTCCCCTGGAATGGACTTGATTGCTAGGATCGCCCACAAGACTTTGAGGCATAAGCGCCACAGAGAGAAAAAAGGTTGAATCCCAAAATCTAGCTGCCCCATGGTGCATGCAGATCTTCATTTCAACTCAAGGTCAAGTGGAAAACTTTCCTGCCATCCTTGCTGACTCTCCTCTTCGCTTTCCCCCGACTCCATCTGTTCCTCACCCATCTCCTTCGTTCCGCACTCGCCTCCCTCTTCTTCCTGTGTCCATCTGTTCCCTCCTTCCTCAACACAAGTTGGGGAAGGGAAGTAAATTCAGTCATTCACGGAACAGATTTCAAGATGAACCCCCCCCCCCTTCTCAAGTTCTAACTTCATTCATCATGGTAAAAATTATAATGAATAGAAATGTTGAAGGTGAAAATTTATTAGGGATTGTGTTGCTTTCTTCTATCAAAAGCAGTTAAAGCTGCATACAAACATTGGCTTCATTCATTTTTCTTAATATATGGTATAATTAGTGAGAAATATTAGTGGAAGTGCTTGCTGTGCAGTCCATCAACACATGCCTGTCAGAGTTTAGGATCTAGGCCAAATTTTTTTTTGCCAGTCCTGTGATAGATTTATAATAAGCCTATAGAAGGCTTTCCAGTCAGCTGGGTCACTAATTCATGAAGTTGAAACGTATGCAATGAGGTCAAAAATTCACTATTGATAGAATACCTCCTCCTGGGATTGCACCATTACCTTTGTTACTGCAACAGCAAAATAAAGTAAACCCAAAAGCTCCTGTGAATTACCAGTCCATCATCATAAATCAGAAGAGAAGCACTTGCACAAGTTCATGATGTCATATGAAGCCCCATATATATTTATAACCTTGTGTACTATTTCCTGTTTCCTTACGACAAAAATAAACAGTCTCTAAATCCCCTGTATCCTTATGCCTGAGCTCAGCAAACTGCAACGGGCACAAAACTATGAAAACATCCATGATATATTAACCTAGAGCACTCCCACTCCTGCTCTCCCCTCTGGCCTCTCCTATGTGTATGAGTGCAGTTCCTGTAGAGTTTATTCCATTGGCTGCACTCACTGTATGGATAGTCCCACACTCTCTCTTACTTTGCCTCCCTGACCCTGGGAGAGAGATGGCAGGACAATTTAAACCTCCAAGCCCTGTGTGTGGAGCCAATGGCCTGGCAAGCACAGCAGAGGTGGAGGAGCTCAGGACCCATATGGGGACCTAGGTTTGCCACCACATAGACCTTGGGCATCTTGTCCACTGAGACAGTTAAGCCATAAAGGTCAGAGCTTAGGCTGCAATTATATTTTCTCCTCCTTTGTTGATGATTTGGGAAGCTTATCTAAGGTTTCTGGGGTGTTTGGGCATGGATGATGCCCCACATTTCATAGCAGACCTCCCAGATCTCAATTTTTCTGTACCTACTTGAAACAAAAACTTTGGTGCTTGCCATTGATTCTCCTACCATCTTCCCAGATGAAACTTCCTCCCTTCACAATTTGATTTATTGCTGGCTTCCTTTCCAGAAATGAGACAAAGGGTAACAGAGACAGTGCACAATCCCACATAACCTCCCCCTGCAAGGAAGCACACTTGCTTCTACTTGCCCCCAAAGCAACAACTCCTGGAGTCAATGACTGTCACTAAGTGGCTGGGGGTGATACATGCGCCAAACCCATCTATTTACAGCGTCCTTCTGCAATGTTGTTTTGTTCTTCCACCAAGACAGCTGCACCAGCTCCCTGCCTCTCCCAACGCTCCCCGGGGTGACACTGAGCAGCAAGGACCATCCAGGTAAGTTCCTGGCCCCACGCATGTGCCACACCATGCGGAGATACCTAAGACACCCCCTTCCATTCCTGCTGGCAGAGAAATTGTGTCCTTTAGACTAGAAAAAAAAAAATTGTTTTTCTTTTCACTTTTTCTTTCTTGAAATGTGACTATTGAAACCTATTTTACTACAAGTCCTTTCAAACCACGTGAGTTCACTTCAAGCCTTCATACTCACAAGTTATCATCCATCAGGTCTGATGTAGCTCTGCCTGCTTCCTCTCAGGACTGAATGGACACGACACACAGCTCTTTCAGTGACGAGCGTGTGATAGATTAAATAGGCAGGTAGCTATAGTGGTGCATATAATAAAGAACATCAGGGAGATCAGCCAGGCGTTCCTTTGGTTCTTTTGCTCCAGTGATACACAAAGATGCCTCACGGTGAAATTAAGAAGTTACACATCCTAAACTGCCAGAGTTTTCCACGTAGTTCACGGCTACCCCTTGGGACTTCTTGTCACAGGGGTGTGAGGCAAAGGGCCACTAGCAGGATGGATTGGGCACAAAAGCCAATGGAGAGTAAAGCCAAAGACTCCCTTGTCCTTTACTTGCAAGGTGCGTATGAGCCCTACATACGGTGATAGATTGGTTTTCTTCCTTCCCTTTCAGTGGTGACTGCCCCTGACCAGTTGCTCCTAACAGCTCTTCAGCATTACCCACATCTGCTGCTCTCCAGCAGAGCAGAGCATCTCTTATCCCCCCAGCCCTTTCTAAAAACAGGCTTAGAGCCCTCATACACCACTGTATAAAAGCTAATTTCAAAAGAGTACTAAGAAACTCCAACCTCCTGTTCTCCAGGGCCATGAGACCCTGGTTTGTGCCCAAGACAGTGAAGAGAATTAGATGTTGGGGGACCTACTGTAAAGTACAGTATCTGTGTCACTGTTCCTCACTATTGACCAGAGGGATCTGGGGCTGGCATCAGTGGAAAGTCTGATTTATTTCATGCCTTCATGAATTTAGACACTGTAGTCAGCTGAATCACCCAACTTACAAAAAAGAAATTTCATGTGAATATTGAGACTACCTCTATCTTTCAAACAAGCACAGGTGAGTGATCCCAGTCTTCTACTGCAGCAGCCAAGGAAAGCCCCAGCTTCCCCATACCAGGAAGAAAGTTGCTACTTCATGATACTATTTAAAAATAGCACATTGTGGGGGTTTACCTCTAGCTCCCTCTGCCTCGCAGTCTAACACTGAATAATCTGAGCTTTCTTCATCACGATACGCTTATTTTTCCCTTTTATTTTACTTTAGTGCATGATACTTACACATTAAAAACACAGACATTTGTGGACATCTGAAGCTTCACACAGGCTCTTAAAAGACAATAACAAAGTTTGACCCTTTACCCATTTCTCATAGTAATTTAATTTTGTTTTCATATTCTCATTTAACTAATCATAAAAAAAATAGCAGTTGTACGTGATATATTTTTAAAGCTCATTTGGCTCCACTTGCTTGTTCCATACTCAGGAACTCAACCTACTACTGTTCCATGCAGCAACAAACTATAAAAGAAAAAAGAAAAAGTGCTAACTGCTTTTTTTTTTTAATGCTGGTCTAGCATAATCTTTATTTCTTTAGACACTTTGTGCAAACATTAAATTGATAAAAGACATAATGTAGATGGACTCACAGCTGAACTGAAGGTAATTGCATAAAAATGAAATGGAGACCTATAATTGTACACTGCTTTAGCCTCTGCCGCACTGTTTTCTGGAAGCAAGGATCTCGCTTGTCATAGCAAGTTGCTTGTTACGGTGACTGCATGAAGACTTGATCTAGCTGTACAAGACAAGTATAACATTACTTAAAGGGAGCTTTTCAAACTAAGAGTCTGACACTAAAATGTACTGTATTTTCAAAGATGTAGTATGCTTTAACAAACAGAAGAGTCCTTGAATGACAGCTTTTGTTACCCTTTTGTTTGATGGTGCTGTATTGAAAAATTCAGGTTATGTCTATGCTTTTCTATTCCTGGTTTTGATTTCTCTTCAACAGCACTTCAAGAATAAAAATTGACTCAAAGCATGAATAGTAGAAGTCGGTGGATACAGTAAATGTTAGTCTGGCATTTACTGATTACTTGCATCTGATTTCTTTCAGTCTCCTTTGCTGAATGCTTAAATGCATTCTGTGGGCCATTCTATTGTTGCAGAAATGGGGAACTCAACAGATACATTACAATTTAAGATATATCCAGTTTAGACTCCTGGGCCAATTTTGAGAGTGGAAAATGGTAGAAATTGTCACTCTTGCCTTGGCCTTTCAATCTGATCTGTGTGTATTCAACTGCTCAGCCTCTGTGCAGCTCTCAGCCTGGACAAACAAGATCCATTTGTGAGATTGGCACCTGAATAACAGGTGGGGCCTGTGTCTTTTGGGTGCACAAATCGATTATTATCCAATAAATCCAATGCATAAGCAGGACATTGCTTCCTCCAAACCTCTGCTTACTTCAATTAGCACAACTTTTCCGGAGACAGTATGCTACTGAATGAAAGTGCATGAAAAATTATGGTATGTCGTTGATTTATAAACACTGGAAAACAGTGGTTACTGTACATGTAAGTACATCCAAAATGCATGAATTTTCACTTTTTGGGACTCAAGAGGCTGGCCAAGAAGTCATTGGAGGAGGCGGGTAGGAAGGTCTATTTACTTACTCTTGGGAAAAAAACACAAACAAATTATCAAAGATAGGCAAAATCAGATTCATTTTGCCCAGAATGCCAGGATGCTGGGTTCCTATGACCAAGTGTGCAAGCTGCAGGCAAGCACTGCTGTTTCACACCCGGAGGAACCATTCCCTCTCCTGCCCTTTTCCAGTCTTGCTTGTGGCTTTCCTTCATCATAACATTCACAAAACCTGACAGTTATAGGTTTCTGAGACTCCTCTGTGCCACTGCCATCTCACTGTCTCCTTCCCTCCACTTCTCTCTATCCCACTGGGTGCTCCCTGCTTAAGACCAACCTGTCAACTCTCCAGGACAGGGAAAACCCACATCCCACTCATAGTATAGTTTTCCTTATTACAAGTTCGAAATCAAACCCAAACATCCACCAACACATGTTTTTAAAGCAGTGATTTAAAGTTAAAATCAAAATGATGGGTTTGTTTTTCTTCTTACCTTCTCCCAAGGTCTTATTCTGCTAACTTCTACCCAGCTTTTCAGCTTCTATGTATTTCACCACATGAAGATGAGCTAGAATGGCATGAAATCCGACTATGAGTAAAAGTTTAATTCCTTACTCATTCTGTAAGTGAATAGAATCATAGAAGTCACAGAAAAATTAGCTTGGAAGTGACTTCTAGAAGTCACCTAGTTTGGCCTTTGCCTCAAATCGGGGCTCACTTTGCACTAAGAGCAGGTTGCTGGGTTCTGTGCCCAGCTGGGCTCTCCACACTTCTCCAGCCTCACCAGAAGCTGCCCCAGTGCTTTATACCTCCCACAATGAAGATTTTATTCCCATAAGCTGTCCCAATTGCCCTTGCGGCAGATTGTGACTGTGGCCTCTTGTCCTTTTCCCTCTGTGCACTGCTGGTAGGAGTTGGGGTCTGGCTTCCCCATTACCCTAGTTATGAAGTGGCAGACAGCATCCAGCACTGTTCTTTGCCTTCTCTTCTCCAGGCCAACCAAGCCTAGCTCCCTCAGCCTCTCCTCATACATCAGATGCTCCAGACCCCTTAGCACCGTGACGGCCTTCAGTGGACTTGCTCCAGACACCGTTTAGACCTCAAGTCATTGCTTCCCCCTGCTTTGACCCCAACGATCCCAGTGGTTTTTCACCTACTTTGCAATCCATCCATCCATCCTTCCCACTCACATGTTCTCCTTTAGGCTGCAATGATACTGTGGTACACAACTGCAGTCTCGTCAAGGTTTCACTGTCAACCTTTTCATGGCTATCCTTTAATATAAAAAGGTACCTGAAAAACAAGAGATACGTAGGGTCTCTCTTCTGGCTCCTTGCAGCAGAGCACAGACTTACTGTTCCTCTCAAAGTAATGTTTGCAAAACTGAGGTGTTTGTAAAGATTGATTTTCTGTATATAGCTCAAGAGCAAGCATATCACAAGATTTAAGTAAGATAAAAAGTGAGGCTGTGCTTGATGTGAGGTGCAGGAGTTAATCAGCTGTAGATAAGAACTGATGAGGTTTTATCATCCCAGCCATAGAGAGAGCGACTGTGTTTCTTGGCCTCTTGATCACTTTAGAGAGTAAGTGAAACTATATATCAACCCATGCTTATCTATGCCTGAAGTTTTTCAAGAATAAATTGAGCTCAGAACTCTTCTTAACCTTTCACCTGCTTGGGGCTTAAAATTAAGGTCTCCCTCTGGTTTTTGAGCTGCCTCTCTGGCATACTGACAGTATGTGAAGTATCTCATCTTCCAGTTGACTTCCAGGCCAACACCACAAGTGTGGATGAAGTTATGAAATAATGAATCTGGATATTAAACAAAGACCATCTGGCTTTCTTTGCTACTGGACTATGAGCCATGGTGAGCTGGCGCATCTGTGTCCAGGTACCACCTACATTGCTGCAGCTTACACTGTTGGCTGTAAATTTCGGGAAACAGAGCTGCCATTCAGAAATAACAAGATAATATTTTTGCCTTCTTCTGTATCACAAATTCAAGTTAGGCTATCAGACTTGAAATAGACATTGACTGAGGCAATAGTTCTGTTCTCTCCTAACGTGATAACACCCAGTGGGAGTGAGTTATTACTTAGCCTCTAAATCCACTGAGTTTAAGAGAAAACCTTAGAATGCAAGTTTACAAATGAATAAATGAAGTTTACTATGAATAAACTTTACTTGCATAAAGAGACTGAAATCATTAGGTAAGTAGGGTTAGGCCTTGGAAGTAAACAATGTAGGCTTGGAAATTCTGCATATGTTATTCTTTCAGATCTCTGTCTTGGTATCGCACACAAGTCTTTTTTTTCTTTTTTTTAATCCCACCAGATAACCAGCTTACAATTGAAAAACATACAGATGAAAAGCCTATGAAAGGTATTGTTATGAGTTCAGTCGCAGAATTCAGCATCACAGACACTTCATCAAAGGGTACCAAAAACCAGAAGAAAATTTCAGATGCGAGCACATCATCCATTGCTTCCCTGGAGAAATGCAGAGAATTCACTTACATTGAAGATGACGCATCAGTACATCAGAGAGACAGTGACGGTATGTTTTATAAAACAGATCACATTTAAGCTGATTTCTAAATAATGCCTATTGCAAGAGTACGTATACATAACTTGAAATAAACGCCTACAAGCTGAACTGGAGACTCAAGAACATAGCCAAAAGCAGCATTAATTTGTCCCGCAGACATTTTTGTGATAGATGAGAACCCATAGAAGGTGATCTTAAATGATCAGTGATACTAAAGTCATAGAAGAGGAGCTTAGAGCCTCTTTGCAACACAGCATTTGTAGTTTTGCAATGAGTGTTTGCACAGAGGTACTAGCATCCATATCAGACAAACAGAATATCTCACATTTCTCCCCAGCAGCAGAAGCTCTTGCTTTTGCTCTTGGTACTGCAGCAGCTGCTGTGGCTGCTGAACAGATGCTGTCATTGGTGGTCAACATTTTTTTTTCTATGGACTTGTGTATGCTGGTCTTGTTTGGACCATTGCATCCAACCCTACCATTCTACTGACCCATCACCAAATCCTTCCTTTGCTGACTGCAAAACCCATGTGAGTCAGGATGAGGAGCTCTCTTCTGTCCCACTTCTGCAGAGAACGGTCTCTGATGACTGGGCCAGGTGGATACACATGGAGAGGGCTTCTGGTGTGGTCTACGTTATGAAAAAACATATTTGAAAACAAAGTGCTATGAAAGGTAGTTACAAACCAAAACTGCAGCAGAACCCAACAGTTCAAGTATATTTTCATGGATGAACATTATAAAACATAGTTTACTCCAGGGCTAATAAACAGATCTGTCTTACCTGTTCCAAGAAGGAGATGATCCTTTTCATTGTGCAAAAGCACAAGTTCAAGAGCCAAACACCTGCATTATTTTTTGTAAGAGTTTCACAGGAAACGGTATAACCAAGAATTAAGGAATAGAATGGATCGTGGACACTCATTACAGACCAAGAGACATGATTCCCTCTGTTCTCAATAATATAACACCTGACTTTAGTGGAATTCTGCTGGGAACCAGTTATTCCTGCTTATTCCAGTGGATGTGGAAAAAAGGGCTTCTGTCAAGAATTTTGACATTACTTATATGTGCCTTTTGCAATAATGGCTTAGTGCATTATATCAAATGAAGTCGGGATCCATCTTGTATATCATTTAGCAATTCCTAAATTAAGAATTTCTAAATACAGATGAACACAATAAGCTGCTATGCTTTCCAGGAACCGTTGCCATCTCTATTGTATCACTGATCCTGTAATAAAAGGGATGTCTCCAATATATCTATTAGAATACATCTAATTTCACTGAAGGACCTGAAGTATTTGTTTTATTTAGGGGACTTGTCTTTTAGTCCAGACATTGACTATTTTCTCAGTTTACTGACTATCTGATCAGGCCCCTCAACAATTACTGGCACACAGGTGTGTACCATGTGATACAAATAACAGATTTCATACTCCTTAAAAAAGCTAAAAGTGAAGGAAATTAACAAAAAAACCAATCTGTGCTCAATTAATAATGTTAAGGGCTGGATGGAAGCCAAGGGAACCCAAGGAAGCCAGATTTGTGGTTGTCACTGCATACTCTGCTCACTCTACTCTGACAAGTTACTGCTTATTCCGCACACACAGGGCCAAATCCTGTTCACTGGTGCATGGAGAACCTCTGAGCGATAACTGAGGAAATCAGCGATTATTTTGTTCCCTGCACTCGGAGAGGAGCAGATCCAAAGCTCGTAGGTCTCACCACAGGTGATCACAGTGCCTTCAGCGAGCTTTGGACCAGGTTTGCTCAGGGCATCCTCTGCGTGAGCAGAGGGAGCTGACAGCCACCAACCAAGAGCAGGAGAATGTAGAGATGAGGCAGGCTAGTTAAATTATTAGAAGTTCTTCTTTTGTGCTAATTAATCTACTAATGTAGAGAATGAGAGCCGAGGTCGCTGTTCTCACCGAGATGAATGCAGTAATGCCGTTTAGCAAACAGCAGGGAAAACAGAGGAGAAAACAGGAGATTGCATCTTCTTTTATACAGTTTGTGGCTAATTTATTTTCAAATATATAAATGAATGCATAGGAATGGATGTTTAATTGCTAATATCTATTATTTATATACATTATCCCACTTAAAACAGGACAAAAAAGCCTCACACATGCAGATTTTTCGAAATGTGTTACATCCATTATCACAGTTCATGGTGTGTGCTCTGATGGGAATTTAAAAGCATCTTTACTGCACATCACAGACTCTGTGCTGAAACATTACTTTATTATTAAAATCTTGTGCTTTTTGTGTGCTCTCTTTCCTGGATGAAGCCCTAAGAATCGTATCTATTCTCTCCAGATTACATAAGCACCATTATGGTTAACATATTCGGGAAAAAAAACTGTTATTAGAAAACAGATCTTTGGAGAAGGAAAAAAAAATTGAAAAATCCTTAATTGTTGCATAAGTTTGAATTTCATCTCTCACATCTATGTATGAGAAGGAAATTTCATAAACATAAGATATGTAAAAAAAGAATAGTCTTAATTACACCAAGGACTACTGGATAAAATGATTCCATTTTTCTACAATGTAAATTTCATACAATTAAATGCAGCAGTGTCACCTTATAAAATGTTTCAATTTTATAATTATTTCAGTTCATTTAGTTAGAAAAAAGTATAAGCATGAATTTACTCAGTATCACTGAAATCTAGTCATTCTTATTCTACTTAGAAGTTAGTTGTGCTTGTCTGAACTTAAATAGAACTTGACATATTTAAATAAGTATTAAAATTGATAACATTGGTGATGATATGCTACTCAGAAAGAAGTTCAATCACATACTATTTATTTTTGCTACCTGCTTTAACTGCTTTTTTTGTTTTTTTTTTTTTTGGCAAGAAAACTTTATTAAAAAGAAAAGGAAAAGAAAAAAAAAAAAAAAAGAGCATAATTCTGGAAACTTCCTGGCAGTGAACTTTATGTTACGCGAGATAGAAAATGCCACAACAGAACCAATGCAGTTGAATGAGTTCACAGTTAGTCATCCTAGGGCAAGAAATGTGGTTATAACCATATGTTTTCCTGAAAGAACCAATGAAAAGGCATTCATATTGTTGAAGGCATTTTTCCTTTCCAAAAAAACAAGGAGGGAAAAAAAAATAAATTGAAAGGTCTGGGTCTTTGCACTCCAACTGGATTCACACCGTCAGAATCTCACACCTGCTCCGAGCCCTTCTGCACCCGGAGGCAGCCTCCCCAGATGCTGCAGATTGAACTGTGGGGAGTTAATTAGTTGGTTTTTGAGGGGAACAAAAATAACACAAAGTTTTTGTCTCGGTGACCAAGATTTCATGAATATTCAGACAGACAACATATTTGAGATTGTTTTCCAAAATTTTGTCCCTTTTCAAAAATTAGCAAGTCTGCGAGTGAAAAGGTGAGAAACCCATTTTTGGTGGGGAAGTGGAAGGACCCAGGGCTGAGAATCGGTCAGCACACTTACCTCTGAAAATGCTGTTCTCCAGACCTGCTTTTCCTTCCTGTCTTTGGTCATTCAATCTAACTGTCATTGAACAACTTACTGAAACAGCATACTTACAGAAATCAAACTAGAAGGAGGTGATGGACCTGAACTCTTTCATGCCCCTTTATGCATGGATTTTCCCCTGTATGTGTGGTAGTCCTTATCCAGATGCCACATTGAATTCACAAGCCAGGGACACACTATCCCATGTATCCAGACTGACCACGTAGATAAGCAAGAACTAGACCTGGATAGCCTGAGAGCCTGAACCACTCTCCAAAAAAAGCTTTGGGTGTTTGCACATGAACTTCCAGCAAGGATAGATTTGGACTGTAACAGATGTACAGCCCAGAAAGCAACTGTTTAAATAAGAAGGATTCAATTCTGAACTCCTTGTATACAGGCAAAAATGTCCCTGAAAGGTTTTAGGGTTTTTCAGTTGATTTTTTTTTTTTGTTTTTCCTTCCTACAAATAGCAGAAGCAGCCTGATGGTTTTTATCATTAACTGCAAACTCTAGTGAAAAAAAATCTTAGAATTGTCTAGGTTGGAAAGGACCTTTAAGATCATCTAGTCCAACTGTCAACCTAACTCTGACAAAAAACCATCACTAAACCATGTCAATAAGCACTGTGTCAACCTGTCTTTTGAATACCTCCAGGGATGATGCCTCAACCACTCCCCCGGGCAGCCCATTCCAAGGCTTAATAACCCTTTCAGTGTAAAATATTTTTCCTAATATCCAGCCGGAACCTCCCCTGGTGCAACTGAGGCCATTTCCCCTTGTATCGCCTGTGACTTGGGAGAAGAGACCGACCCCCGCCTCTCTACACCCTGCTTTCAGGGAGTTGTAGAGAGCAAGAAGGTCTCCCCTCGGTCTCCTCCAGGCTGAACACCCCCAGCTTCTCAGCCTTTCCTCATAAGACTTATTCTCCAGATCCCTCTCCAGGTTTGTTGCCTTTCTCTGGCCTTTCTCCAGCTCCTCAATGTCTCTTTTGTGGTAAAGGGCCCAAAACTGTACACAACACTAGAGGTAGGGCCTCACCAGTGCTGAGTACAGGGGGACAGTGACCGCCCAATTCCTACTCACTACACTGCTCCTGATACAGCCCGAGATGCTGTTGACAATGTCTCATGTGCACAGGTCAGGTAGCATGTGTGGCATCACAAAGCAGCACTTCCAAATTCCTGCAGATCATCCCTGCACTGAAATTTATAGCCCAAACATTTTAGTAGTGTAGAACCATAGAATCATTTAGGTTGGAAAAGACCTTTGAGAGCACCGAGCTCATCCAGAAAGTTGGTTCAGAACACTTTTTCTTCTGAATTTCACTGCACAATATTTTCGTTCAAATTATTTTCATGCTGCTGTTGTTTTTCCAGAGCAAACAACACTGAAAATAAATCCTTTCATTTGACTTTATGGAAGCAGTAATCATCAATGTATTTTTAGCCTGCCCTGTGTACTGTCTTGCATCTCATTTCTGTGTAGTCAGACTAGCCTGAGCCTGGGTAATCAAGCACTCCCTTTTTTCTTATGTCTCACTGCTTTTCCTTTTTCTCAGATGAATGTGCAACGCTTATCCTGGCCTGCTTGTTCTGCCAGTTTTGGGACTTTCTTATAATGCTGCCTGATACCTGTGAACATTGGCTGATAGATACCTGTTGTCCATCCAATAGATACTACCAGACCTCCAACGAGGACCACGCCAACAATGACTGCAACTGTGACTGTGACATTGATTGCAGCCTTTTTGAGTCCTGCCACGAGACTGGTGAATGCTTGGAACTTGCCATGGAGATTTCTGAAGTCTGCTATCGCTAACAGGAAAATAAGGAACAAAATTCCTCAGAACTGCCTGAAAGGGAATTGACAGAGTACAAAAGAGGGAGGGTTGGTGTTTTTGTTGTTTTGTTTTTTGTTTTTTGTTTTGTTTTTTTTTTAAAGTTAACAATAATAACCAGAGTGTTGGCCAACCAGGACTATGTGCATCGTGCTACTCCTGCCCTAGAGGTCTGTAAATCTGTACCATTCTGGTTGTATGACTTCACAAACTGCTGAAACCAATAAAGGGCAAAAGAGTCATCATCTTCTTCGCTATAAATGACAACAGAATTCCTAAGTGCCAAGGGTGCTTGATGCTTTACCCACTGTCATTTCAAAGCATTTATAAACCTCTAATTGCTTTAAACATGGATTTCCCCATTCATAAACACAGGACAAATTAGGACATTATTTTAGGACTGATATATATATATATTAGTTCATCTTCCTAATGGATTCATACCTAAACATGTATTACACGTTGTTGGTTATTATTAATAATGTATGATATAGCATCATTTTATAATTAAAAATTTATTTATTCAATCTCTTAAAACACACTCATATGCTCAGTTTAGGTAGAAAAGAAAATTAAATGAATTAGAAACCATGCTAGTGGTAATTACAGCAAATGCCTCTAAAAATCTCCAGTGAGTTTTGTAGAGGAAGCATTTTAACAGGGTTGTGTGATTCGACAGTGTATTAATGTGCATGCCTATGGTTATGTAATAACAGGTTATGCCTATTGTTCATTAGTTATAGGAAAGGGCTCCTTAAGTGTAATTAGCCTAAATGGGAATTGACTGCACACTTCCAGAGGAGAATTACCCCGTGGATAGCCAGTAACACCTTCGCCTGATTTTCATTTGTAAGATTTCTGCAAGCAACAGAATATTGCCACCTATTCTAGTGGAAACAGCCATCTCCACCTGCGCACAAAAGATTGCAAAATGACAGTATCTATCGTGGTTGTGCTTTCAAACTCCCTCTGTCTCTTTTCTGATAGCATGTCTGATTAATAAAAAGGAAATCCATATTGCACATTACACATATGACAACAAAAGCATGTAAATTCAGCTGCCTGAGGGTGCAGAACACAGGTATCAAGCACAGAAAAATAACAGAGTTGCTTGCTCACATTTGATATTTATATAGTAACACCGAAGACAGAGTTTGCTTTGTGTAAACACTAAAGCTTCTCCCCAAAACCCCACTGATCTCAGTGCAGAACTGCCCATGGAATCCCAAACAAGAATCCTGGACAAGATGCTGAGATACTCAGTATTGATGAAGGCACTGAAGCCACTTGTTTAATAATCTGAGTTTCAAATCCGCAGTCCTAACACATGATTATTTAACAGAAATAAGAATTCATGTGAATTTCCTGTCTTTTCCCCCCATTTCTGAAAAATTCACATTTAAAAAAAAAAAAAAAAATCAGAAGTAAGAAGTAGGTCGAACTGCTAATGATCTTTGCACAGGCTTCAAGGCTCAGTGACCTAGAGAAGAGGAACTTTAGAAATGCAGCGAGCAGCCCAGCATACCTTGTTTGTGTGCTCCTTCCAGGACACCAGTGGGGACTGGAAGAGAGGTTTGCTTCTTTTAATTGTGTCCTCACACCATGAGTTGTAGCCACCTAAAGGAACAAAGTCATTAGTCCTTAATATCTACACCTGTTCTAGGCTGCTGGCTTGGTCTGGACCCAAGCCCAAAAAGCACTAACCACAGCCACCTGGGAGGCACTGCTTTTACACACCCTGGACTGGGAAACGCTGAGTTTTAATGCTCTGGTTTCCACACTCCAATAGATTTTCGATTTTAAATCTCCCAATACTGAGTCTCAAGACTCCCAGTGCAACAGATCGGGCCACAGAGGCTTGGATCATTTCACTTTCTAGCATAGGTTGTTCTCGAAAAAGTGGCAAGGGGACTTGTGTGAATAAAGATAGTTACCTAAAGCATTTTAAGAGTCAGAAAAGGAGAAAGATTGCCCCACATACCATTTCTTAGAGAAATTCCAGTAAAGATGCACGTTGGCAACCTTTCTCTCAATGCTGCCATCCAAACGGAGAGATTTCATGTGCGATGGATAGAAGGAGCCCAAGAGAGGATATCAGAAGATGGCATACCCCAAGTCAGTACGTCTAGTTCCAGCTCTGAGCCTGCAGGGTAATATGCATTAACTGTGCTAGGATCACCCATGTCAAGTGAGGTCTCCATGTATCAGCTGTGGAGCTGAAATAAGGCCTACTGGCACGATTATTTTTACCCCCTGACTCTCATCGTAGGAATCATTATTCAAAATGGCTTTTTTGGATGTTGTAATCCATAAATTGGCAAACTGAGGTCATGTCTACTGTCAGGCATGGGTAAGCTCAAAGACAGAATTACAATGGTGTTGGCCATAGCCACGGCTAGACAGGATGTCCCAACAATATGAATTGAATCATGCTGTGGGATATATTGAGAGCTGCTGCTGTAGTGAATGGTGGTGTTTTAAATAATGCAGCAATATCTCCTTGCCTAAAGTGTACAATGGCACATTGCTCAGTTTCCTGTTGATTTTTAGAGGCCTTCTATATGAGCAATGAAACCTTGAAAACACTGTTGCACAAAATTGTGCAATGTAGTAGAAGCACTAGTTTATGACTACTTTGTTTTCTGTCATAAAATTGTTAATTGCAACAATGCATTTTCATGACACCCTTTAATACATTGAGACCAGGGAAATTCAGTCAGACTTTTCCATTACCTACTCCCGAAAATGGGTTTCCGCTTTGGAAACGCGTCCTATTCCCACACCGAGCTGACTTCCTAGGCCAGAGAAACAGCCATTTATCAGATCTGAGCATGGGTAGACATTCCAGTGCAACAGAAATATTTGGAACAATTCAAGGCTGTCTCTGTATTTTTTTTATTTACTGGGAAGGAAGGTCTGAGCGCTTGAGTAGGAGGCGTTTGGGTGGATGGCTGTTCTGAACATGTTGGACTCAGCTGTGCTCCCGGAGAGATGTCAGCTCCGCAGCGTGTGAAACCAGCTCCTCAGAACAACAAATAGAAGTTACCATTTTGCAAACGGGAACATCGCTCCGACACGACGCCTCCCCTCAGCACCATAAATGCGTTGACAGATTGGTTGGGGGAAGAGAGAGACAGAGATAATAATGAGGAGTTACATTGCTACCTTCCTACAGGAAGGGACCATGGGATGCTCTCTAAGGATCTGCACTTGGAAATGACCCAGCAGTCTCATCCTTAAGAGGAAAATGTCTTTTCAACTCCTTTCACTGTATTCTCCAGACACATTATGAATCAGGTTGCAAACTCTTTACAGCAAGAATTACCATTTGCTAAACATTGTACTGCACCCCGCACATAGAGGACTGAATGTGAAAGGTCTCGGGGTGCTTCCGAAAGGTTAAAGACCTTTTATCTCAAAGGAAATTAAATTTTCCCATTGAACATGTGCCCTTCCATGAAGTCATTCTGCTGCCTTACTCTCTGTGCACACTATGACTCCCTTTAGATATGGGCTAGCAAAAATTAACCCATGTACACCCCCAAATACAGGGATGAAACATATTATATAATCTCCTTTGAATTTCCTCTTCTTCTGAGAGCATTTTGGTTGTTCATGCTCCCTTAAACAATCACAACCAGAATGACCAACATCTTCCAAACGTCAAGACAACGCACAACGCTGCCTTAAGTCCAGTTTTGCTTAGGGATTCAGGCTGAATGCTACAGCTGAGATCTAGAAGGCTTTGGTTCTCAGGAAGAAAGCAAAATACAAGAACAATTAAGATGTTCACAATTGTATTTCTCCTATTGTTGTGCTTGTACAGCATTGAAACACATTCAGTGGTGTTGGGCTAAGAAAGTATGTATCTATTAAATGTTTCTTTTAATTACATGAAATAGGTGGTTCATTGCCTTAATCTTCATCTATGTCAGGCTGTATTTTAGGCCTCTTAAACACAAGGAAATATTATGCCAGAAAACAAGTTTACCAAACAGGCTGGGATTTCCAGACACTGCACCACTATAATTCACAGTAACTGAGGATTAATCATGATTAATAATCTATCATTCCTGTGCTGTTTTCTTCTTTAAAAGAGGGAGGGAATTACTGAGAAACTGTACTTTCTCATGCATACTTTAATAATTGCACAACAGAACAGTTCTATGGAATCCATTATTCTGCTGGTAATGATCTAGATTTCCTTAACATGGCTCACGAACAGGAGTTATTGCCATTTGGTGCATGTTCCATGGCCTGTGCAAAATGAGTTGGTGGGTGCAAGCCAATTCATAATGGATGTGTGCCCATATGACAAAAAAACACCATTATAATTGGTACCCTTAGGAAAAATGCCAAGGTCTGAGTGTAAACAGAGCACTTTCTGTCCCAAGAGCCAGCTCTCCAGTGGTCAGAGTTGAAGCCCGATAGAAAGAGCAATGTTGCACTGCATCTGCTGCCTCCGTAAAGGGCTTCGCTCTCGTGAGGCAGCAGTTGGCATCTCAGATCCGCTTTAAAATAAGGAGAAAATTCACTCATTGTGCCTCTTCCCCCTGCACTCATTAAAGTCATCATGGAAGTTGCACAAGTATAAAATGAAACAGAGCCAGTTGTTGTTACAGTATATACTTTGTCCTCTTTCTAGGTGTATCCAGAAAAAAAATATATCTATTGTCATTAAATAAAAAGTGTTTATTCATCAATCCTCATTTGAAATCTAAGAAATCTACAAATCAGAAAATGCCAAAAGTCACTGACTCACCATCTCCTAAAGCTTTCTCATGGTGAGCCACCATTCTCTGTGTATTGAAGAGCAACCATGGACTTCAGGTAACAAGCAAGTTCACAGGCCACTAGAATATCTTGCTTAGAAAATAAAAAGCCAAAAAGGAAGGTGTCTCATGGGCATTCTGTTGATGCCCTGCCTGGGCAGAGCAGCTTAAGTGAAAAGTAATATTGGAAAAGTCTGATTTCTTATTAGAGAATCTTTCAACTGAAACAATCATTCACATGCTTGTGGCATGGTATATTAATATGACCATGGTAAAAAGAGAGAAAAAAACCCACCTTATTCAAGCACACAAGAAAATCACCATCAATATCATTTAAATGCAGACTCAATTTATACTGCCAGTTTTGCCATGATTTCTATGAAGTAAAAAATAATGCCAGAGAGCAGTGAAGAAAATATTATTAGATCAACTGTATAAAAAGCATGAGTGATTCCATTAGCAAGCACAGCTGAGAAAAGGCAGGATTTAAATCAAATCTAAATAAGATAAGATTATACAGCCAAAGTAATATGTCCATTTTAGAAAACATACAGGGCAGGGACAGAAGAAGCAAAACAAAAGTAGAATTTTGTTTCTGTGTGGTAGAACACAGAATCACAGAATCACAGAATCTTAGTGGTTGGAAGGGACCTTTGAGATCATCGAGTCCTGTCTCACACAGCATTTAAAAAACCTGATGGAAGTATCCCTTTAGTACCTCAATTTTATACTGTACTTGTTCTAGGTAAACATCAAGTGTGCAGTTAATTTGCAGGGACACCCTCTCTTCATCTTTATTGCAGTGTATTTGTATCATTCATCCCCTCAGAGTGTCAACGAGCCTTATCACTCGACGCAGACGTCATACACACAAACTATTCCACTTAGGAAACAGCAAAGTTGCCCAAAGAACCACAGCTTTAGCTCTTGAATACTCTTGGGGTGTTGTACCTTTGGTCCACATGGGGGGCAAAACAAAACGTGCTGAAGGCTGGTGTTAGATGGGACAGACAATTGTTCAAAATAAATGGTTTGGGTTTTTTAATTTGTTCTCTTTTGAAACAGGAGAGCTCACCCTGCAACTCATGAGACCTTTCCTCAAAAAAGGAGCTGGAAAAATCTCTCTCCAAGAAACATTTTTTGGATAGTACAGTGTCAGACAAAGTCTGCTACACATATATATATATAAATATATATGTAGAGAGAGACAGGTAAAGGATTAAGAAGTAGAAAGAGATGAGGTAGCTTTGGGTAATTTAGCTGACAGCAGTTGTCACTAGCTCGTGATCCCTGGTTGCTCCAAGGAACAGGGTAACTTTGCGATTCCTGTTGCACCAGAGGCAAATGAGCCATCGTATGAAAGCTGGACAAGCATCATCAGGCCTTTGCCCCAGCTCCTGGAGATTTCTTCTTCCTCACGTGCTGCCCACTCCTGTCCTCATTTACATCCAGATGGTCTCTCTGAAATAAGTTTTATTTGTACAGGATTTCAACACAGTTCAAAGTCAGGAGTGGAGAAGGACATGCATCAATATTCATCTTCTCAAAGATATCATCAAAATTAGTCCATTTTAAACCCCTTGATTTTACTGTGCATTTCAATCTTTCCCGTAATCTATAACCCATGCACACCATAAAGTCATCACTGAGAGGGGAAGCTGGAAAAATCCAGCTACCTTTCCAAATGGAAATCTGAAGATATATTTTTAGCTACATTAAGCCACTGCATGCAGTTCTGCACACTTATGTAATTCCAACATAAAAATAATCCATAATATTCCAGAGGAACAAATCCAGTTCTTAGTCATATAAATTTTCATATAAGTCCATCAAAACCCATTCCAAAAATGTCTCAGTCTCTCTGAGCGCTAGAGTTGGAACAAAAGAGCGAGTCCTTTAAAATGTCTTTGGAGCTTCCAGGGATGTTAAATCTAATTGCCCTTAGCATAGCACCGATCCACAAAGGTTTAAGTCATGGAAAATGTATTTTACCTTTATATGAGATAGACTTTGCAAAGTTTATCATGGCACAGTAAAGTCGGATCTAACTTCCTTTGTGCAAATTTCAGACAAAAAGAAATTAACCTTTGATTATTCACTTTGACTAACCAAGACCCAAGAAAAAAGTGTCTTGTCTTTGCAGCCACGCAATATTATAATAAATTCTAGGACATGGTATGGTATGGTATGGTATAATAAAATACCAATTTGAGCACTTGAGTGTATATGTGTACATAGAAAACCATATTTATGCTCACAGGTATAGCAATACCTCTATGTTCCAAGAAGCAAGAAAGGATGGAGAGCAGGTAAAGATTATTTATGATAGAAAGCTTCTTAAGACAAAGCCAGAACCAACATTATTTGTTAATACCTTTAGAAGCTGTATAATTATCAGAGCTAAGGCTGGGCAAAATTTTCCAGTAAAACGGTTGTTCATGACAGAGTGGTCATTTACTAAAGCAGATCTTACAGCATTGTGAACTGCTTTTTTCCCCAGAGGACTCCAAGGGCTTTAGCAGCCCACAGAAAGAAGAATGACCTAGGTGCTTTCCTGGGAAGCCTGGGAAGTCTTTGAGATCCAGGTCAACCAACTGTTCCGTATCATTAAAATATAAAATAAGAACTAGAACAGAAACCTTTCTTTTTTTCCAGAATGACTGTTCTTTGATGACCCTTCTACACGAGTTCTTTCATTTTCTAACATCTACCTGAACCAGCATCTTCCCCAAACTCCAGAATTGGTGGTGGAATAACCCCACCTTGTCTTTGCCTGTAATGGCTCTGTTATGCCCGGTGTTTTATAGGCACACGAGGAGACTATGTCTGACCCAGAGAGCTCCAAATTATAACGACAAAAGAGGAAGAAGTGTTAGACTGGACAGCCTGCAAAGAGGAAAGTGGAGCAAAGGGACCAAGGGTGGATTTTTTCCTCTGAGAACTTTATTTCTCAGCTAGAAATATGATCTGCAGTGAGGGGGGGCCAAGGGACAAGCTGTGTTTATAGCCCAGCCAAGGACGTTGTTCCCTCGGTTCAGTCCCCCAGCGCACTCAACACTCCTCAGCTGCGTCTGCTCCATAAAGGCCCAAGAAAACTTAAGCAGCCTTAAAAAAAAAAAAAAAAGAAAAGAAAAAAAAAAGAGAATTTGCAATGGCACGTCTTCTTAACCAACATCATGGAAAAGTCACGCTGCTCTGCATATAGCCTTCAGGATTCTGTCTGTAACACTTGAAATCCTGCCCAAGTCTGGCTTCGCTCGCACTAACAGGTACTCTGTGTGCTTCTGCATCTTTTCCTACAAGCAAATGTTGCAACTTTCCTATTGCGACAGCTGTAATAGGCATTCACTCTACTCTGTTTTTCCTTAACACTCCTGATTCCTTTTATATCTAGTTGGGAATACACTCAAGCGCTAATGGCACTTGTTCAGCCATCCAGAGAAGGTGCAGCGTCGCCTTTCTAGCTATTTGTATTTCTTCAGTTTGGAAATCTGAACTTTGCCGAGGTCCAAATGCCTGATATTTAACTTAGATTCATCCATCTTAAGGTCAGAAGGCACCATTAAAATTATCTGGCAACACAAGATCGGCACCGACTTGGAGAAAGGAGGTTTTAAATCAGTCATTCCTTCCTCTGACTTCTGTTTGGGCAGTAAGAATTCCAGGTGCCAGATAATTAAGTCACCACTGACAGATGAGACATGTGATAGACCTGCATCCATATGCTATCACTTCTAGTTTGGTAACCTCAAGGGATGTGGCTCACGCTGCACAGTAGTCATCTACAGCTGCTGGTGTTTGCTAATCGGTCAGCACAGGCTCCTTCTGCCACTGCCTGATGGAAAAAGTCCTGAGGGGCTGAGCAGAAACATAGCTTTTAAGGCTCCAAAGACATAAGTTCATGGAAAAGGACCTGCTCTGGGCTTTAGGGCCATAAGCACTTTCTGCTGCTGGCCCTATGGGGTGGTTCAAAGAGTTGGGAATGGCATCAGTGCAGTCCTGCAAATAGTCTGAACTGCCTTGCAAGCCACTTCCACATCTTTGAATCTACATGTGAAAAATGGTTCGAACAGTATAGGAAGAAATGGCACTAATAAGCCCTTATGAAACCCATCAGTAAAGCAAAGCAAGGAGAGCTGCAGGGGAGCTAAGGGAGTGTAGCGACAGCCAAAAAAATTCAGAAACTCCTTCAGCAAACAAGGAGAGAGACCAACCACCACCCAGGCAGGTCTGACATAAGGGTTTTGAACAGGAGCCTTCAAAGTTTTATTACGAGGCTCCTTTTTGTAAGGCAGGGCACGGCAAATACTCCATTTAAGGTTTCTGTGGAGTAGAAGCAGAAATATCCTGCCTTGCAAATATCCTCACCAGCCAAGCGCGGAGCCGAGACATGCAAAATGAGCGCCCGTCAGCTCGGTGCCAGCACAACAGAAGGCAGAAGTGCTTCAAGGAACTTGTGACAGGTTCTCTGGATGCACCAATTCGAGACGGGCCAATCCCTGCTCGAAATGTGCAAACTCTCACACTCCTTGGCATGACCGCGCAGCCAAAATGCACATTTTTTTAAAGGATTCAGAGAAAACACGACCAAAGGGACAGGAACGCAGAAGAATTTGGCAATGGGAAGCAGATGCTTCCTGGGGAGGAGACAGGACTTAGTTCGAAAAAGGTTTGAGGGAAACTTTATATATAGCAATGAAGTTGCTAGTGTCTATTTTATTACAGAATATCTAACTTGCAGGGAGGACTTTACTCTAAACAGTCACACCTGAGAAAGCAACTCTGTGGAGATTCACTTGGGGTGGTGAGGCAACTTGAAAGGTATAAACATTAGTGCTCTGGTTTACCTATGGCAGCCGCTGCTGGCAGACTCTCCAACCACCCATCCCAACCCAGTTTACCCAGGTTTTGTCATTCCGTGCTCTCTCACAACCCCTTTGAAGCCCTGGAGATGACCTACCAGGGATGGTTACAGAGAGAGGGTGAGCTGGTGTGCAGGGCTTGAGTGGGAAAGAGAAAGAGAGGAGATCAAAACACATTAAAGGCACAAAATAAAAGTACAGAGACTCAAAGTGAACTCCAAATTTGTTGGCAAGAAAGAGAAGCTTTACCATCAGTTTTGAGAAGAGAGGCGGAACAATCCAGGCTTGTTCCTGGCTGGTGGAATACCATTTTTTGTTGAACTTGGTCTGAGAACTTGTAAAGCTCCAGTCCAATTGGTCCAGGAGGGGTTCAAAATGATTCTGAGGATGCGATTAAGACACAAATAAGGTCAGATGCTGTTTTCTGTCGGTTCTCACGTCCAGTTTCTCACAGAAATGTAATGGTGCTAAAGCACTGAAATGGAAAGAAAATGAAGGACAGGCTGATTTGTGAGGGATAGAGTTAAAGGAGAGAGAAATGACACATTTGAGGGGAAAGGACACAGGACATGGTAGAGAGTTCTACAAGAAAAGGAAGATTAAAAAACATCCTTATTCTCCTTTATTGCACTAAAGAAAGGGCTTGCCTCCATCCAAAGGGATCCTATTTACTTTCCTCTCATAGGTAAGTATGAAATACATTATTCCAAATGGACTTCAGTTACAAAGAGAAGACACTTGCGGTCCTCTGGGCATCAGTCCTTTTCATACTGGTGTTAATTTTATTTTTCAGGCTGAACAGGATCACTCCTCATTCACATCTTAGGGCCTCCTTATAAAATTAGCCTGGGAAAGCAACTCAATTGGACTGAAAAGTTTTGGACTTGCCTTGGCTTTTGGAACACGCCTAAAAAACCTCATGTTTCCTTGGAAATACTCCCCCTTTGACCAAACTAAATCTGCTCTATTTCCACTAAGTGTCACAAGATCGTACCCCCCTCCAGTGGGACCAGAGTTTCCTTCCTATAAAGCTGGGTTTAAAGGCCAGCTGCACTCCTGAGGCTTCAGCAACAGCCTGCGGTCTCCAGAACACCACATGCCAGAAACCAGCATCTATATGGGCTCACAAAGGCTGTAAAACATCTTGTGTGGAGAGGGGGAAAAAATGCCAGAGAGCTTTGCCAAACTCTTTCTGCTTATTTGCACCTATGCTAAATGCTTCACAATCTTTGCAGGGGTGCATCAGAAAGATACCCGGCAGCAGCCCTGGGAAGCAGGGACATCCCTACTGCCAGTGACCTGGGAAAAGGGCTGGGGCAGAGCTCACGCTCCTGAGACACTGCAATGTCTGCACAGAGATTAGGCTGGCTGATGCCTTTGGGGAGAAAACTTTCATCTGACATACAATTTAATCCCTATCCTGCCACAGAATCCATTTGCAGCCATGCTGTCTCACACACAGAGTCCTGCCTCAGTTTCCCCACACAGAAAAAAGATGTCAGTATGTCCTTTACACATCTGTCTTGGGCATTGAAGGGACATCAACTTCTGAATCACATTGTTTGGAAACCAAGAAGCAGAGAAAAACGAAAATACAGAACAAGAGCTATCCTCTTTTGGAAGAGGGCTTGAGCTTCCACATCAGGTTTGGCATTGCTGCCCACACCATCCTCAAGGGATCTGTAAGACCAACTCTCCTCCACTCCTGAGAAGAATCTTGGGCTTTGGGAGAAGCAGCTTTTCCCAGTCTGGGATGTAGGAGGAGAATCTCACAGGTAAGAAGTTCCTTCTTGCCCAGAAGGAACAAAGCTCAGAGAGAAAGTGAACCAAGGGAGAGCTGACTTAGGCTGTGCCCTTTGCTGATCTGAAAGGATCTGAGAGGAGCTGCATTTGCCTCTTGCAGAGAGAGAAGAGACAGTTTTAAGCGCAGCAATTTTAAAGCAGTAGAAAAAAGCCAGCGCCCTAGTTGGGGTGGGTGATCAGGAGCATCCTGCATTGTACCTGGAGCAAGAGAGACAACAAGGTATCAGCCAAGCACTGCTCAGTGGAAGAGTGGTGTAAATAAACACTTTGCAGATGAATAGACCTTACCTCAATTAACTTTCCCTCTCCACATTTTGTTTCTTTTGCCAGTGATCATTCCCCACCGCTGGTCCTGGCAGCCTGAGGTGAAGGACTTGCTTTTGCTTCAGCAGCCTTTTCCCTGGCAGGAGGGCAGTCCCAGCTCCTGGTGATGCTGGAAGCTGTGGTGAAGCCTTTCACCATGAAAGAGTAATTTCTTCTATTTGGGGGAGCATCCAAAAGCCACAAGGGGCCACACAGACAACCTAGAAGCCATAAGACTGTTTAAGGAGCTTACAACACAGGAAGGCAACAACAACACGAGAGAAATGATGGGAGAAGGCAGAGGCAGAGGGATACAGGGTGCTCTGGGGTTCAGAAGCTAGTTTTATTTCTCTATATAACCACTCACTTAAACAGCCACAAGTCTCCAACGGTTAGCTCCCCTTCCAACACAACAGAAAGACTCAGTTCTCAGGGGAAAGACAAAGCAGAGAAGTACCTTCACACCTCAGAGCAACCTTAGCCTCCCTCTAAAAACACAAACAAAGACAACTCCCAAAGTGCTGCTCTCGCAGGTCAGCCTCAGTCTGTCCTTTGCAAAGGACGGCTGATTTTGACTTAAACACAGCTGTGGCTTATCCTCAGCTCTTTGCATGCTGGCATCCACATGCTGAAGTGAGGGCCCCTGCTAACGGCTGCCAGGGGAGGGACAGATCCCCCTCAGCCACAGGTGTTGCAGAGGACACATGAGCATTCTGATGGCGCAGGAGGCATGCTCCCAGCCACCCCACGACCAAAGGGATGTCCCTTCCCAGGTGTCTGCCCTTGTCCCTCATATCCCCTCCCTCTCGTTGTGCAGGCACCAGCGCAGAATCTGCCCCCATAATGAGATCCAGGACTGTCGTTTCTGACATGGGGCTGACTTTTGTCAAAACCTATCATTAGGACTCTGTTTCCCCACTGTTTTGAACCTTCTTACGTACAACATTGAAGCTTCAGATTTGTCAAAACACGCAAAGGTGCTGCCAGAGGCTGAGCAACTCATTTTAGTCCCTTTACAAAGCCATTTTAAGGAAAGAAACAACATGTCAGGGCGATGCCAACAACTGACTGTACCAACAAGGAGAGATTTGACGTACTTTTCTCTGCTGCAGTGACTGTTATAATAAAAGACAGCAGTGCATTAGTGAAAGATTTATGCTAGTATTTCAACAATGGAAAACATGAGCTTTGCTGTGTTCTCATTCACACCGAGACAGGCAGTGAGGGCATGTCATGTAACACTATTTCCAGGAATGATGTTACAATTGAAGAAATGCTGATTTGCTCGTACAGTAAGACAATTCCTGGAAGCAGGACAGACCCTTGTATGATTATCATTGCAGAGAGAGAATTTGACTGCACAACCTCTTATCCCGAGCTGTTTAGGAGGCATGGCTCTCCTGCTCCTGAAGGGTGGGAGGAAAAGGTGAGCCAGAAAGCCTGGGAGAGCTGCCGCTCTGCCGTGGCCCCCTCTGCACGGCACCAGCCTCCCTGGCACCGTCGTCAGAGCCCTCCATGCCAGCAAGCACAAGTGCCAGCTAATTGAATTTGCTAATGATACATTCTCTCGAAACCCTTCACGCTGCGCCCACCATTTTGTGCTTGCAATTAAATTACAAGGGAGGGGGTGGGGGGGGGGGGGGGGAAAAAAAAAAAAGAAAGAAAAAAATGCCATGTGGTGTCATTTGACATTTAGATGTCAAAGTAACTGATTGACAGGGAAAAAATCAACAGTGAAAGGCCCGTTCCTGCCAAAGCCAGCGGGGAGGTTGCCAGCGGCATTGGGAAGAGCAGGATTGGGGCCTTTGGGGGCCAACGGGATCCTTTCTCCATCCCTTGTCCTCCAGCACAGGGATTTGGGACCCACATTAGGAGAAAAGAAGGGAGGGGACCCCAACACCTTTGCAGGAGGGTTGCTCTGTACAGAGCCTGGGAAGCTGGGGTTCTCCCACTTTGTCAGAGGTTTTGATATTTCCATGTGTTCTTCTGCCCCTGTTCAGGATAAAGAAAGGAGGGATTTAAAAAAAAAATAAATACAAGCACATTGTTTCTGAGCTGACTCCTGGGAAGAAAGCGGAGTTAGAGTGGATCACTCATTTTGATCCTTTTGAATTCTTTTCTTCATTTTTCTACCTAACATAATTTTTATGGGTTTTAGCCTTAGGAATAAAGTAACAGAAATCTCAACAAGAAAAGCAAAAATTTTAAATGTCAAAACCTGGACAGTTTTCATAATTTAAAAAAAGCTTTTTTATCCCCAAAAAACCTTTTCAAATGGAAGAGGTTCACCATAGCAGACCCCGTCGTTCTGGAAAATACCCCAGCAAGGGTAAATATGTCATTTTTTCAATGGGATGAAAAGTTCACGCCCAGATTCCTGGCGAGCTGAAGGAGGGAGCCCTGCCTCGGGGTCAGTGAGGTGGGAGGAGGACCATGGAGCCAGAGCGGGCTTTTCCCACACATGCACCTCTGGATGCTCACCCCTGCAGCCTCCATCAGCATCCACGCATGGTCCAGGAGTGCACAGCACAGCTACAGTCATGGGCCTCTGGTTTGAGAAAGGGAAAAAAGAGAAGGAAAAAAAATTAATAAAAAAGAAAAAAGGGAATTACAGCTTTGAAGTTGCACCTTTTCTCTTTCCCAGACATGGTGTAGAAGGTAAATAAGGGAGGTTTTGGGTCACCCGCTCCAGACAGCCCCAGATCCACCCACACATTGCTCAGCTGACAGAGGGGTGTGAAGGCACAAATTACTAAAAAAGTAGAATATTACTAAACCAAAAGTCAAAGTTCTCTGTCCCTCAAGCTCACCTACGGACTGTCTATAGGAAACAAGGTACAAGAGTGAGCTCCCTCGCCTGCCTCCAGCCCTAGAGGCTGTAGAAATCTCCTGCAGATCCCACAGACCACCAGTGCCGTGGATTTCAGTGGGATTCGGCTCAGCCCCCCACAGACCAGCACTGGGCAGGCAGCGGGTGCTGGGACTTGTGTGCACTTTAATGGAATGGACGAGGTATGTATGTGGAGTTAAAAATAAAGCTCTGGGGCTTTTTTCCTTCTCTTAGATGCAGGTGGGGCTATAAAACCCTGTTAGCGTGAGTCAGAGAGCCAGACTTGGCAAAGTTTGGCTTGCCACTTTAAAAACAGAGCACTAATTAAATCAAGTAACAACAAGGAAAAAAAAATACCTCTTTTTTTCCAATAACTAATCCAGCCTGAAATGAATTAAAAATATTTTACCTGGACTCTAGTCATGTACAGAATAAAGCAAAAAAACACGCCTGAAAAAAAAAATTTGCTTGGCAGAAGCCTAATGCAAATTGCTCTAGCATGAAAGTAAAGACTTTTTAAAGCAGTTTAGATAGACTTAATCACGAAGCTGAAAGCCTCCTTCTTCTCTGAGGAGAGGCCAAGTGAATAGCCCTCCCTTGGATGTTCTTTGTAGGGACAAGGGGATGGGACCATCAGAGTCACCCTGAATATCCCATCACAAACTGCCACTAACAGGCAAAAGCGTATCCTTTATCTTCCAATGTGTGTTTTACATCCCACTGCAAGTGCAAGAGAGGCTGTGAGTGGGTTCATTAAGGTGATGCTATGGCAGAAGTTTAGGCTTTAGGTTGGTCCTGTATCCCCTGTGCAGAAGTCGCCTGTAAGCCCTCGCTGAGTGATGCTGGATGGCCCTGTGGGCCCCTCTATTCCAGCATCACCCCTGACAAGGACCCACTGAACCAACTGGTCAAATCTTACATGCACAGGTGTGCTGAAAGATTTTAATGGACATTATAGCAATTTTAATTCCCCCATATTCCTCCTTTATGCAAACATTTCAGGAAAACTAGATCCATTTTGAACTCACATCAATGCAAAAAAAATGTTCATTCTTCCAGTACTCCACAGTTCCTTGGCACTATCCTTACAGATTTTCTTCCAGTTTTTTCTTTTTTTTTTTTTTNGAAATGTTAGTATCATAGAAAAGTAGACACAGAAAATTAGTGCGAAAAACACTCAGTAAAAATACCGGAATGTGACAGGAAGTAATCTATTTTTAAAAAGCAGCTAATTCCTCCTGAGCACGCCACACTTGCAAAATTAGTTAGCAACAGTCAGGCTTCACAGAAGAGTCACGGGACAAAGTTAATTCAGCTTGGGTTGTGCAGGATATCCGATCGGCTCGTCACGGGATTCACTTGCCTATAAAATTACCTGGGGCAAAACGATGCACAAATCCAGCTCACCGTACATGACAGTCATGCCATTAACTCCAATAGAAACCTGCTCGCCTGAATAAAACAAGAGTTGCCGGGGAATTTCTATCAGCGCAGCGAGCAGTAATAGATACAAAGCGCACAGCCCGCAGTTATTCATTCCAGAGATTTATTTTTATTGGGAGCTATTTACAGAAGTATCTGCAGCTGCACGTTTGCGGATGCTCGGGCCAGCCTGGACCACAGAGCGTTTCCCCAGGCATGATCCGAGGGATGCTGGCTCCTCTCCCTGTCTTTATCAGCCGGAGCCGGTGCTCTATGTGCAGCCTTATACCTGCACCCAAATCTGCCACTAACCTCAGGGACAAATTTGGCAGCCAAATAAATGCCATGTCTGGTCCGGTCGGCTGGGTGGGTGGAGCACACACTGTGTGCCACCGCAGGGTCTGCATTACCCTTGAAGCCTACACATAAATCCCATTAATGGTCATTAAAATTCCCGGCTGGTGTTGGAAGGAAAATAGCCATTGATTGGTATGCAGGGGAGTTCAGGGGGAGGGAAGAGGCACCGGGGAATGGTGCAGCTCCTGCTTAGGCTCCTGATCAGTTGGGGGGATGTTTCCACGTGTCTAAACTGGTCTAGGTGCAGCTCACCAAAGCACAGGACACACAGCCACAGAAGCTCCGGTGGGCACGATGCCCAGCCCCATCACAACTTCTCCTCACGCTGTCCCGGGCATCTTCTGTGAACATGGCTCCACAATATTTCTGCAAGGAACAGAAAACTCAATACTTAGTGCTGCCTGAGACTTTCCAAGTCCCATCCCTTGCATCTTCTCACTGAAGGCATCTTTTTTTTTTTTTTTTCAGAGTGCTCATTTAAATTACATTTAATAAGATAGGCACGTCA
Organism: Nycticryphes semicollaris; assembly: GCA_013400055.1. Lineage (NCBI taxonomy): Eukaryota > Metazoa > Chordata > Aves > Charadriiformes > Rostratulidae > Nycticryphes > Nycticryphes semicollaris. The sequence continues at coordinate 435,426 of VXBJ01003386.1, forward strand.
GATTTTGTTTACAGAAGTTTACTGTTCAAGTCAGTAGGGAAAATAAAAATCTATCGACTGTGGCTTTTAAACAATAAGAACACAGATTTTTTTTATTAGCACTTTATTTCAGTGCAGACAGAAACATCACTGACGATCACTGTTGTTTACTGTTAAAGGCACAGCTCCTACCGCCTTTCCACACATAGAATATTCCCATGGCAATCAATGGAAGTTTAGCATAAAGAGCAAAATATACTCCATCATGTTGTCTCTCTATATAGTAAATGCTAATTTCTTGCCAACTATAAACTTGAAAATTTCTTGCAGTACATTGCAACACAAACCTATTCTCAGTGTGTAATTTAGATTTTCAAGATGTGTACATTCCCAGTGGAGAGTCATTTGTGTGTGTGTGTGAGTATATGTATAGAAGAAATGAAATGTTAATGACTTCTCCATCTACGTTTCTATACTTGTTAGCTTTTCCTACTAGTTTTCTTCTGCCCTTCAGAGTGCTAATTGTGCCTGTAAAAGTCCAGGAAATTTGTGTCATAAATAGTTTCTGCCTATTATAGCCAATGAAACACATATTGAGACAAATATATGGGACTGAATCACAAGTTATTTCACTGAAGTCAATGGGGTTACTCTGCATTTTGATTTCCACTTGGCAAAGCATGTGGTCTGAAGTTGGTCTTGGAGACGGGAATAAAATTAAGCACACACATACATACTTGTCTGGGGCTTTTCTTTTAAATTGATTCCATACAGGGAGCGGAATTTAGCTAAATATATTAAATACAGTTTCCTTCTGATTTTCATCACTATAGATAATAGCTTGTATTAGCAAAAGTGTACCATAAATATCACACATTTGCCAGAGAATGGGCAAATGGGAAATACTGATGCTGCACTTGAATCAGTAGTAGTGCTGATTTTGATGGCCAGGTTATTGCCATCTGGCCATTAATTTTGCTGATAGGTTGGAAAATAATACGCTTTTTCTGTGTTAACTAATTAATTTTGTGTTCAGGACAAAAAAAAAGAAAAATGCTTTGGTTTCTCAGGGATTCAGAAGTACTACCATTTCTTTGCAATTGCCTATTGCACAGTTTTGGGTGTGTCACCTTCTTTGGTGGGTATATTTGACCCTTAAAACTAAGTTGTGGGGTTCTTTTTTTTCTTTCTATGTGGTACAGAATTGTATGCATGTGTTTTTTTTAAACAAGGGCACCTGCATAAAAAAAAAAAAAAAAGTCTATCCTCATTAGATCCATTTTCTCAATTAAATTCAAGTTTCTATGTCCAAAAGGCATAAATCTGGGTATTGATTTAGTCATAAAATAATGAAACTCCCAGCAGTCTTCTAAACCCATTTTACTTGGATGAACGTATAAGCTTTTAAAATATCAAGTTATTCCAGTATTTAATACACATAACTGCTTCCAGAGGTCTGAAGGCAATAAGGCACATCTTCCCCACTCCATTTGAAGCGCCACAGTTAGAGCTAGCCAGTCCCTCACTACTGGTTTTAAGGCTTTTGACAATTTTATTCAGTGTGAGTTTGATACTTTCTCCACAGGGGCTCTATCCCCCGAAGCCAAAATCAATAACCTATCAAATCAAAGCTCTATAAAATACCAATGGGCTCTTGGTGTTTTGCTCCCATAAATACAATTCAGCTTCACTCTACACTTCCCAAACAGGCTGATTCTACGTCTGCTGGCCTGTTCCACCAAGTTAACTGTATCGTCAGCATATACTTCCTGAAGTCTCTTTTTAGACAACAAATAACGATCTATTCTTTGTAAAGTCAAGCATTAAAACCAACTCCACTTACTTTTATTCAGAGGAAAACTCTAATATTTTTTTTTTCAAATGGGACTGTATTTTGTTACACCAGTGCATGTTCTACCTTATTTGAAGGACGTGCCCAGCTGAGCAAGTATAACCTCTGCATGGAGATAGCAGAAGTCTGGGTAAAGCATTTAAGTTCCTTGTGGTCCTATTTCAGGTTAAACTGGATTTCACAGTGCATAGATCAATGTTGGTAAACAAGCTTTAAGGCATATTGGCCTCTCACTCAGCCCTGTCTACGTCCAGGGCAGTTTGAAAATATAAGAAGTACAGCAAATTGAAGCAAATTTAACACAAATGCAGGTGGGTTTTATTTGAATGTTTTCCACTCCTCACACACATGCTGAAGTTGCTGCTTGATAAAACAGAATCTCACAGAGGTGAACATTTTATGAGCTAAGAAATGCTCTCTTCTACCCAAAATGTAACATCGCGAGGAGTAATTTACCTTGCTAAATCAAAACAAATTCAGCATACAATGTTTTTCCCCAGCTGGCAGAATTTAGCAAACCAACCCACCCTGCATAACAACAAACATCCTTCTGATAACTAGGAGCAACATTTCAAATTCAGTGGGTTTGTGAGGTGTTTGATCTGCTGATGCAGGCTGCGGTTACTCTCTTTTCCTCACCTGCCTTTAACACCAGAAAGCTCAGTTCGCTACCAGGTTATTCCAGGATTTACAGTGCTACACACCTGGAGGAAAGGATCCTTCCTGCCAGCTGTTTTCAAATGATTTCAAAAGAATTGAACTGTCAGGTTTCACTGAAATTGCGCACACAGAAATCTCAAGGAACGTGGTGATGAATTATCCTCCAAGTACCAGTATTTTGATTATTAATGAATGTGAAATACAATTACTCCTAGCAGTTTCATATATACAATCTTGACTTCAGCAGCAAAACTAGTTTCTAAATATAGGCTTGAGATCAGCATGTAAAAAAATGTAAAATGTGGCCACATTTCAAATGCAGTTATGTATCATAAATCAAAATTAATGGCAAAAACTTTTATCCAAATGAGTGTCTTTTGGTTCTACCACTCCTCTCTTCTCACTGATTAACTCTTCTCCCATAAATACAGTGAGGTAGTTGCTAATTTTTTTCTCTGAATGGCATTCACATAGTTCCCCTACAGCAAACATTACAGCAACTTCTTTATGTATTGATCTTTCCTGTCTCCTCCAAAATACCTTTTCTCTAATACTACATTATTCCGGATGGCTCCTTTCATTCTTGACTCTGTTCTACAAAAATAGTAAGCACATTTTATTTTCTTTTACGTTTAAAAAAAAAAAAAAAGTAAGAGTGATTGCTCAGACCCAGTAACATCATCTGGAATAATCTCCTTCCACTATTAATTTCATCTCTGTATCTAGCAAGGACGATGTCCAGATTTGGAGGGCTGAACAGCTGCCGTGCAGGACCACAACCTTTGTTTCATGACATCTCTTGTTTTGACCCCTGCTTTCTGGTGACCGGAGAGATGATTGACTAAGTGCGCAGGGAAGTCCATTTTTAGCACGGCGGCCCGGAGCACGGCATGACAAACTGTGATGTCTGAGTTTTGCGTTACACCATCTGGCCTGCCATTTCCAGAGCCTCACATCAGAGTCCTGATGATGTATGTTTAAGCTTGGCACTATCATTTATCTCCTATCTTGTGTTTAAACAGATGCAAGCTGAATATAACAGAAAAGGAGACCTTGGTGCAGGAGTCGCTGCAGAAAGCGATGCTCTTGAGCTGTCTACAGACTCCAAGATTAAGTGTAAAATCTGACAGGGAGGATATGTATTAAAAAATATGTGTTGACAGAATGATTTAACTAATATTTTAAAGGCAAAACATCAACTGAATTTCCATATCATTTATAATGTTAGTGAACAAGGTACTACAAAGCAGGCTATCCCCTTCTGTCACCATCATCTTATTTGCAACTTCATTTTACAGATCAAGAATGTTTTAATAAAAGGAAGCTCTGGGGCCTGATTTTCAGCTGCTGTAAATCAACCCAGCCACACTGATAGCACCAGGGTAGCCACATTAATGGAGCAATGACGATTTACATCAGCTGAGGATCTGGTTCCTAATTCTGATACAAGTTCTTGTTCGCAGAGATAACTTGCTGCATCACCACAAATACAGGACCTCAATGACTAAAACGAGCCCTTGAAATGCCATGGGTGGGAATGTGTGACTGCATGGTCTGAACCAGATGTGTTCATCAGCCTCAGAAGAGGTAGAGGAAAGGAGAGGAGTCTGCCCTGTGCCACGAGACCATGTAGGGTCCCCACTTTCCCAGTCGTGCTCAGCTCTTTTCTTCCTTCATCCCGCATTAGAACACACATCCCCTCCTCGATCTAGCTCACCTAAATCAGCAAATCCAAAGGAGGAATTACATTTCACACCAGCTTTGGATTCAGTCCCTGAAGCCTAGATTAAGTTCACCAAACTGTAGAAATTCAACTAATTGCAATGCTTAAATTAGCAGTCCAGGTCTGCACTCCTAATCCACATAAAGAGGTAGGCATAACCAGAAGAGGATGTGACCCGTTTAAGATGTGAAATACAAGATATGAAATGAGGGGTGTAAACCATTTCGCTGACAGTAAAGGGAGTGTTGAGCAACTTGGACACCTGGGTCACAACATCCAAAAGAGAAAATATCCATGGGCAAACAAACTAATTGATGCAGGCAAAAGGGAACACCCCTGGGAGAAAGTAGAAGTTGAAAGGGGAGGAAAACATGATGAACTGAATAAAAGAAGTAGATAATTGAGATGTGAACACAGTTTGGGAAGACTGAACTGTACAAAACCCAGGTATGTCACCCTCTTATTCTCTCAACATTGCTGTAAGCGACCACAGTGCTTCCACGATGCCCATGGGACATGTCACAGTACTGGTACTGGACCAGGAGCAGCCACAGTGCTGGGGGGACGAGGCAGCAGCCCCTGAGAGACAAACTCCCCCCAGCAGCAGCTCCTGAACAGGTAATTTTCAACTCTTATTAAAATGTTAGCACTTTATTTTGTGAATGGAGCCATATTTTCATTGCATGCACAATTAGCCTTTCGTATTAACAACTTCCTAGCAACTCTGTTTCTTAAAATAGGGACTTACAGTGCAAGCTTTTATCTTATATAATCCCTTAGAAAAAGATAGCTCAGACACCTTTTGGGGGTTTTAAACATCAAACCTTCAGTTTGAGACCTGTCTTTATCAAAGGAACTAGCAGCTCTATCTAGGGTTTATGTTCTTTAGAGGAATTCCAAATTGCCTGTTTTTTATAGACTACCTACATAACAACCTCCTACAGTATTTAAATTTTTGTAATTTTCTACTCCTAATGTGATCTTCACATTTAAATGCACACAGAGTATTTTACATTTATCTATTTAATATCATAGTTATGTCTTTCTTTAAATGCCTGTTATTCAACAACTTATTAATAGTGCACTTTTTTTTTTTTCGAACAGAAACCATTTAAATTTAGTTAGTTTATGGTGCTTTTTGTATCTTTTCAACCAGGAGAAAAGCCTTAATAGCCTAGAAGACTGTATTTGTAAAACATGTTTGTCTATTTAACCTCAGATGTATCATCATGATGAGAGAACTAAAGCATTTTTCCTGCCTTTTCACAGTTATTTCATTGCTATGCATTAATAAATGTGATTCATCTGAAACAGGCTTGCTGTTTATCACCAATCCTTAAAAATTGTTCTGGCATTAAAAAACGAGTCAGTTCTCCCCCACGGAGTTTTTCAGGAAGCTGTCCCAAAGACGAAGGCCACGGCCGAGTTGTCCTAAGCTGACCTTAGCTGTCACACTGCCATGGGGTTCCAATGCAACAGTCTCTCAGCAGTCAGCTGCCAGAGGTGACCCCATCCATGGTGGTACAGAGCATCCCAATGCCAGGGCCATGCACACGGCTGAGCAGGCTGAACACGGCTCAAAGAAACATCATCTTGTTAGCCAAGAGTATCTACCATCTCCTGGACAGGAATAGATAAGGGAGGAGAAACCACGTGTAGTGTCATTTTGCACCCTACAACCTTCTTGTTGCTGTGGACTTGCATTTTGGTGCACAGGTAAGCCATAATCCTGTGCTCACAGGGTTTCAAGGACATTCTTGGCCGCTCTGGGGGAAGGCCTCAAACCCTAGGCATCTTACCCACTTCTTTGGGGTTCTCTTCCTCCTTGCAGGACCTGAGCCATTCACAGGTGATGCACATTCTAACCTTCTCCCTTGCCATGGATACCTAACACCAAAACTTCAAGGAGTCCTTTTCCTCCTTTTTATTTATCTACAAAGCGTGCTTTGCAAGGGCTAATTTATATTTGAGCAGCAGTGTGTATGAAGGTCTAAGCAAGGCAGCTCAGCCACCAGAAAAGTTAATATGTGCTTTGCATTTGCTGTCTCTAATTACAGGAGGGAAGGAGCGGAGGTACAGCTATGCTTGCTTCTGCATGAGCCACTTTGACTATTCCAAAGCTAATTAAATATGTCTCCTGTATATAAAATATATCATCTCCAGATAACAGCATACTGTTAAATTCTTCATCTTATTAAAAGCTTGCATTAATGCTTTTCCAACATAAATTTTAACTGTGGACAGGTACTATTTGAGGAGCCTGACAATAGAACTGACCTAGATTAGGCTGACAGTGCCAAAAGATATATCACCCCTAGCTGTCTGGGGGAGAAGAAGGATGAGGAATACATTCTCCATTATGGCCTAGTGCTGATGTACTGGCATTATCTCCAGAAACCCTGTGTTGCTTCTCCTTCTGCTCTCTTGGTACAGTAGGTGGCTATACCATGGCAGGGAACGATATTCTCTGCTTGCTATCTCTTATTTCCCATCTTATAACTCAGCTGTAGGGAGATTTAATGGGGCATTGGGAAATGCTTTTAAAGCCATTGATAAGTCTCCCTATAGTTTACAAAATCATGGGAGAAGTCAGGTAATTCCAAGTGGTTGGGTTTTACAGTAAGTTCTTGGAGGCATTTAGGTCAGGGCTGCCGTCTGTAGAGGAGCAGAAAGAAATCTGCCTGTATCAACAATCAAGCCTTTGCACAAATTAAATTTTCTCTAAGGTTGCTTGGACTCTTCTTCTAGGACTTAGCAAGCAAGGGGCTGTGATGACAGGTTTAGAAACCAGAGAGAGTTTCATCACATAGGGAACATTTTGTTCCTTTAGTACATGTGCAAAGCGCTGATCAGAGATCTTTTCAAGGCATTCTTGTACAAAAAGGAGACAGCAAGTGGGTTCATAAAAAATCCTTTACTGTCACACAACTTCTAATGCAGAAAACACGAAGACTGCTGAAGAGTAGCAATATTTCTCACATGCATTACTGAATATTCAAAAGATATGAAAATAGCTTTAAGAGTCTAAGAAAATAGAAATTCCAAATATTAATAGGAACTCTGCCATTGATTTTAGCACAGAGCTTGCATTGACATTGTGAGATTGCTCAGACTTAGACACTTGATTGACACAGTGATGGCTCATTCAAAGTGTATGCAAAGTCAGTGCAACCGTATTAGGCTTTTCTCTTGACTTCTGGTTTTTTAACTTTTTCCATTGACATCCCAAGGGTTGTTATATTGACAGAATAATACTTTTAGTTGCAGTACTGGTGTATGGGAGACTTTCCTTTTGAGGAAGGGAAGAAGGGGGAAGGGAAGACCCTTCCACTGCTGTCCTGCTGGATGAAGAGCTCAAGATACAGTGAATGAGATGCAGCCACAGATTTTCCAGCCCGTGAAATTCTTTTTGGACTAATTGATGGGTTGCACACTCAAAAATTCAGCAAAAAACAGTGGGAGATCTGTCTACAAACCAGCACCTCTGAAAATGAGACTTTATATATATTCTGCTATTGGGGTAAGGCCAAGGATCAGTTTTGGAGCCATACCTCTTAAAGAATTGACTTTGATGTTTCTCAGAGCTGGTTCAAAACTCCTCAGTGAAACAGAAGGAAACCAACACTGCCATTTCCCAAAAGAGAACAAAACTGCTTCCCAGCAGAGGGATGCCATCTCCTCCCCACAGATCCTCCCCACATACCCAGTGAGTCACCTGCTACAGTACGGACCCATCCTTTCCCCAGGCAGTGAGCTCATGGCCCCAGGCAGGGGCTCATTGACTACACCACCAATGCAGCCAAAAGTGACCTATTCCACAGGGGGAAAAATACCCCGTTGCCACATGCTTTTCCCATACAACTAGGTGAAAGACAAAGAAAAGGAAGAAAAAGTGATGGAGGAAAAGTTTCTCCAAGGTAAAAACTATCCTTCAAGCACTAGGACAATAAAATAAAACATATAGTGTCTAGGGATTTTGTCTGATAAAATGAAAATTCAGTGCCAAAGCAAAACTGAGGTTTGGAAATGCAATGAACAAGAACTGGAAGGGTCTCAGCATCACTTTTTCAGCAGGAGTAAATGGCCATAACTGCACTGGGTTTAATACCAGACAGGAATATGTCAGGGATCTATCAAAAATGTCCTACAGAAACAGATGTTTCCACCTACTCAGAGATATGGACAAGAGTCTCAGTTACCCTAAATCCCTCTTATGCTCTTCTAAATATATAACCATCATATGCCCTTTTAAAGTGTGAGAATGATGCAAGACAGACTTCATGTGTACGAAAATCTTATCCTGGATTTTTGCAGGGAAAAGTATAATTTATTAAACTTTTTTTCCCAGCAGTTGCACTGGCTGCGGAAATTCAACTCCTCGTTTTTGGAAGGTATATACAAAACTGTCTAGTTCAAGGAAGGAAAATGAAAAGTGACAATAAACCATCATAATTTGCTTGATCAGCTGGAGCACAAAAATAAAAAATGCTACCGCTTAAAAGAGCAGCCCGAATTATGTTCATTTGTACACAGAAATAAGTGACAACAACTTCTAGACAGCACCACTTCCTATCCACATATTTAAACTTAAAAGTCAACCTTGAGTGAAAAAATATTGCTGCCTTGAAAAATAAATATATTACTTATATTAGCTGTAACAGGAATATGTGCTACTGCATAAATATTTAAATTCAGATTTGGAAACTATGTATTTTGAAGAAACCAAGGCCAATAAATATTGGATTATAAATTCATATTTACAAATTTCTTTAAAGAAAAACTTATGATTTCTATTCCATTGAACTGGGGTGGTAATAATCTTTGCTGTACAAATGCTTGATTTGCACTCTGCTCTCCAAGCTAACATTTCCCATTGCCTTTTAACTACCAGCAAAGTGAAAACATTGCCTTAAAATATTTCCATTCAAATTTCCTAGATTAAATCATATGCTTTTAAACCTCTCTCCCTATGACCAAGACACTTTTCCTGCAGCGATCCAAGCCTGCTAGTTGAGAGGGATGAAAAGCAATAGAGCTGGGCTAATAGAGCAAAGCTTGTTTGGAACAGATGAAACAGAAACACCACACAGTGGGCAGCTGACAAAGCCCATTGCAAAAAGGTATGCCTGAAAGAATTGTTTTTTTTAAAAAGGGAGGTGGGAAGAAGAGACCATTGTACATAATTAGAGTAGACAAACCTTGAAATGTCTTGAAATAAAAGATATGCATCAGCCTGTAAAGAACATGAGCAAGGAGGAGGCATTTCCTTTGGCCTCCTCTTTCGTCTTGACCTGCTGTAAAGATTACTGCATTTAGCTCCAGGGCAGCTCTTACAGGTCATTTTTACCTACAAAATTAGGCATCCATAGCCTGAGGTCTCCATGATCTGATGGTTCTGACATGAATTACTGAAGACCAGGTTCTTTCCTCCTTGCTTGGATAAGCTGCTGTTGGTCTCTGATGCTGCAGACTTTGAACTGGAAGATTTATAGCTGTGTCAGGGCGGAAGTTGGGAAATTATAAACCAGGAGTAACTAAGAAAAGACTGAAAATTAACTGGGCACGTGCCGCGGCACTAAAAGTTTAAAGTGTGCAAAGGATGTTAAATGAAATTTAGAAAGAACATAGACTCCAGTTACATAGATGGCATGGAACAAAGTACTTAAATTGGGCTAACAGTAAAATGGTCAAGGAAGAAAATAATCTGGTCTTCCCACCCTGCAAACCTACATCTGCAATTGCTCAGGCTGGATAAGATCCCAGAGGGGTGAAAAATCTTGTCACTGAACTTCTGGAGTCCTGTCCCCTTATACTGGACCCCCATGTTAGTTCCTGGGGGAACCAGCACCTCCAGGCAGGCTCTAGAGGAACACTAAAATCCACCCTAGCGCAGCTGGTGGTACGAGCTGCACATCACTCTGAATTTCAGAAAATGATTGCTGGGTTTAGTTGCTCTTTTTGGGTGGCTGCCCAAGAGAATTGATTGCCAGAGAGCAAAGGCTTGGGCTCACTGTGAATCAGGAACTAATAAAACATCCCAAGAGATGGGTGAAGGCATGGCAATTGTTTTTGAAAGCGTAGGCTTTTAAACATGACATGACTACCAAAAAAAAAAAAAAAAAAAGAAAAAAAAAAAAAAAAACACACAACAAAAAAAAAAAAAAAAAAAGAAAAAAAAAAAAAAAAACAAAACAAAAACAAACAAACAAACAAAAAACAAAAATAAAAAAGAGAAAAAAAATCCAAACGAGTTTTGTTCATAACAAGCACAATAAAAATATCTGATTTCATGGAGAAAAAATAAAATATGGATTTTTTGCAAAATCCCCCTGGAAAATTATCTCATTTTTGAGCACCTATAATGCTAACTCAAATAAATCAGACTTCTCTCTTTTTTTTTTTTTTTCCTCTGGGGAATACCTAGTTATCTTTTTACATTCCTCTACCTTTCCTTCTCTGATTAACTGTTGCAACAGTATAGTGTAGCTTTCACCATTACTGAACCATCAAGGACTGTAGCAAAAGGAAATATTGCCTACAGTTAGCGCCTTGATCCAAAACGAAACATAAATGACAAAGAAGCTTTAAGAAGCCTTGGGATAAATTCAGTTTTTACTAATTTAGGCTGCTTTATCACTCTTTAGAGCAAGCTTACCTCAGCACTGATGGATGACCCGCTGCATTCACATGAAGCATTGACATCATGTCCGCAACTGTAACGTGAACTTTGACAACGCATCTGGCTCTCCAGGACGCAGTGGGTTGACCACTGGGTTTCCAAATCCTCCCTTTCTCGAGAAGTTTTTACACGTGTTCATTAACTGAAAGGGCAATTGGCTGCCCACTACTGTGTGGACAGCATTTTTAATAAATAATGCATACTATGTAATGAGAACAACAAAGGCCAAGGTAAAAAATGTAAAACATTTTAATGGGATGTCAAGATGAAAGCTTCCCATCACCTTTTCTAAATACTTTGCTAATGATCTTCTAGCTTGAGGAGATTATTTTTTTTTCTCAGAAACAAGTTTACAATGCACTAATAATACGCTGCTAATTGTAGAAGTAGCAAAGTTCAGATGTGCTATTCCAGATGTTTTCCCTGAGTAAATGCACTCTTGTCACACACCGAAAGCTTCAGTAGGGTATAAGTTATACAAGTAGAGGGTCTTCTGCAGGTCTGCACTGCCTGGGAGGACTTCAGCCTCTCAGCACAAGGGTGGATTCCAGTTTTCAGGGGTGAAATATGGAATAATGAAGTGAAATAATAGCATTAACCAATACCTAATTAACACACAATCTATTTAATTTCTAGCTCTACCATTAGGTTACTATTAAAGTATATTTAGCCGGTCTGTGTAAAACTGCATTATGGCAGCTTTTCAGAGCCAGGCTATTCACAGGCCATTTGCAATTTTCATTTCTCTTCTCTCTTTAATGTCATAGCCTTAACATCATGAAGGTCTAGAGCAGGTTAGTGCAGAAGATTGATGATCACAGCCTAATAGGGTTTTTAACTTGGCCCCTCCACGGTGTGTATTAGACACCTGCACAGACTCAGAGCAGCAATGTGTCTGTGTCCTCCCAGACTCCAAGGTAAGAGGCAGCTGCATTTTAGATAAGAGCAACTGGGATTTCAGGCAGAGAGAGGTGGTTCTCTGCTAGGCACCAAAGTGTTTCATATATTTGGACACTCAAGCAGGTAAACAGGGACAGTGCCTTAAACCTAGTGCCCATGGAACTAACCAGGTCCCATCCACTGCAGGAGAACTTTACGTCCAATGCAATGCAAAATGTGTGCCATCTCTCTTGTATTCCTACCTCAGCTCCTGTTAGAGTCGCGGTCAAGGGCATACAAGTCCATGATGTGTACAGCTCCAGTTCTGGATCCCACTAGATCAAAAACACCATGCTTCCTCCTGGCCAAGAAGACAGCTGAATACATGCTCCTGCTCACACTCAGGGACCAGCACAGTCCATCTGCCACCCAGGCACTGAGCGGAGGGGATGGAGCAGCACCAGAAGGTCTAGTACTGCAGTGAGCACTGAAGGAAAGAGTCTGTACCTGCAGCCCTGGTGGGTACTAGGGCAAGGGTTCAAACCAAGCTTGTTGTGGATGAGTCCATCAGCAGCTGTTCCCTCCCAGGAAGCTCTAGGGCATGAGCATTCACAATTAAACTGTTCCACCTGCACCAAGCAATCACAGATATTATGGTCAGCAGCTGAGACCTTGGGAAGTCACAGTCCCTTGGTTCCTCCCTGCCAAGAGACCCTGCAGCAATGGTCCATATACTCAGTTGCTGACTTTAGTAAATCATTCAAAATACTGCCTAGCTCATAATATAAAGGACAGCTGTGATTTAGTAAGGCTCTCAGGCTGGGCAGAGCAGGGCTGTCTGTGTTACCTCAACCTAGAAAACGATGAGTTTTCAACAGACCTCCTCAGGATATTTTAATTTGTGTAAGTGCATTCAAAGCATGAAAGCAGACGGACAATATGTGAATTATGAACTAATTGGGGGAAGATGGAAATGAGAAGGTAAATTTCATTTACATTATCTCCCTTTTTACGCTTGCTAAGGTCTAAGGTAAAGGCTTGGTCTCTTTCTGGTCCATAAAATATGGATTGCTATTTTCAAACTACATCAACACTGCTAATAGCCATTCCCATTAGTCAGCCGTATAATAGCATTATGATGCTATGAAATATTGACATGATAAAACAATGTAAGCCAGAGGTTACTGACAGTGCACACTCTGGTATTGACAAATAAATGCAGATTTTTTAATGCACTCCTTTTGCCACCTTTCTACCTGGCTGATAGTATATAAAAAAACATTTTTCCAGATCCCTCACTCACTATCAGTAATGCCAGTTGATGGCTGAGGACCACTGAAATTAATGGGGCTATTCCCACTGATGTTTTGCAGTGTGAAAAAAGAATGCAAGAATTTGGCTAAAATGGAGCCAGTGCTGAAGATTCTATACCTCAGCCAGTGCCGTGTGAGGGAGGCGAGACAGGGATGGAGGTACTAAAAAACAACCAAGGAGATGCCAAATGTGAGCACACAGAAATGAACAGGGGAGGACAAAGTGACAGACATGGTTGCGCCAGCACCTCTTTCTCGCACCCACGCACCTTCTCTGGAAGGGAGCTGCCCTGTCCTGTGTCACCTTCACCAGCTAGCTGCAAAGTCATCTCTCTGTAAAACAAATACATATAAACATATAACTAGCTACCACAAGAGAGTATTCTGTCGAGCGTTTTTAAATATTCAAGTAATTTATAACGCCTGTTCAGTGCCTAATTTTTGACCCTAAGTCATACTTGCAGTAATTTTATTTTGTTGACTTTAGGCAAATTTCATGTAATTTTTCATGATACAGTATAGATTAGAGGGAGAAGCTGATTTTTCCAGAAATAATGATTATTGGTCACCTACTATAAAGTATTCCAGAAACATTAAGTAAAAATAATCTCCTTAATGGAAAACATATCCTCTACACCAAAGGCTCCCATTCATTAGTGATTTTTTTATGTTTTGTTTTAATTATACCCATTTCATTGTGTAACAATTTCTAACCAAAATATGACTGCAGAAAATTTCAGATGGCCATCTCTATTAACCAGTCATTCCAATGATGCCTTCTCATTTACAGCTCTGTATCCCATCAGACTCTTGCCACGCAATGGTGCTTTTTTCACTGGTGTTTCCAGAAAAATTGGATATTCCAAGGTGCTAAGGTCCAGAGACCCTGTCCTGCACATGTTTCTGCTTCCTTCATACCCAAGAGGAGCCTAACACAGTTTTGTGTTTCTCCTGGAGAACATGTCTGCTGGACTCACTCTCTACCTTCCAGGAGTCTACCCTAGGACTGAGATCCTGTTCCCATTCCTCCAACCCATCTGTTTTAATGATGACTAGTTTCCACCGCACATAAATCACCATCTCCCCCTTGTTTTCCTGGAAGAATCCTTATTCTGCGGTACATAACCCCTTATCTCTTCCTGTAACCAGCTGTCCTTCCTTTGATGGTTTCTACCAGGATTGCTGCACAAAATCCCCAGACTCTATAAATCCCCTTCTGTGGAAATGTGGTGATTTCGCCACCAGGGTATCCAGCCCACTCCTGAGATGACAGGACCTGAGGAAGGGTCCGTAACAAGCACTGGCTTTGATGTTCTCTTCCCACACGCTCTGTCGCCTCATGTCTGAGGCTGTACATACCACAGGAAGGTACAACAAGGGCAGCCTGAGAAGAGCTTGTCTGGTGGGTCTCATTCCAGGAAGACGTGTGTTTCTGGACTCCATTATCTGCAGGAGTCAAACAGAGGACGTGTCAGTGTGAACTGATGGGTAGTGCTGAGCTAAGGAGAACACAGACATGTCTGAGCAAATACAGCTTCTGTGTGTCTTTAACAACTTACACTTCACAGGCCAGATCTGGGTAACACACGAAATTTCACTGCCAGATGCTGCAGTCCCCACCTGCAGCCACAGACCACACAAGGGAGTGGAGCAGCACCGGGCAAGGAACAGAGGGAGGGAAGGATGGAGTCACTGCTCACCTCCCATCTCCTGGCACTGTGGGGACAGTGAGATTTCCTCTTGCTTCCCACCTACATGTGTCACACCCTTTTGCTCCAGTTGCTCTGAACTGCTGTGCAATTAAAACAAGAATGAAACAGAGAAATAGGAGAAATGACAGGAACAATAAAAAGAGAAAGGAGAGAAGCTCGAGCTGGCAGGGAATGCACTTGCTCCCCAGCTATTGATGATGAAGTTGTGAAGTGGGTCCCTTTGTTGTGCTCACATTACAGGGTGTCACTGCCATCCCCACCTGCCAGACATGTCTCTGCCTCCAGACCGGAGAGGAAAAGGCCTAACGGCGCAGTGATCCCATCAGTGGGGTTTCAAGTGGGACATGGTGATGGGTGAATGATCCCCACCAAGTGGAAGTAGTTCTTGCTGCCTCCACTGATGCCTGAGGGTCACAGCCCCACACCAAACAGGCTCTATGGTTAGCCAAGGCTACCTGAGGGGACAACAACAGTTCACATCTGTGACTGTTGTAGTGCTGTAAGGTTGATATAAGTCCTGGAGAAAACCCACATCACTTCTAATGGCAACCATTTTCCCTGGTCTTATTCAGGAGACAGCTCATGAGGACGGGCACTCAAAAATAGACCTTCTGGTAAGATTCACCATTACTGGATTTTAGCACAGGTTTGAAACCTTGCTTGGACTAGGATATGATGCTTGGAATATGCTCGCCTGAGTTAGCACTTTACTCTGCTGATCTGGCACCTTACCTGTGCAATGCTTAATAGCCGTAAAGTAGCAGAAAGCATTGAGAGTTGAGTGCTACGTTGCTGAGCTGGTGGGTGAAGCATGAGCAATTAAAAAAGTAATCAGAAATAAGTTTTCAGCCACGATAGATAAGGGAAGTGATATGCAAAGTAGTTGCTTGTCCTTACTATTTACCTTGGGTTAGAAGCTGATTGCAACCCTCCAAAAAATGAGTTTAAACTGAAGACTGAACTCAGTTTAATTAGTTTTAAGGTATTGACACCACAGCAAGAACCATCAGACAAAACTTCAGTGCTTGATCAAACATATGGGTTTATATGTGTCCGACGCGAGGCTTTTGCTGCCTAAACCTGAAAACTTCTTATCACTTAATGGCTTGGCTCGAAAGAAAGCTAATTTGGGATGGTAAGTGGATTGACTGACCAATTTGTGTTTTAAGACTAATCCACATGTGCTGTACTTCACAGTGCTCCTTGGTGAACTCCTCACCTTGTTCTGAAGCTTTCTGTATAAGCTATCTTCTGTGACAAGTGCAGGGAGATGCAGTGAAGAGTTAAAAGTGAATCTCCTGCCTCTTTGAACTGTTTTCTCAGTACTGCGTGTACACAGATACACTTTTGATGTGTTAACTAGAAAATCTGACTGAAAAAGAACAAAGCAGCTGTCACTGAAAGGAAGACACTGACGAAGAACCACACAGCCTTTTATTGAAGAACTGTCAAGATTGATCCTACAGCACTCAGTTTGTCTGTAGTATTTATCAAAGACCTAGATCAGATGAAGGAAATTAAAAAAAAATAATAAAATTCTATCCACTGGACATTTATAAATGTTATCTGAAAATGCATTACATTTAAAACACCTATGAGAAGCTGTTTTTTAGCAGTTCAGGGGCTGGAATATAAGCACACTGGAATTTTTCACAAGTCTTGGAAGTAATAATTTGTCATTGTTGAGCAAACCCACTTAATTGCTTGCAAAGTTTGAAGTTGAAAACTTGATTAAAAAACCCTTCTGTGCTAATAAATTAATGAACTCATAGAAAGTTCAAAATCTCTTGCCTTTAAAAGAGAAGCAAAGCTTGCGGTTCACCTGTGTAAGTACTGACATTCATGTCACAGTTGCACTGTGAGAGCTCAAAACAAGATCAGGGCACAAGTGTGCCAGAACCTCCCCAGATATCTGTGTAGGGCGCTGACAGCCACATGAGCAGAAGGATTAAGGTATTTGCCCAAGGTCACACAAGAAGGCCTTAGGATAGTCAAATCTGCAGCCCTGGGGGTTTCAATCCAATACCAGAAGGCCAACCCCTAATCAAACACCCTTGGCTGGCCTAGGAATGAAGCACGTGATGCGACGATGTGAACTGGGGTGATATATATCTCACATGGCTGGCAGTGGTTGCCATTGAAAGGATACTAGGAGCCAAAAGCCTTTCTGGATTAGTACTGCAGGTCCTGGTCCTGCACTGAACTCCTCAGGGTAACCAGCCCTCCCTGGTGGGCAGCACAGCAAAACTGGTGGTTACTGTGTGGTATCTCCTGGCAAATGCTGACAGTTTAATGATGAAGACTCTGGAAAAACCTCCAACACAGAGCCAACAAGACAAATTTTTCTCCATCAAACTCTCTTTATAAGTAACAAAAATAGTGTCCTTTCTTCCAAAGGGGCGGTTCGTGCACAAAGAGCTCTGCAGTGCTACGCAAGTGTTGATTAGCATTCAAATTTGACTTTGCTATTCTGCACCCTGGGCCATTTCAGACACTGTTTCACATGGGCTATCAGAGTGGTTGCCAGACTTTCTTTGTCCAAGGCTTACTTGAAGAAATTGGGAAGAAACCTGCACCTCACCAGGTCCAGCTTCTTATACCACACTCACACATTTTCACTTATGATGGTTAACACCTCCTACTTGCTGAGGCTGCCAACTTTTCCACCTCTACTTCCAGTAGAGTAAAACCATATCCTTGAACAGGGTAGGGCATATGGCCAAGGCAGGCATATATGTGGTACATCAAAGAACTGTCCATAGGGGGGTTGTGCACACTCTCTTTGCACTGGCAAGCAAGATGCTTGCTAATCAGGTAGTCAGGCCTTCATAATTAATTCATGTTTCTACCGATGAGCACAGTACCGGCCTGTCTCTCCCATGAGAAACAGCCCTGGGAGACGTGGCAGTGGGTTAGGCAAAGCAGGGGTTAAGGAGTTGGATTGGGAATAGACGTGTGTCTCAGTTTGACAGTCATACGCTAACTGGGGATGGCTGAACAGATGCTCTCCGAATGCTAATGTCACTCATGGTGTTCTACTTTGGGCAGACTTTCTCCACCAGCACAAGTCATCTGGGAAACGGCTGAGCTTGGAGGAGCTGGTGGTTGTTCTCCTGGGGCACTGGGTCTCTGCACAGCCAGAGCTCACCCCGGCGCACGTGGCCAGGCTAATCCTCTTTGTTCAAGCATTATTTTAAGTGTCTTAAACCAGCATTACCCCTTTTTGTCAGACCTTGGCAAGGGGTGGATTTCTATAAATCACCTGGGGATGGGGCCTTAGCCATTCAGATGTTGTTGGAATTAAAGAAGTACTTGCCATGTACACTGTAAAAGACATTTAGCAAGTCCTTAGCCAGCATATCTTCATCGATTTAGATACCAGTTCTGTATTCAGACTGGCTCCTACTCAGACTCCTACTTCTGAAGCACCTTTTGAAGCTGAAGGGTCTGTGCTATCAAAGCCAGTTCATGGTCAAGACCTCAAATAACAGGCTGCTTAGATCAAGGATGAATGCAGTGACATCGGCACCTGTGACATTGCATAGAGATCATTAACTTAAAATCATTAAGTCTAACTTACATTGCACTTGGAAAAGATATTTATTTACAGAGACTTTGAGCAGAAGACCCTGAAATTTTAAGATCACATTGGAGCCATCTGTTATGAACAAAAAGGCAGAGCTCTTCCTTAGCTCTGCCCATGTAAACTTTGCCTGAAATTAACCAGTAATTTTTCTGGTTAATTACAGAGATTCAGGACTCTGGCCGTGCAGGCAGAAGCTTGTTCATGCAGGATGCTCTCAGTGGAGTAACACTGATTTACACCACAGAGAATCTGTCCCAGAGATTTTACTTTTTCTGAAAAACACTTCCCGCTGTGGCAGACATAACGCCATATCAAAGGCATGTGCTGTAATACACAATAAAGATATAGCTTTCATAATTTTCAATTACACTTCCTCTGCAATGATGTTAGTGAATCTCACCCAAAACTAAATTATTCAGTGCAGATGATATAGAAATCGTTTGATGAATGTCACTTTTCCATTTAAAGTTTTACCAAGATCTTCTTGGATAAGGGGCTCTTTTTTCACATGACACATTTTATAGTTTGTTTCTGTCCCTCACCTTCATTCAGCAGCCTGTTTCAACTTTTTAATATACTTTTCCAACAAAACATGGAGTAGCCATTCAAATAGGTCTATTCAGGGGAAGTGCTCATTCATTCAACCAGAAATACTGATATGTATGTTTTATTTAGTTTGAAGAATACTTTTTTTTTTTTTTTAATTTTGAGAACATTGAAAGCTAGAGCCAAATATGAAACGGCAACCTTCTTTCAAGGCAGGCTTGGAGGGAGAAGTATCGTGGGCTGCACTGGGAATCCTTTTCTTTCATGTAAATAAATAGTTCATTTACAAGAGTTTTTTAAATGGAAAAACATATCCAATACACCAATACATTTAAACTCAATCATATGGTAAAATATAGCAAACTGAAAAGCTGAATTCCAGAATGTTTTTATCTTTCTTTTCATGAAGTTACAGATACATTGGAATCTAATTAAAAAAAAAAAAAATGTCCCTTTAACTTCACATTTATTTTCTACTTGCTGTATTTCAGATATGTACAACAATTAACCATTTCATTTTTCCATCTACTCTTTCTCTTCTACCGAGCTATTCAGAACCTGCCTATGTGAAATGGTCATTAAATGATGCCCTAGGTTTATTTTTATATGATGCAAACTCCTACTTTTATATCTGGATCACTAACATCTTCCTTATTACCTCAGCCATACTGGTTCAAGCACCAGGTATCAGTACTGTAAGTGTTGTGTCAATTTTTCCTGTTTGGGAATGGTTGGGTAACATCTAAGTCCAGCCATAAAAATTTTTGCAAGCATGGAAGCAAGGGAAAAAGCTGGAAAAAGAAAATGAGACTTGCACATCGCTACAGAGCATTCAACCAACATACAAGGAAGCCTCTATAACATTATACTAAGTCGGCAAAAAAAAGTCCCATCTCTATCTACTGGAGAGAGGATGGTGAAATTTTGCAGATAAAAACATATATCGAGATAGATCAAGAAGGGTCTAGAATAGGAAAATGAGCAGCTTGTGTCCAGGACTAAAAGATGTAGCAGCAAAGGAGATAAAAGATGATGGAAGTCTGGATGAGTGAGATTTAATGTGTGTTGACCTACAGGAAAGGCTGCATCAGTCACGATGGGAGGAAAGACAACATTCTGCACTGGTTTACTCTTTCTGCCTCAGAGCACTGCACCTAATTTCCCCAATTCTTTAAAAAAGGCCTAGATCTACCTGTGGCTCATGACAGGTGACACATACCCATGCAAAACCCCAAGCCTTCAGCATCTGTCACTGAGCACATCAAAAGCATAGCACAGCATACCTGTTTGTCCTGGCTTTTATCCTCCACTTGCCTTGGTTTTGGCACCACTTAGGCTGTGCAGTCCCAGCCTGGTTCCAGCTTGTCACAAATAACCCACAAACAAAGGCCAAAGACAGTCTTTATTTCTTGTGTCTTCCATACTGACAGTGCTTTTCTTGACACTCTGGAAAATCTTCCTGAAGATTAAGACTTCCCACTAGAGCACAGACACACACAAAATTTTCTTCTCTGCTAGCCATAATCTAACAACAGAGACAGGCAACAATATGTGAAGAAAAACAGTGAATTTTCCATTGGGAAAAGACACGGCTGTATTACACTGCTGAAGTTTGTAAGTTCAGCTGAAGTTCTGCATCTGCAATTGATGTGCAATCTTTGGGAGAAGAAACCATAAAACTTAATGGACCAGAAGCACCATGTTATGGGCTACCACACCAGCACTACTCAGAAATAGTTCATAGGAGGGTGGTAGAATAATCAAAGGGGTGGAAAACACCCCTTATGTGAAGAGCTAGATTTGCCTTGGGATTGTTTACCTTAAAGAAAAGGGCATAAAAGTGAAGTGGGTAATAGAGTTTGACAACGACCTTCTGGTCTCCCTGACTTAGAACATACAGGGGACGTTAAAAGATGGGAAATTAAAAACTGACAGTTACTCATATTTTCCCAGTTTGCTCAAGTGCAACAGAAAGTCCTTGAAACCTACACAATGTTTTAGCCTTGCAAGATTCAAAAAGGGACTGGATGTATGTACAAATTTCACTATCCAGAGAAGTCTCTGCTTAACAGCCATTTTGGCAACAGCTGAACAAAAACCATCATGATTTTAGCCATTCTTAGATTTTGAAATGGCAGACCAGTGTGGAAAACAAAAAGTTCCTACACTCCCATTGTGTGGTGTATGTTAACAAATGTTAGAGTTCCCAGACTTTTGGGGCTCGTGGGCCACCATAAATACACAGGTGTTCCTACTGATTCCCACCCTAGAAATGGAGAACTGATAGACTTACTAGTGTTGCCATCTAACACAGATCCGTACATCAGCTACAGATCACATACCCTTGCCATATAACCAGATTGACAGCCCATGCTGGGAAAGCTGGTACAAACTTTGACTAATGTTGGCGTGCTCCTTGTACAGACTTCAATTCAAATGTGCACCGTACTCAGAGAAACAAGACCATGGCTCAAAAGACAACAGGACACCCCTTTTTGCAAGCCGGCTTCTCTCTCAAAGCCAGCGATCTAACAGGAACGCAATTCCTCCCTACAACAACCGCTCATCTCTGAAAGAAAATTTGTAATTCCCGTTCTTGATTCCCTTTCAACCTGTTTCTCTAAAACAATCTTCCCCTCAGGCAACTTGAGTCTCCAGCCTTTGTTTGGCTGAAGATGTAAATATTTGGGCACTCACAGATTTGATATATATATACATATTTGTTGGAACATTTACCACCTGCTATTCAAAGTTAAATCCATAGATTACAGAAAACAAGTTCTTTATCGCTTTTTGTCTAATGTAAAATTAAAGACAGCTGAAAGCCTACAAGCTCTCTCTTGCTTGTGAGTCAGTTGTAGCATAATTACCCCTCTAAGGCTTGAATAGCAGCAAAGAACCAGATCTCTGCAAAGGCCCATCATCTCAGCAAGAGCTCCAGGAACTTCTGTGCTCCTGAGGACATTAAATAAGAGGTCATTAAAGCAGAGGCCAGAAACTAATGAAAACTCCTCAGCTGTACTCTGCATGAGGTCTCATCTGCAAGTGATAAAGGCTCACTTGGCTCCTGAAGCAGGGAGACCCAGGGTCTCCATTGAGGATCATGTCTCTTCTTCTGAGACCAATGCAGATAACGCTGTGGTTTTGCATTGCACAGGATTTTCCCAGCCCCATTCCAAAGTTAAAAGTAGTTTTTAGAGATCTGTGAGATCTTTACATAGTCAAACACTTCCTGTGTGTGAGGTGAGGTCTAACAAACCTGCATTGCTATCCCAGCATGGCTTTTCTTCCTTAGGTCACTGAAGCAGTACTTGGAACAAGGTCCACCACCACCACTTGGCTATGAGAAAGTTTATTCCCTCTCCAGGCATCTCAGAGACTTTTTCAGACTCAAAACCAGATGCATGACTGTAATTGAAGTGAAGTTCTGTTAGCACTCAAAAAACCCAAAACTACCCCAGACAAACCCAACCAATCAAAAAACCAAGGAGGTGTGCTGATTTCTTATGCTTATCGTTTTCATGAGGTTTTCAGGTGGTGACCTGGCATGGTATGAGCAGACTATGTAGGAGCAGGACATGTGTGTGGAGTGTCCACAGAGGAACAGCAAAGCTGGTGCAAGTAGTGATGCAAACTGCATCAGTGCCATGACCTCCAGTATCAAACTGGACTTCATTCTCAGTACTATGTACAGGCCTCTTTAGGTTTATGTCACTCTGTGAGCTTTCAAAGTATGCTTGAATAAAAACAAAACCAAACCAATAAAACCATCCCTAAGTGGGGCCAGACTTACTTTAGACATTTCAGAATTTCCCAGTCCCTTATGACTGGGAAATGGGTACCAGTGCAGCTTCAACACCCATGTCCACTGCTGGCATCCAGGCCCCAAGCACAAAACTAAACTGTTCACCTGGTAACTGCTTTTTGCTCTTAATTGTACACATGCAAATATTTTTGAATACCCAGTTATAAATATGGGGCTTAGATGACATACACCTAATGGTACACACAACAGTAGAAGCAATAGCTTCCTACGAAGGAGGCTTGGAAATCTGAGAAGCAGAAGCACTGATGGCTGGTCATTAAACTGACTGTTTGGATCTGACTGTTTATCAAAGAGGAAAGGTACGTCTCTGCTCCCTAATGAAAAGGATAGACAGATATTGAAGAAGAGTGAGTTGGACTTTAATTACTGTTTTTGATGTCTGATCTATAACTCCCTAAAAGTTTTGTACGGGAGCAATATGGAAGCATCAGAAAATTCCACTGGGATATAGATGAGGTCCAGTTTGCAAAAATATCCTCTGCATAAAGAAACTCAATGCCCTCCTTTGCTTGGCAAACCATCATGAATTTATGATGCATTGCATTTGGAAGGCAACACGGTGCACAGCTGAGGCAAGTTACTGAGATGCAGGGAGAGTAAAAGCAAAATGTTCTGAGAATGAGGGTGCATATGGGGATGCATTTGAAAAAAATTATATATATATAAATATACACACACATTTGCTAGAGAAAATGTATATGTATTTATAAAAAAATCTAAACTTCCCACCAGTCAAAAGTTAGCAATGATGCAAAACGCATCTGCTTTGATAAGCCTGATATAAATCTCACAGCTTGAAGCTTTTAACTGACCCTTTCCAGCTCATGAATATTTTAAGCGAACCCAGTTTAATTTAAAACAACCCTGGATCAATATATGCATTTATTCTGGCACCATCCAAATTTCAGATCCTTGTATTATCAAAAATTGTGTCATACATCTCCAGTTTGACTCCAAATCTAGGGTTCATTCAAGGCTGGAGCTCAAATTAGGGGTAAACCTACCTGGACTGAAACCTAAAAACGTCTGTATGGAACCCAGCCAAGCAAGACAATGTGGCTAACTATACTTTGAGCAATCCTGTGACATAAAGTCCCTCCTGTTGCCCAAAGCTGACTCTCAGAGAAGCACACAAATGCCCAGGGGAATAGGTGGTTTCCAATATCACTTTGTGATGGTGTTCAGCACGGAATATCATCAAGGAAACATTTCTGCATGCCAAGGAAGTCCATGTTACCAAGTTTTAGAAAACCCACCCACTTGCTCTCCAGAGCACTGATGAGGGGAAGAATTGCTCATCCCATCAGAAACTGGCACCTCCAACCTACAGGGGGTCACCTTCCACACAAATACAGTTTCAGCAACCCAAAAATGCTACTGTCCTAGACACCTTTTGGAAGAAGTCCTCTTGCCTGTATGACACTCTTCTTCATCCAGGTGTGCAGAGAGAGTCATCAGCTGAGAACTGCAAGGCCAACAAATTATTCTTTGAAGATTTTTAGGATCTTGGAGCACTTGTGTGGATGACTTCGCAAGACCTGCAAAAAGCAGATACTTATAAGAATAACTCCAAACCTACTGTCCAGTTTAAATATTAATGGAGTTAACAACTCTTCACTGTCCCACAGATCAGTGTTGTCTGCCTCTCATCTTCATGTCAATGAGAGGCATTTCCTAATAACTACAGTGAAAGTTAAGTTGTGCCTTCCTCTTAAAGCCGATGAGAGTTTTGCTCTGCGTCATAATTTATTATGGATTTAAGTTTTTCCTTCCTAGTACTGTTCATTTTTTTTTTTCAAATATTGTCTTAAAAGACACTAGCACGTATTCTACTGCACCCAGTACGGTTTTCATTTTAAAACCTCTCTTTCCGTACGTCTCCATCCACTGCAAAATTCATTTGGTGCCACTAACATAACACAGATCCTGTATTAATCCAGGTGGCATACTTCTATTGTGGTTAAATTTCGTAGCAGTGACGGCCGCCTGGCAGTCATCCCCTCACCTGGTGTCAGGGGCAGCAGCCAGCTCCCCGGCTATGGTCCCTTGGGCAAGCTGGGACACCCTTGCGAGCACAGCACCCTACAGAGACTTCCCAAAAGCATGGACACAAAGCTAGAGGTGTCCATGGGAAGGGATGCGGAGTTTCTCCCTTCTCAGGCATCATTTTAACGCCTGAAAAACATCAATTTCCATAGGAAGGACAGCTTACATCAGCTTCCAGATGCTCTGGTAAAGAGAAAACCTATCAGTCATTTCAAATGCAATGAATAACAGATACTAAGCTAAGACTGCATCACTGCATCAGCCTAATCACACGGGCTAGCAGTGACAAAAAGGCAGAAACATGGACCAGTTTTACACTTGAGGTGCATTTGCGGGGGCTTATTTAGAGTATAGTTTGACTGTATAAGCAACCTCTAAGGAAATACCCACATAAACATCCAGCCTGTGACTTCATTAAGATGCTCGCTGACTCTATGGGAAGTCCATAATAATCTCTACAGAAAGAATGCGATCAATATGTTATCGAGAAGATAAGTCAGTGTCAATGCTAATGTTTAAATATTCATCTACTTGTACCAACATCTTGTCTGTTACTGAAACAACAGGAATATTCAAAGATTAACTCTACATAAAAGACTGGGTAATTTTTTTCTCCAATTCCTTGTTTTTCTCTCGTCAGTTCTACGAACAGTTGTTAAGTAGAACAGGTTGGCATTTTTTCATCAAAACGTTACTTATTTGAAAAATGGGTCTTGGAACAAACCAAGACTTTTGCAGAAAATTTTCATTTGGGGAAATTTTTCAGCTTGTTGTCAAGAAAAGTGAAAACTGAAAAGAACTCATTTTCCAGGATACACAATAGTTCTGAATATATAATCAAAAGAGCTAAAAGAACCAGACGGTATTTGTTTTAATCCAAAGAATTTGAAGGGAGAGAATATAAAAGGACTCATATTAACTGCAAGCACATTTATGAGGAGCTTCAGAAGAGAGAAGATTTGCTTCTTCGTTCAGGACAACTAGACTAACTCCAGAAAGTACCAGAGGAGAGGAGGGAGGACAACTTCCTAGCATTTATGACCCACTCAAGCCATTTCTGTCACTCAGAAAAGACTTCCCAACATTTCTGCAGTGAAAGAGCTGTTTAAACTTAGAAGTAAAGAAAACACTTTAAGTAGAGGATTAAGGAGTGTGTGGAATGCCTGGACAGAAAGACTCTGAGGTTCATTGAAGCTTGTGTTCTGAATGGTCCTGCTTGGAGGCTCCAAATATAACCAACATTTCTGTCTCCAGAGGCAACAGTCCCCTGAAAAAGGGGAGAAAACTGATCTCCCAGAGGATCGTGCTGCCCTGAGAAATCCTGCTGAAGAGCAGTGACATTGGGGTCCTGCAAAACGGTGAGTACATCTACCTGAGACCTGGAGAAAGCAATATATGATAGTGAAACTAGTCCCACAACTAATTCATCACCTACAGCACAGGCACTGTGCAGCGTTATCACAAGTAAATCAACACTTCCAACACCTTGTTCACAGGTAAGCATTGAAGTAAAACCTGTTACCATTTCTTAGGTGGGATTTGAGCATCAGAATTGGATGAGTGATATTACAATAAGAGGAAAAACAGGGACAAACCACACTGTCATCAAGAGAGGTTTGTAATGGAATAGTACAGTATTTGCCATTTTGCTATTTACCAAAAACCTTATTTTAATCAGGGCTGTAATTAAAGCCCTTAATCATTCTGAACAGTTTCAAATGAATGGCTTCTCTCATGCGTTCACATATCATTTATGCAACAACTGTACATGGAAGGTGGTGTCAGTAGTCTGTCCGGACATAGGAAGTAGCCTATAGAAACATAAATTTATTCATCAGCATTTTAATACAAATCTGAAAATGCTCCTTTACACATTTAAGAAGCTGTTACAAACTGCTAGGCAAAAAAAAAAAAAAAAGGCAAAATATGTATCTTGTGAATTAATGAGGCTTCCTAATCCTAAAGACACAAACTGTGTCTGTACACAGCATGCTATGCTGGTGAAAGGGGAGCAAATAGAGCATGGCAGAAAGCGCTTGCAGCCGCAGCGTGGGGTTGTGTCCCAAAAGGACATCTTCCAGGGAGGGTATATTGTCCACACACCCAAGCCAGCAAGGGCTGCATCAGTCCTCATTGAGCCCCAGTTTGGGAAAGGACTTTAACAAAAGTGGGAATGGGATCTACAGCCTTCCTTTATGCCAGGATATGTTTTCAGAGCACCCCTGGATTCAAGAACATATTCATATATTGAAATGGGAAGGGACTGAGGTGGGAGTTGCTTGTACTCACCCATGAACAAGTGTCTTCCTGTGTTTGCTGCCACCAATAAAGTCCTGGTACCAGAAGCTTCATGCATCACGATGGAGTCATGTGGGGTGCAAGTAAATGGAGGCAAAACCCAGGCATTGGTATTGAGATGTATTTCTGGGTAACCCACTTGTACTGTCAACGCCCTCTGCTTGGTCCATCTCCACTCTTCTCCATTTGCCTTGGTGCCATGGGGTGAGAGCAGCAGCACTGACAGGGGAAAGAAACAGCAGAGCAGGGGAAAGAGGTCAGATAGGACCCGTTGGGAAGGGAGAGCCCTAGGGACAGAGGGAAGAGGTACTGAATGGAGAAAAGACACTGAGTAGATGAAAATCTAACAGCAAACACTTGCTGTGATTTGAGAGTTATGAAGAATTTCAACCTATTCTGGTAAGAAGGTGTATGGTGCAAGACCGCATTGGGGTTCTCTAAGGAAGAACATGTATTTTCCTTCCTTGCTTTAAAGAATTAAAACAGTGTGGAAATTAATATATAATCAGATTTATAATCACAGTGGAAAACACATATGGTATTAGGCAGGGCTGGGAAAGGTATCCAATTTTCAGTCCTCAACTTCTTGTGTTTCCCCTCCCAACAACTGTTTAACTCTCTGTCTTGAAGATCATAAACCT
Source organism: Nycticryphes semicollaris (assembly GCA_013400055.1). NCBI lineage: Eukaryota > Metazoa > Chordata > Aves > Charadriiformes > Rostratulidae > Nycticryphes > Nycticryphes semicollaris. The sequence goes on from VXBJ01003386.1 coordinate 463,166, forward strand.
CGTGGTTCCCCAGTGCTACCACTCCCTTGTGTCCCTCCATCAGCTGGCCGAAAAGGCAGTAAAAGCCTCCCAGAGCTTCTTGCTCCCTAGAGGAGTGGGAAAGGCAATCCTTTTCTACCCTGCTAGCCAAAGGTGCGGGAACTTGCCACAAAAGCTTTTGCCTTAAGGGAACTGCCAGTTTCTTTAAGAAAACATTCCAAAATGGGTTTTACTGAACTTCCAGCAAAACACTGGCATGTTTTTTGAGGAAGAACTGCTGGACTCACAGTGCTGTGGTGGGCTCTACAGGGAATCCCAAGCAGAAGGATGGAAGCCCTCAGCAGGGCACGTCAGAGTCTGGGCCCCCAAGAAAGCACCTGGTGTCTTCATGGCACCTGGTAGGTCTATGAGCAGCAGGGAGCCCCCTAGCCACATCTCACAGTGCAGAGTTTTCTTTCCTGCTTTGCAGTGGAAATTTCAATGGTCCCCACCACATTTGCTCTGGTTGTGTGCTGAAAGAGATAAGTAAAATGCACCTGTATGACACACTTTACCCACCTGCTGCCCTTGGCTTTACAGCCCCACATACCTGAGACACCCGTCCCCCAGATGTCTCTCCAGCATAAAGAAAGGTTTCACATGCACTGCAGGGCTGCAGCGTGGGATGCAATCAGCAGGTATTCCAGGTCTTGGGGCACCAGATGTCACCCACAGCACCTCTGCCTTCAGAGATGCCACCTTAACACATTGCTTTCAGGGCGACGAATGATGGATGGATGAGCAAAAGGCATAAAATCCCCATTTTTCCTCTCAGAGGCCACAATAACATTGAGCCCCACTTCCATGTCAATCTTAAGTCTGCATTTTAACATATACATCGAGGAGACTGTGTTAAAAAAAAAAATCTAATATTATGCTTTTGAATAGTGAATTTACCTAAGTAAATAATTATTTTTAAACCCAAGATTTAGGCAGCTTTAGTATTCCACATTATGCTAATGTTTGACAATTACTAAGTGTGGGTATCAGCCAGCATTTTTTTTTTTTTAAGTTTAATTTAAAGCAATTTGACATGGAAAGGTTATTACTTTAGTTGCCAATAAAAGCTGTACTTTTAACATAAGTGTACACCAAGCCCTAGGGTATGTGACTATTATCTTTTCTGCAATTATGTGGTGTTCTACATAAATGTTAAAAAAAAAAAAAAAAAAACTTAGAAATATCAAAAGTACTAACTTAGCTACAATATAAAAGTTGAACAGCAGAGCCGGGAAGTGCCGGCTCCCGCAGACACAACACAGGTTGAGGTTTCCTCCTAGAGGTACCGCCGGGAACGACGCCTCCGCCCGCCACCGCCAAAGCCACCACCGCCACCCCGCAGAGTCCCCGAGGCTGCCCTGAACAACCTCACGAAACACTGATGCTGCCATTTCGCAGCTTCACCCGCATTCCCCAGAAAAAAACTTTCTTTTTTCTTTTTTCCCAGAAATTTTTCATTTTTTTTCTTTTTCCCTCTCTCTCTCTTTTTTTTTTTTCCTCCAAATCTTCTGTGTTAAAAGGGGGAAAAGGCTTTTCTTGCTTCCCTCTCGAGCTTCTGCTTATCCTCTAAAAGTTTGCACTTGCTTTAGGGCTGTGGTGGTGAACATCCCCCCCTCTGCACAAGGCAGGGAGTCCCCTGCCCGGGGAGCAGCCACCACGCAGCAAGGCACAGATCCCAGCTCAAACATGAAGTTTGGTCCCATCAGGCAGAATCACTGCTGTGTCATCAGTCCTGCTTTTTGGGTAGAAATCTGTCTTTTCCCCCAGGAAATTACAGGGACGACCATGAAGAGCCACAATACCATTGCTGGAGCCCCTGAAGGAATGAAGCCCTGGGTACAATCTGTCCTTAAGGGGACACAGATCAGCTCTCACATGCGTGGAGAGAGGCATTTCCCTCCTGACAGCTGCTCTCCTCCAAGATTCGTTTCTTTGGCCAATGTGAAGATGCCACACCAGCCAAAAGTGTCGTGGGGGTGTTTGCCCATCACCCCAGGGACTTGGCACTGAGTGTCTTACTCCCTTAGGCAACTTAGCCTTGAGCCCCTCCTGTGTCACGGAGAGAGTACCAATGAGAATGGCTTCTTCCACCAGTCTCTCTGGGCCAACAAGGGGCAGAGCCCAGCTCTACACGGGCACACAGCAATGTCTCCAAACAGAGTCCAAGCCCCACGTCATCCCATGCAGGTAAGATCACTCCTCTCTGCTCTGCCCTTCAAAGGCAGAGCCTGGGGGCAGCAGATCAGGCGAGACACGCTCTAGTCCAAACACTGGAGGCTGTTTAGTTAAGAGATCGTTTTGATTATTTTTATTTTTTTTAAGAAAGTCTGGGTTGGGGGTGGTTTTTTGTTGCTTTTTTTTTTTTTTTTCCCTGTCTGGGTTTTGCTTTTAAAGTTAATTTGAAGCTTATGAAAGCTACAGCATGACCCTTGCTGGCTGAAAATCTTCTTCCCCAAAAAACCCGGCACCGGGGTGATGAACTTCAGCCTCCTGCGATGCCCTGCCGGCGCCTTTTGGTGCTGACCCGCAACCATCTCCAGACAGGGGGAAGGCAGTTCAGCCTCCGCAGCCTGTTCAGCCCTTTGTCTTTCTACTGAGAAAGTGAGAACACTGGTTACAGCTCCAGTGCCAATTGCAGTACGTGTTTCAAATTAGCTAAAGTTTGTTATTTTACACTTTAGGTAGGAGCTGCAACAAACTGTTCACCAGCAGTGCAAGCGATAGTATACAAGCCCCTCTAGGATCCCTTGGAAGAGCTCCTGATGAGTTCACCAATGTTTGCACATTAACCTCTGGGTGAAAAGCCAGCCAGAGGGATGTGAGAACTCCACCGAGCCCTCCAGAGCGTGACACAAAATGATGCAAGTGTGGGAGCTAGGAGAGAAAAGGTTTTGTGAGCCCAGAAAAATAATAAAACATTTAAATCCTTAATTGTTTTTCTTGAAGATTTATCCAAAATTGAGCTCTCCTTAAGCCCGTGAGTTTGCAGAGCATTGTCAATAAATTAGATCATGCACACAAGGCAGGGATTTCAAGCCAAAAAACTCTAGCCCTGAGTCGCTTAACAGCAACACTCCCCAGAAAAATGACTCGAGATGAAACATGAGATATGTATTAATTATCAATGGTCTAATAGAAAATTTAATGAAGACAAGTATCTTCTTGCACTTTATCCACGATAACGATGATAGTACGTCAGCGAGATGCATACCTTACAGTGTGGCAGTGAATGTCAAGTCTGAAGCCATTATAGCAATTCACCACAATAATGGCTAGCCAATGTATGGACTTGTAGCACTTCATCAAAGTAATGACATTCATCCACAATTATTTATGTTATGGTAACAAAGAGCTGCCAAACGCAAAACAAATGACATGAGGATTTGCAAGTGGATTCCTTCCCGTAAATTCTCCTGAGGTTATGCTTAAAGGCCCTCAGGATGGAAGTCTGTATGAATTCAGACGTTATCCAAAAGAGTGGTGTTAGTGTGCCACGTTTTACTGCCCGTAAGCACAGAACCCGATGCTGTTACCAAAATGAGCTCTTCAGCCAGTGGGACTGTATTGATACCATCGGAGCTGGCCCTGATTTACACCTGAGAGTTGTCTTCAGAATTTTACAGGAGGAAAAAAAACAAAAACATTTGGAAGATGACCTTTGCTTACGTCTGCCTATCAAGGAAAACAAAGACCCAGTTGTATCAACACTTATGCATGTGTTTAACTTAAAGAATATGAGCAGTCCCCACTTACCTCAAAGGGCTTTGGATCAGGGCCATTATAATTACCAACATGATTCTCTATTAAGTGCAGTACTTCGCTTTCAGGGGCATTTCTGTGGGTGTTTGTATAAAAACACTGTCAAAAACTAAGAACACCAGTCAATATAAAATGGCAACATTCAGGTTCAAATGCAATGAACTAATTTATTTTTTTTAACACTACATCCAACTGGTTTTCCCCACTCACAGATGTCACTGGAACAACTTGAATACAAAAAAGGAAAAACAGTCGCCTAAGAACAATATACTGCACAGACCAGCTAATACTGATGGCTTTAAAAATGCCCCCTGTTAAACTAAATAATAGCTCACTGCAGTAAGTGTGCCTTTATATCATTAAACACTAATTTAACAGAAATCTGCATGCGTAGTGAAAAACATGAAAATGTTTAAAATGAAGGATTGCTTTTTTTTTCTTTTTTTTCATTATATGAGTCTCAAAAGCAACACCCAAAAGAGGAAAACAATCATTTCAAATTAGCCAGCCACTTGGCCACACAGGCCCAAAACTAGGACTAAGCTAAACTCTAATAACGTGTTTCTGAGAGCGGAGGTTGGAGTAAGCCCCTCACCACAGGCTCTGGCCGCCCTCGATGACCAGATTATGACCCGTCATGTAATCGGAGGCTTCGGAGGCCAAGTAGACGATGGCAGCCTGCAAGTCAGTGGCCTGGGCCAGCCTGCCGGCGGGGATGTCCACCAGCCAGCGCCGCACCAGTGGTTGCAGGTCCTTGGAGCGGATGAGCGGCGTGTCCACGATGCCCCTGCAACAAGCACATGCACCCAGAGTTTAGGACAGAAGTTTTGCCCTGAAATGAAAAATGGCACTTAGTAGATGTTTGAGATGTTAATTTGGAAGGAAAACCGTGGAGGTTTTGCGCAAAGGAGAAGCACAAGTCTGACCTGCTCTGCCTCTGCTGAAAGTCATGATGCAAACTTTGGTAGCAAATCTTTCCTCTTGCCTTGTGCTGCTGACGGGCAGGCTTAATGGTTTTATTTAAGCAGGTATATATAGACTATGCACATATACATAGCAGTACCCCCTTACCTTTAAGTTATTCATAATTCCCCATTTGATTTTTTTTTTTATATACAGAAAACAAGCGTGGCATTGCAACCAAAAGCACCTTGAACCAGGTCTGTCACAGCTCTTGGGAATTGCTGTCTTTTACCCATTTCTCTTCCCATCGTTTTGCAGCGTAATGTCACGCACAGCCCGGGAACTGAAAACAGCCCCGCTTTCCATATGTCAAAAAAGGAGGGGGAAAAAAAAGACAGCGCCCTTCTGGGCACCAGACCCTTTGCACACAAAAAAGGGAGAGGCAAAGATAAGCAGGGCACGTCCAGCACAATTCCCCTTACACCAACACCCCGACAAATCACAGCGCGTTTACCTGCCTCACCTCTTTTACATTAATGAGCAACTATGCCATTTATTAAAACTCTGCTAAGTTCATTTTCTTCAGGTGCCCTAAAAATGAGTGATGCTCCGGCAAGCACAATGCAGGGCGAACATTTGGCTGGCTTTTATGACTTTAACTGCGACTGATTTGTCATCCTCCTCCTTAACAACATATTTGTATTTTGCGAAATGTATAATTTTTTCAGCCCCTGAACAAATATATTTACATAACTGTGTCTAACGAGAAATTACATTTAACTTCTCAGAAATGACAATAACTAAAACCTGAACTGCCAATTCCACTTCATTAGTGTGGTAGAAATGCATTCCAAATGTTAATAAAAATTCCAACATGCTGATAAATTAGCGCTTCTAAGGAGCATGTGACACCTTGGTTAACATATTCAACCTCAATTATATTTCTCTTCAGCACCCTGTTATCTGGAACCTTTGCTGGCAATCAGAGGTGCTGTTTTTCAGCGGCCAATTTTCTAGATAATGTAGCTTATCAACACTGTGGGTAAACTTGCCAATGAAATCAGGCTGCACTGAACCACACACACGCTAATTGCATCTCTTTTTTATGCATATTTACAGACTGTCACTTCAAAGAAATCAGTGGCCCATTGAGGCAGCCAGTTAGCTGGAAGAATTGCCTCTTGCAAATGAAAATTAGCAAACAAGCTAGTGATAAATATGAAATGAACAAAGTATAAAAAATACCCGTTTTGTTCTGAAACTTCATCGGCATCCCAATTTATACTTCCAAGGAAATAATTTTTTGAGGCACACTGGATTCTGGGTACGAGATTTACCTTTTGTTTTAAATGAAGGCTGAAATCTGCTATTTACTCTGTTACGAAGTGGAACTAATTCAGACTTCCCCCCAAACATTTCTCTTTTCACTAATCGGGCAGGATTTAACTATCGGCTTTATTTTTTATTGTAATTGTCAATAAACACCAGAGCAGTTCAGAAACACTGAGCGAAGCAGCTCGCTTAAGCTCTGGCAGGGTAATAAAATCAAACACATTCCAGTATAGGACTGCAGACCATTTACTTATTTCCCCCAAGCACAGTTGTGTCCCCCCTCTCCCTCCTCCTTTGCTCACCCAAACTCCTCAAGAACTGCTTTTCTTCAGAGAGAAACGAGGTCTGAGAGAGACGTGAAATACATTGGACTCCTTTCCCTTACGTGCCTCTCACCGTGCTTACAAAGCCATCAACACAACCGTCTGGCTTTACACTATCAGAGATCAGATCCATATGATTTTGTAAATTATTATTTTTTTTCATTTACATATATGTTTTAACCCCAAGGGAATGCAGATGAGGGAATATGACACACAGTCCTCCAGCACAACAGATTTTTCTAAAAAGAGGACATTTTTCAATCTGTTCGGAAAAATGATCTTTGGTCTGATCATCACAACCTGTAAATCACAGCCCCTGTGACTCTGGCTGAACCTTTCTCCAGGTTCAGGTCAAGTAGCAAAAATTTAGATGTGTAACAAAACTTCATTAGAAATTTTTGTTATCGAAATGAGAGAAAAATATCGCGCAAAACTTAAAAGTTGCAAACACACATACTGATGGCACTATAAATATTAGGCATGTCATTGATACTACACATCTTCTGGGAAAGCTCTGGTGCCAAGTTGGGCAATTTAATGTTGTCGAACCCTTTTAGGCAGATTTTAGTTGGCTTCTAACCAGTTCCAGCAAAGACAACTGCCAATGCATTAATTCCCTACCTCATCTCGTATGCAGTGCTGAGCCTATCAGTACTTTCTGTTGCATGTCAATGTAATATCAAACTGCTGGTTCCTTAACGTTAGACATGAGCATCAATATTTCATTATTGATACACAGGACAATTTGAGACACTAGGAAAAAAGAATACAAAAATAACCCCAAAACAAAACAATTGCCTAAACATTTCCACTTCGAGAGACACATTAGGAAAAATATCACTTACCAGATACTTAACTGGAATTGTTACGTGCGCTCAATCCCCAAATGAGAGCAAAAAAAGATTCCATCTGTGTGTAACTTGATTTCTTTCAGATGAGTTATTAATTTGAATGAGTTAAGTACACTCCACTTAATCAGGAAGTGTTTAATCAAGAGATGCACTTAATTGGGACATCTCCCAAGGAATTAGATTTAAGTCCAAAGATACTTACCAGCAATGACTACTGCTAAATGGGGATAGTAGTGCTGCTTAATTGGGAAGCCTTCAGGTGGTGCTGGGGTGCTCCTTCTGCCACCTCTCCTTCCCCCATGATGGGGTACACCCAAAACCAGTGGTGATGCTATCCTACCTGTTTCTGACCGGTCTAAAAGCTGATACAGCACAATACAGTTCCTCTCTACCATCCCAGGGGAGCAAGGCAGGCATGCAGGGAATGGAACCTCTTTGCCCGTTGCACCCCAAATCCCTGCAGCCCAGCAGTAGGGAACATGGTTCATCCCCTGGGACTGCTGAGTTGCACTGGGTCTCCAATAAGCTGGCCTGACTGTGGCTGTGGGTTGAGCCAAAGATCGAATTCCAAAAGTTCATCATCATCATCACTGACCATTGCCAAGGTCATCACTTGATGGCATTTTATGCCTTGCAAATCAAGCAGGGAGACCCAATTAGTCCTGAAAAATGGCCATTAATTCAGTGCAATGGCTGCAAAAATGAAGTGTTCCAATGCTGCACATGCCAAAAACCAGAGGCCCTCAAAACTGCTCTGCTCCATCACACCCAACGCGCTTCACATGTGTGGGGACCAAAAAAGGGACTAAAACACACCGCGGATGGCGAGGCATTGGCCACCAGTCACTGCTGTGGAAAGACCCCTATTCACACTCAGGTCCCCTCTGCAGCCTGACCCCCACATCCCTTTCAGGAAGACTCCAGCACCTTTTTAATTTCACACAGCATCAGCTGTGCAGCAGGCTATGAGACAAGCACAATACATGGTGGCAGAAGAGCCTTCATCGAGTGTTTCCACGACACAGGGAAATGCTGGCTGCTGTGTGGAGCAACAGGCAAAGTTGGCCAAAGCATCCAGGGAGCCTTGGCCACCTTCTCCCCATGGGCAAGAAGCTTGCCTGGCCAGCAAGAGAAACCCAAATCTTCAATTTTATAAATGCAATAAATTAACCTAAGGAGTCTGCCGTAACATTTTATGCATTGATAAATTTTATGCATTGCTCTGCATAAGTTTTATGCACTCATTAAGAAATTAAGTTGATAAAAAGTGACCAGATAGGGAGAGGGAAAAAAGGCCAAAAGGTTTGCATGTTGAAATAATGTTTAAGGCCAGACTGGAGTGTTCAGAGCTTCAGAGAGAGGTGTGCCTGGAGTGCCTAAAAGTATTAATGCAACCATGAGTGGGAAGAGCAAAGGAGTTAAGGACACACTTAAATATTTTACTTTTTCAGAGATTATCCTGGGTACCGTCACACCCCATATCTACTTCATTGCTCCTGAAAATCCCCTCTTGTTGTAAGATGGTTACATGTTAGGTTTCGCTGCCTGCCTACCAGGGACATCCTGTCTGGGCTCCCAGCTGTTCTAGGGGAACTTTAGAGACAGAAAAAACATTTGTCCTCTCTGAGTGTTTTTCTGGTTATTCTGCCATAAATAACCCCCCCTCTACCTGTTAAGCTCAGATCTAGAGTTGAAGGCAGGTAGGGATGAGCAAAATACAGCCCCGTTTTGGCTTGAAAATTAGAAAAAGAGAACTATTTATTCGCCATGCTCTGACAACTGCCTCCAGAAAACTGATGTCTTCAAATATGAGTGTATGTTTCCAACTTATACAAAACAATGAGTTCTGAGCATTCAGTGGATATTTTTTAAAATTTATGTAAACCCTCTAGAAATGGGTAATTCCTCATGTAAGAGCCTCCTTATCCATGATTGCTGTGAATGTGGTCTCTGTTGGTACAGATCACCCGTGTGTTTTCAGATACAATTCCTGCCAGGTCCTGCTGAGCCTCCCTAATTCCCTTCATCTGCCCTGGCTCCCGAAAGCCAGTGTAAATTCACTAGTACTAGTTGTGAGGACACTGTTGCAGCGCCCCATGCATTGGCATGGGAAAAAATCCATTACAAAGTAAGATGCTGTTGTAAAGAGTCTGAGGATCACATAGGGTGATGGCTGCAGTCACTGGTATAATTAGTAATATATAATCATAAGGAAGACAGCAAGCACAAGGAAGCGGAGAGCAGACCAACAGTAAAAACAGAAGCACTTGCCATTGAGTTGTGTCATTTTATCTTTTTTTTACTCCACTTTGTGGAGTAAAATATGTAATTTGTTTTTCCTAATTTGATGTCCATTAGATCTTCATTATTACAATTTAACTCCTGGGTTAAAATCCTGCCCTTTTTACTTACTCTGATTGACTTGAATGGTCTATGGAATTTGACCACTTCCAATTACTGCTATCCACTTGGGTTTCTGCTTAGCATTATCACACACTGTTAATTGTTTAATAAAACGCCTGTGTTGAGCATGTCCATGAGAAACAGGGAGAGAAAAAGGGTATGCGGTAAGAAAACTTTTCTTTGTGAATAAATACCGTAAAATAAAACATGCAGCTCTAAGTCTCTAAAAATAAGGAAAATGCAATTTGCAATAAATATATATATATATTTACAAAATTACACCTGGCCTCCTGTGATTGTCAGAGCTGAACAGTATCTCAATTACAGCAGTACAATGTGGCTTTTAAAGTGCCTATATATTTGTCTCAAGTAAAAAGGGGAAAGAAGTATTGTCTATTAAGTGTCAAAAGCCTTTTCTTTAACCGCGGAAGGCTTGGACAGACTAAGGAAATATTTCATCTGGAAGAGAAATGCTAAAAACTACCCTTCACGTTATTGGAAAACCTATTATCAAATGCTAAAACCTCTTCTTAAATCCCTGAGTATACACAGCAACAGAGCAGGCTTGGTTCTAAGTATTTAAACCTTTGTTAAGGAAAAGACAACATAAAAAGGGATGCAATCCACCTGCTAATTAGAAACTTTATTTGCCGAGATACTGTTCATTTGAGCTTTTTAGAACATTTCATTCTCTTTGTACTTTTAAAATGAGACTACCTCTTACTTACGGGGAAATGCAGTTGACTTGCACTCCTCTGTCAATCCACTCGGTTCCTAATGTCTGTGTTAGTTTTACGACCCCAGCTTTCGAGGTGTTGTATGCCAACTGCTTCTGAGGGTGTGGGACTAGAAGGGATTCAGAAATAGAAAATTATTTATTCTCCACAAATTAAGACAGCTTAGGCACTACATGGGCAATTCCCTGTACTGAGATGAACTATTTGCCATTTTCCCTTGTAACAAGCAGGGAGCAAGAAGAATTTAGCCACCCACAACACAAAATTCTAAAGATGCATTTTGCACTCTGAAGTTTTTGCCTCAGCAGTTGGGCTACTGGAAAAAAAAATGAGAAAAATTGAGAAGAAAAAATAAAGAAAAAAATTAAAAGGTCCATATTTGGACAAAGCCAAAATCAATATATTAAACACACATATTCAATATTTGATTTCTCATAAGAAAGATAAATAATCATATACACACATGCACATTCATCTACTATGCACATGTCTGTTTCTAGGCAAAATACCTGTACACTGTAATACTAACAAAATACAGTAAAGCATAATGATATAGGATATAAAGCATTATGTTATGATATAATATAAAGTTATAATATAATGAAGTATATAATAGATTTTATATAATATAATATAATATAATATAATATAATATAATATAATATATATAGCTTCTTGGAACAAATTATTCTCCGTAATTTTTAAATTATCCACAGTCTGAAGCAAACACATCACATTATCTAATTGGTGTTTGCGTGGCTGTGAGCACAGGTGCGTCCCAAAAATCCAGAACACCCACCACTTTCAAAATCTGAAGCTTTTGAAAACGTTTCAGAGATGTCACATGTCAGTCAGAGAGGGAAAATGATCGGCTTGCTAATTGCCACGTTCAAGCTTGTTAGAGCCGTGTGCTCGGGTGGCTCTGCCCCTCCACCAGCTCTCGCACTCCCAGTATTCCCAGGAAAGCTACTTAAGGACAAATCCCCAGTGGGCGTAAAGTGCTTTAAACCCACAGGAGACAAACCCAGTCAGTCCAGCTGTTGGGATTTACACCCTCAAAGCGTCTCTCCTTGGACTTTTCTGGCTGCCATCGTGACTTCGTTAAACAAATCCAGTGCAAAAGCGCTGCTCTGCAATTAGCACCATATCGGTACTGAGCATCTCTGAGATGCCGACGCTGTCATGGAGGGAGAGCCAGGGAAATCAGTGCTAATATCAGTAATCACAAAGGCAGGCAATTGTAGCTGCAGGGTTAGGTAAGGCTGAACCCTGGAAGAAAGTGATCTCTGCGTTTGTGTACGGTGCAGCAGTCAAACCCCACCACACCTCGGTGAAAGCACGGAAGCAGCGCTGGTAGAAGGCATTAAATTGGTCTGAATTTACAAAGTAAAGCTGGTGCATCAGGCCTAGATCAGTACCAAACCACAGTAGCCCAGCTTACCCACAATTGCTTTTATTGACTAAAACGATTGGTTTTGAGCATGTTAATTTAAAGGGTGAAAAGAAGACGGTAACAAATTGAGTTATCCAAACTCCGAAAGAGCAAAAAGCCCTGCTGCAAGTTACTGAGCGTGCATGTCGAATAAGGACCTTTGCCTTGAACGTGGATGTTTGCGAATAGATTTAAAGCACACACACGATGGGAGCAACAATTAGTGTTTGGGGTTTGTTTTTCTGCCCGTGCTGAAGATTTGCTGAGAATTTGGAAACCTTTCGCTTGCTACAAAGAGCATTTCACACCATGGCCAGCATTTATTCTGGCCTCTTTCTTTTTTGTTGTTTTTTTTTTGTGTTGTTCAATGTGAAATAATTCACTCCTCGACCAGCAGAACCCCTTCGTGCTCTGCATGTGCCTGTCGCCCCCCAGACGCAGTGCACCGTGTGGGCTCTCGAAAAGACGCGGGACGTAATTTCTTGATTAATTGCCATGCACCAGCTCCGAGTTACATACAACTTCGGTAGTTAACCTTGTAACCTCCCAAAAGCACTTCTTTGCTGAACTTCCCAAACACGTCTGTTTGTGATAAATCGTTTGGTATTCGTGAAGAGGAGAAGAGTTTTGGCACTGGCTCTGCACCTCCAGCGCACGTGGGTGAGAAGAGCAAGTTGCCTCAAGCTACTCAAAACCAGCTCTGGTTTGGAGTGGGTGCCGAGACAGGGTTTTCTAGAGTCCTTCCACGTAAATGCTTTTTGCTTTCATAAGAATACCTAATTCAGAAGATGAAATTTCACCCTCCCGAGACACTTGGCCCCTTCTCAGTAAGAAGAGGCAGAGAAGAAGACAGCAGGTGCTGGGAAGCTCTGGGGCTGGGTGGGCCTTCTGCAGCCAAGCACCCCACACCGCCTCCTCTCCCCTTACCTCAGGTGGTCTCTTACAGACCAAAAAGCAAATCTGCAGCCCTCAAAACTCATACGAAACGGGGCTAGAGCTTGTGAATAAAGCTATGCCCTTAGCAGTGCCACCAAAAAAAAATAAATCTGAATTTGTAAGGCTTCTGGGAAACGAGGACACTCACTCCTGTTTCAGGCGTAGAAGATGGGAGGAAAGCAGATAAAAATGCTGCCAACATCAGCTGCATTACATTTTAAACACCTGACACTATGGGGTTGTTTTTTTTGCAACCTTGTTCGGTGCATAAGGCTTCTAGCCTGACCTTGAAGCAGGCATGTAATGTTAATGAGGGGTGCACGCAGATAGGGAAGACCGGAGCATTTACCACTGAAGATATTCACTGTCAAAATTACAGATCGGAGTTACACCTGCGCGAACGGCGGAGCCGCAGCAGCCTCGGCTCCGCGGCTGAAGCATACGGCTGGAATAATTCCAGTCGAACACCAAGAATCAAAATGCACATATGCAAAATGTATGCAGCTTATCTTCAATTAATTAAAACTGATTCTGAGCAGTGTATATGGGAAAAAAAAATTCGCAAACAAAAACCTCCCTATCCTGCTAAGAATCTCATCGTTTGCCTGTGTCTCTGAGGAAGGACTCAACCTACAAAAATAAAAAAAAAAATTAAAAAAAAAAATCCCCCAACTATTTCTAGAAACATTTCATACTATGCCAGTTGGCCAACATACTTAAATAACCAACCAACCAACATATTTATTTAACATTCAGCAGATGGACATGATATGAACATCGTGGTTTTCAGTCGTAGTTTTATAACTACTAGATTTTTTCAATGCCAAGATTCAAACAGGTTCAGAAGGTAAACACATCTCTTCATCTCTTAACTTCTGGCCTAGTATGTATTAACTTTCAATGACATTTAAACACAACTTGCAATGACCCTTCCAGGCTGCTCTGGGGGTTGCTTTCCAACTCTTATTCCAGCACCAGGACCAATACTGCCCTCAAAGGTGATCCCCATGTGGGCCTCAGTGGACTTGTTGTGCCAGCCAAGGAGGTGCACCCTGAGTTGGAGCTGGGATAGATGCTGTGGTGGAAAGGCATCACCTCCCAGCCCAACAAAGCTATGCCAAGACTTGATGGAGAAGCTGGGAGCACTGAGAGCACTTCTGAACTGCAAGAGTGAGGCCAGGAGCAGTGTGCCAAACCAGCAGATCCCCAGCTGGGACCAATTTCCAGAGCTTCATAACTTTCTCGAGGGTGGAATAACTCCCAGGAAATTTTCCTTTGCTACAATGATGTGGACGGTGACAGCCCAAGCCCAGACCAGAGCCCCAAAGAGCACAAAAGTTTGGGGTATTTGAAATTTAAAGCTCTACATTCTTTTCAAAATTATTTTTCTTTGGGAGATTTTGTAACTCCACAAAGCCAGGGTGAAGGGATGGTGCCTGTGTTTAAGCATAAGTGAAACAGCTGGTAAAGACACTTGAAAAAAAGATTAACAACAACATTATAAATGCATTTTTGAAGAAACATTTAAAGTTACTGTGCAATAAACTGAGCAGAATGTCACAGAATGTCAAACTGGGCACAGTAAAAATAAATGTTATTCCCAAGGAAAATAAAAAGACTGCATATTTATGTAACATTCAGCAGATGGACATGATATTAATACAGGGGTTTTCAGTTGTACTTTTATAGCTACTAGATTTTCTTGCCTAACTTGGCAACCCAAGGCACCATTTGATTTTTGGATTTGGACAATACTGCAACAGATGTCCAGACCAATAAAATAAATTCCTAAAGGGCTATGCTTAATTTGTGTAATTGATCAATTTTTGTTACATGGGCCTCAGTTCACCAGCATGTAACTGCCTTCCAGATTAGCTCAGCAGTAGGGATTTCATTCCATATGTTACAATGGTTTATTGGCGCTTTTGACGATACTGCTGATTCAGCAGCGTTGGTGGAGACACCTGTTGGCAAGGATAGTGAAATAAAACCCGGGCTTTACTGGGGCGAAAACCAGTGCAAAAGCTTTTGGGTGGATTGTTACCATCATGGGGGCACAACTTCCCGCACTGAAATGCGTTTTGCCGGACATTATGGGGGATTGCACCAGAACCTCTCCTGTGCCATCAGCCTCTCAGAGTCAGAGAAGGTGACTCCGCCTCTTCTATAAAAAGTAATAAGTGCTCTAAAACATTGAGGACAGATAAATGTTGAAAAATGATATCAATAAAAATTTTGTAGTACATTTCCTCTAATACAAAATGTCAGTGATTTACTCCTTCCCAATACAGGTTTAATTGATTCAAATAGCATCGGTAGTAATTAAAATATGGATTCTGAAGCACAACTGTTAGCTCTCATCACTCACCTATTAAACTTGCCATAGATGCTGTGTTAATTATCTTCCCATATCCTTGATTCAGCATAATGCGGCCTGCAGCCTGTGACAGAAATTAAAGGAGAGACCAGTGACCCTTTTTGTGATTGTGCTAATAATGACATGATAATAAATTAGTCTTCACTTTTCAGAAGAGTTTATGTGCTAACACATTTTTTTTAAGCACTTGATGTAAAAACTTGGTCTAAAAATGGCTGATGCGGGAAAAATCCCATTGCCATTTCAGACCCTCTTCACTGGTGGCAATATTTTTTCAAAATAATCACTGATGTTGGGAATGCCCCCCCCCCCCCCAAAGATCTCTGGCTTTCAGGGTGTGTCAAACAACCACCCTCCAAAAAACCTGGCCATTCTTAAATGCCTGGGCTTGGGCAGCCAATAAGTCCGAGTTGCTTTTGAAAATGTTGACTGAATACTGTAATTGATATAAAGCAAATCTCACCATCCAAACTAGGACCGTTCTTACTGTGATAATTAGTAACGAACCAGTATTAAATCTCGGCAAAGTAAGTGCTTAGAAAACTACTACCCATTTGCAAACCAAAATGCTATAAAAAGCATTGAGAAGCTTACTTGGCAGCACAAAAATAGTCCTCGCAAATTAACGTTAAAAGTTCTGTCCCATTCTTCCAGCGAAGTGTCCTCGCTGGCGGAGTTCATGTTGATCCCCGCGTTGTTGCATGCGATGTGAATGGTGCCCCAGCGAGCCACGATTGCATCCACAGCCCTTTGTACATCCTCGGGTTTGCTTATATCTGCTGCGAGGGCAATGCTTTTAATCCCTGCGTTAAAATAAGGATAATGAAGTCAGGAAGTCATACAGAAAGGAAAAGAAAAAAACAACAACGACAAAAAAAAATCAATTTAATTATTATCGATTCATATGTGTATATTTTTAATATATGCCGACTTAATTCGTCGCTCCACAAATCAAAAGTGTTTGTTGTTCTAAAACTGTTACTAGGAAGCTGCTAACCGGTGCGAGGTTTGCTTGCTGGAGGCAAACATAAAACCGAGGTATGAGTGGAGTCTGCCACTCCAGCAGCCGAAGCTTTGAACACTGCACCATCTTCCGTCCAAACCCTCAACTACAGCTTCTCTCTCCCTGAGAACATCACTCGAGGGTGGCTGGTACCAGCTCAGGAACAAGGTAAAGCAAAAGACTCTTCCATTTGCTCAAATGCAGACGGGTTTTTATGGCAGTTCTCCCCAAGATGCTGCAGAAATCATAGCAATTTTTTCCAAAAAGTGCTCTCTGGGTTGAACTACCTCGGACAAAACCAAACCAGTTTTAGGTGGGAGCTCTCTGGGAATTCCTGCAGGTTCACAGGTATGGCAGTCACGGTACCTGGACACATTTATTGCAAATCACACTACCAGAATAACATAATGATATTTATTAGATTTGCAACATGCAAAACTTTTGCTTTTTGTCCCAGAAAAATCCAGGCATTGACTTTTGTACCAGTGTTGATCCATAAATAAGCTCCATTTAATTTATCATCAAAATCAGCTTTAAACACCCTTATTATTGAACAAAATTAGCAGCCTACTGAGGCAACTGATGCCAATGTGACTATGCCCACGCTGCAAGTCAAACGAGGCTACACCAGTAAGGGCTGTGGTGAACTGGGGCTTAACTCACAAGGAGGGAGGCATCTTCTGGGGTTGGATCATAGATCAGCAGTCTGCAAGCAAGCAGTGCACTGGTAGGAAGTTACAGCTGTTAAAGCAAGACTTTTTTTAGTTCTATTTAACCAGAAAATATATTCCCCATTAGTCCCCTTTCTAGATCATTCCAATAAAAGACTTAAAAGAAGCCTTAAACCTATCCTAGCAGAATAAGAGAAGACTCTTCCAAAACGAAGGAGATGGAGGCATCCTTGAAAGCAAGGCAAAGCGATAACTGCCCAGTGATGTCTGAAGAGAATGACAGAAAAGAGACTTTTGGATGGAAAACTGATCTCCAACATCTCCAGGAGCCTGCCAAAACACAACCCCCTGAGGCAATACTGGTCTGGGGTGCTCCCCACACCAAGCCATGGGATCTAATGTACCCTCTGGCCTTTGGCTATGCCATGATCCCCTTGCTTCCTATGGCAGACCCAGAATGCAGTCACCTACAGAAAAATGAATACACTTTCTGCCACAAAACAAGACCTCTTATTTTATCGCAGGTTTTATGCTAAGTATGCTGAAAGAGTAAGAATAGCCAGACAACCCCCGTTGCTCCTCCTAATTGTTATCAAGACATGTAACGCACAGGGAGCTGATGCAATCTTTCTTATTCAATTTACAGACAAAATGGGTGCAAGCGTGTTACTAATGGTAACAAAATGAGGCTCTTCACCTGCCCTGCAACTCTCACCCCATTTATGGCTTCATCTTATACAATAGTTCATAAAAACAAGACAAAAGGTGCCACGCATGAGTGTCTAGCGAAGAAGCAGTGAAGGCACAACTCACTTCAAAACAGAGTCCCTCACTTGACCTTAATCAATGCAGCTGATATGCCTGCTCTCTGAGAGAGGAAAAATAAAAACACTGTCCCTTCACTGTCCCCCCACCCCAGCAAAGTATCTGTTAAAAATAAAGAAACGAACCAACCATGGGAAAGTAGGTTAAAATCAGTAGTCCTACCCAGATGTAAGAAACCCAAGATGTGACTGTGCTGCTACATGTGTGACAGCACCGATGTGTCTCTACAGTCCTCAGTTTGGTTTTGTGATGCTCACGGAGGCGGTTTTGTGATGAGAGGGGCAGAAGTGGGGCCCAGCAGCTCCGGGCTGGAGAAGCATCGATGTGCTGAACCTGCCCGAGCTGCCCTTCTGCAGGAGACATGTACACAGCACTCCCTGCCACAAGCTTTATCTCTGGTCTCTCAGTCTAAACGGGAGTAATACATTGCAGATAGGCAAGGAGATCAGAAGTGACATTGTGGGGAAGGCATTTGCATAGTTTACAGTGAAAATGCACATTTTAAAAATCCCATCAGACTAATTCTTCCCTTAAGGTACAGGCAGTGATTCCCCCTGAAGACAAAAGGGTATGTAGTGGAAAGTAACCCTTAGGATTTTTTGGTTATGTTTCATCATTTTTGGTTCTTCTGTCAGGATCCATTAACAACTGTTGAAAAAGGTATTCACGCAGGATCTAAACACAAAGACCCCTGTAGCCAAGGGAGATACACCCGTGCTGTCTAACAAAGCTAAAACTGAGATCACAGAGGTTCTGATGTTTAAAACTCATCATCAAGTGATGACACCATCCTAAAAGACAGTAAAGGGCTCCTTGGTATAAGAAGTAAAGCGGATTTAAGAAAACTAAGCAAAGTGTTTTGAAAAAATATCTATATGGGAATGACTTGGGGCACTGAATTTCCAACTTTGAGGTACAGATCCACAACTGAAAAGGGAGGAAAAAAAAATCACAGGTCCTTTGGACTTATTAGAGTAGGAAAAAATATGTATTAATATTAGAATTGCTTCAATTTACTCATGTGAATATTTTGAGAATAAAGCTAGCTGAACCTTTTTTGTCAAAATTTATTTCCAACAGAGTATGTTACTTCTTTGAAGCCAAAATGTGTCATGGAAACACATTGATTTCAACAAAAGTTTTCAAGGGAAAGCTTCTGAGGTCCAGGCTAGACTCTCTAGTTACCTCGGGAGAGAAAGAAATTGAAAAACCTGACCTTTTCAGATCCTTTCCAAAAACAGGCATTTGGATATAATTCCCTTTCGCAAAGCATTACAAAGTTTGGGGTTTGTTCCAACAAGGAATGACAATAAATTTCAAACCTCAAAAACCGTCATGAGATGGAATAGATGTGCCCTGACCGGCTGCACTGGTCAAGTTGATAGAAAATATTTGACCTGAAAGGATAAAGATGTGTAAAGACTGTGAAGTGAGATTTTCTTTACCTTAGACTGCAATAATATTTGCTATCCCTCGTGACCTCTCCGACTGCATTTTGTAACAAGCTGCCTACCTCATCTGGGCTTGTAGCCCACCGGTGATGGAGCAGAGATATAGGGCAGTCACTGAAGGGTGGATGATCAAACTCCTACCAAAAATGCCCCGGAGAATTTTCAAAGAGACTGTTAGCATCCAAAGTCTCATGGCTCTATCAAGTAGCCCACTTCTACCTGAATAGCTCTACTTGATATGCAGGATCTCACTGTGAAAAAAAGTCCCAAAGGCAAGTTAACTTGTAGGGCACAGCTACTTTGTGCCAAGACCATATGGCCTCAGTGCATAAGAAAATCAAAAGCTTCAGAGAAGGAGGGAATGGATGATTCAAGAATTTGTATTAAGAGCTGGACACTTTCTACTCCAGGTCGTTATCTGGGCTCAGACCAGCAGTCAAAGCTTTAACCTGTAGACTGGTACTCTGTGCATAAGTGTCTCCTGCTTACTAGAGCTGGGATCGTACAGACTGGGACTTGTTGTTTAAGATGTTCTCTGTGGAGGCTCAGGGCGGTGTCAAAACCTGAACTGAACATTCTTTGCCCCTTCCCCGTTGAGACTGGGTGACAGAAATACATCTGCAGGGGGTGGTTTTGCTGGAGAATATGGTTTCCAGTGGCCCAGTTCCTTTTGAAGTCAGAGTGGAAACAGATACTGGTGACTTTATCCAAATGGGAATGTGAGAATTTCCTGGGTAAAGCTCCATCTTTAATGAAGTACTGAACTTCGAAGAAGGCTTGGTTGTAATCTCACGAAAGGAATTATAAAATGAGTAACACTTCCTTTCTTTTCTCATTAAAATTATATTTCCAGTTTTCTTTTTTACCTTTACAATTGCAGTTTAGCACGACCCCAGGGGGAAATTCAATTTTATGTTACATTTTCTGTTTTTACTACTAAAATAGAAGTGGCTTGTAGAGGATTTTACCTCTTATTTGGGATTTTAGTTATTAAGTCTATTAGTATTTTGTTTCTATATCTGATCTTGCATGTTTGAAAGAATGACAGCTGAGGGCTTCAGAAACGATTTTGCTTCAGTTTGAGGGCAGAGTGAAAGATTTAGGCTCACAATATCTCTACCCTGTTTTGGTGTTTTGACTCATGGTCTAGACGTTAAGGATGGGAGAGGTGCCAGGGAGGCTCCAAATGGCACCAGGTACGTGCCAATGAGTTCATAGGCCACGTCTGTCACTCATCCTTAGAGAAGACTGAGGTGCCTTGGCTGCTGTATGATCTACTCTGAGGAACACCAGGGGTGGATGAAAGAGAATTGAACCGCAGAGAAAGGGTTGGGTTTGAACAAGGAAAAGAGCTCGTTATGCCACTCATCACCAGTTCATCTACATCAGGACCTGAGGGTCAGCCCTGTGCTTACCTTTGAGGCTGAGCTCACACACCACTGCTTCTGCCTTTGCAAGGACCAGGTCCACAACAGCTACTTTAGCACCGGCTTCCCCCAGGGCATGAGCAAAGGCTCTCCCAATTCCCTGCCCTCCACCTGTCACGTAGGCCACCTTGCCATCCAAACGCAGCCGGTCAAGGATGCGGCGTCTGTTATAACCCCAGAAGACGTCATCCCTCAGCACTTCTTTCTAAAACAAAAACATAAAAGCATTGCACAATAAGGCCCAAAGCTCAGTAACATGATGGGTGTGAAGGATTCTCCCTCTGAGAATGAGGTAGGAGCAGGAACAGTAATCCATGTCTTCTTGGCTCGACATTTAATACAAGCTGAAAATCGCCCTGGTCCCCATAGATAGTAGTCGCAATAAGAGCTCTAAGCTGCAAGACAATGGAGCAGAAGAGCTGTGGTTTGAGGAGATGCACTGACCACTCCACTTACATAAGAGTAGTGTATGGTAGTTCCTGACCTGACTTCCTGACCCGACTTCCCACGGGAGATGGGTCAGGGACAACCTCTTAGAAGATGACTGATTAAATCTTCCAGTTATTTCTCTCCCAGGGCCAAGTCCTGCCCTCAGGCTCAGATGGCTCCATGAAGGCATGGAGGCTAAGAACAAATTTCTAAAGGCAGGATTTGGCTCAAGTGGAGTGCAATCAAAATATCTTCACAAGACTGGTGCACAAATAAAGATATCAGCCAATAACTTAAACCAAGCTGTCATCTGATCAGCTGCCATACATCATTTCCCCCTGACTGGATTCAAAATGGAAAATACAAGATGTTTAAAATACTGAGTTTGAAATGCCAGGAATTACCAGTGGGTACAGCTTTGGGAGCACTCAGAAACTGCAAAACAATCAGGATGTTTGGGTCTGGATTTACTGACTTGGGCCTTTATGATTCCAGATGAGAATTTCATTACAGCTGGATGATGCCTGCTACATAAAATAGAGAAAGATAAAATCACCACCATCTTTTTCACAGGCCAGGCAAAATCTATGGCCATGAAAATATTCAGCTCAGAGAGCATAGAAGGTCATCATGTGCTACCTTTGGGGGGAAACCCCCTCCCCCAAAAAAAAGAGTTACTTCAGAAATATGGTTCATTATGGCTGGGCCCTGGCTCCATCTGCCCATGCTCCCCTGCACGGGAAGGGTGGGAGAGCATTGGGCAGACACCCAGCAAGCAGCACGCCAGCCACTCCAGGGATTTATCACAACACCAGTGTGGCTGAGCCAGAAGACTTTGCCAGGAATCAGCATTTAATAGCTTTAGTATAACCCTGGACTGGTGTGGCTAATATGTGCCAAGCCCCAAGTTGGTAAGTCCATGCTGCACAGCGCCATGGCAAGATAGAATGTGAGTTTGTGCTCTCACCATCAAACCCCTGGAAATTATTTTGTCATTGTCCTCAGCAGAGTCAAAATTTTCCCAGAAGTGCTTGCGGAGAGGAAATACACACCTTGGATTCGATCACTGCATCTGGAGGTGCAGGGTTCCTTCGGATGATGCTCAGTCCACTCTGCACAGGTAAAATTACCTGCAAATGTAATGCAAACACACACAGTTCTCAACTGTTTTGTGCCTGGTTTTCCGTCACCCAGATTCCACTGATATGAAGGACAGTCCCTCCTTCCCTAGGCCATGGCAGTGTTTCTCCTACTCCTATTCTTTAGCTGAAATTCCTTCCAACAAAAATATGTCAGGCATTTGTATTTGCTCACATTCTCCTTCCAAAATCACAGTTTCCACAAATGCCAGGAAAAAATGCAATGTTGTCTCTCCCTTCTCTAAATCAGTGCCAGCTGCTGAGGTTTCTGGGTTTCCACTGCCTGGCTAATGCTGTCATGGGGCTATTCCAGTCTTATCCTTGGAGCTCAGTAAACTGTAACAGCACCACCTTGGTGTTCCTCAGCATTTGACAGAACATCATAGATGAATGTCAGTGGGTTTTGCCACTGACCTTCTCTGATACCATTACCACACTTCAGTGAAAGCTGAACTCAGTGCTGGAGATCCAACACCAGTATCAAACTACTAGAACATTAGACAGGGAAACAATATGCTATTTACATGTATTGAGTAACTAACAATAGGATTCAGGACAGAGAAAATTCTCATTAATTTTTCCTTTTCTACAAGGAAAAGGTGTTGTTACTGGTACATAGGATAGAATAAATACAGAATCCCAGGAGGCATCTCTAGAAGCCATCTGACCTGCAGACAGGCAAGGACCTTAAGCTTATGAGGCACGTACTGAAACCTCGTGGGCAGGAGTGATGGCAAGGGACGGGCCAGCTGGGAAGGCAGACAGGGAGTCGGACATCCTTGGTGGCTCTCTCAGCCACAGCAGCCTCTCTGCCACCCCAGTACAGCCATGGAGAGAGCAAGCTTTGTAGGCTGGTGGCATCTTTACTGCTCTGGGGTAAGATTATTCACATCTACTTTTAAAGCCTTAGAGAATATTTGTCTAATTTTGCCTCTAAAGCCACAGTCTAACAGTATGCTGTGGCATGCTATTACAATATTTTTTATAATCCTGCTGGAGGAGGACTTTGTGGACTCCTGTTTGTGCTGGTGATGCCCTGCAGCCTCCAGAGCCTTTAAAGCAGAGCGGTGGTTTCTTGGCTGTACTGAAGAGTTGATTATTCGTTCTCAAGTGCTCCACTTTTTTTCTTGCCTCTAACACTGTATATGATGTAGATAGAGGGTAGGGACCACTTCTGAATATAGAAACTCATACACAGAGATCAAGTAAGGTGAATTATAATAAAATGTGAGTTCATTTTAGGTCCCCTGGGTAATGGCACCAACAAAAGAAACATTTTAAAGAGTACTTTGCAAAATCCATAGATACAATACCACTGGCACCTTAACCAATTGCATTGCACTAACCTGCTGAACACGAGGATCTGAATTAATCACTGTATTTAATTTTCTGACAGCTAGTACATTTTCATCAGATATGTTCTCCAGGTAGACATGTCCTTTCATGAGTGTATTCTCTACACAGATCACTCCATCCATTCTCAGCAAGTGGTTATCCATGACAAAGCTGTAGTAGCTAACAGCATTCCTTTGATCAGCATCAATAAAGACTATATCAAAGTGCTCATCCTCAGCATGTAATGCCTGGAAAAAAATTATGTTGGAGAAAACACTAATTATTTACCTGAAAATTTAAATTCTTGCCATTAAAAGTCCTTTATATAGAACCCAAATCAGAGGGAAGCCTGTTCTTTTAAGGTAACATTGCTAGAATTACTTCTGGAGATCTTTGGGGTTTTCCATGTTTTGGAAACAATTCTCCAGCAGTGCTGATGCCCCAGACTCCGAACTTCTCCAAGAAAATAAAGATATAAAAGAGAATAGCTCATCCCAGCTTGTGGTGTTGAGAGCCACAGCAGAAGCATCTGCACATCTAGAGTCAAAGGGAATTGATCCATCAGGGTAAGGGAAAGGACTGGCATCAAACCCTGCAGCTGAGGTGCTGCAATATCTCTTCTCAAAAGAGTAACTATCAGCAAATTGAAGAGTGGCAATTATATCAGTCTTTGGGAAAAAGAGGCATAAGGCTGATCCTGGGAATTGCAAACTAGCGGGTCCCACTTCAGTAGCAGGCAAATGGTTGAAATCCCAATTAATAATAGAATTCTAAAGCACATAAAAGAACAGGTCATGATAGAGATAAAGCAGCACAGCTCCTATGAAGGAAAATGATGTTTCTTTAATCTAAAAAAATGCTTTGGATAGCTCAGCAACAGAGAGGATAAAAGAGAACTGGCTGCTATCATCTAATTGGATTTTCAGAAATGTGGCACACCTTCCCTCCAAGCAGGCTGCTGATGATAATGTATAAAAGTGTTGATGGATGACCAGATGGGAGCCTTTACAGCCTTCTCCTGTGGCAGTTAATGCACTCGCTGCCCAAGAGGCTGCTATGGAATATTTCAGATTCCATCTGGGACTATTTAACTGCATCTGTGTGCGTTTCAATGAAACAACGTCTCATCCACCTATCTCGGCAAGCAGAAACGCTTTCAAGTCTTGGCATTTCGAGTGAAAAGAGAAACAATTATGTTTTCCAGAACTCTCTGTTTCTACCACAACTTTTAACAGCACTTCTTGCGTCCAGATTTCCCTTTTGTGTTTGGAGACATTGTGCACAATGAGTGATGAGCGATCCCCTGAGACGTAGGAGAGAAAGCATCAATAACAAATGGCAACAGAATGTGAAAAACTAATTTGTTTTCGGGAGTGAGTTTGATGGCTCCCAAACAGAGATTTCAGGAGCCTTTCTGAAGCAGGGAGCGCGTCACTCAGACAAGGAAATAGCGGAAAGTGGATCATTCAAGCTCTGAATTACTCCATTGTGCAAACTGGTACCATTGTGAGCTTGTTAGTGGTTAAGAAATTAAGCCTGCCTGAGAGCCTGGAGAGTCACACTTAACTGCAGATGCTTGATAGCACAGAAGCTCTGCCAAAAACGTTCATGAGTCCGCATTTAGGACACCTTTTGATACTACACTATAATGAAAGGAGACCTTAGGGCCAAATATATTCTGGTTTATAATAAATGCAATAGAAACTGGGACACTTGATTTCCTGAGATGCATCTTTTAATTTCATGACCAGTAAGAAAATTTTTCCCTGGTTCCCTCGGGGGCTGCATTGGGAAAAGCAGCAAGAATGTTTTTGCTATTGTGGCAAGAGCATCTTATATCATGTTGCAACTCAGCCAGTCTGTCCAATGCAGATACTTCAAGAAGGGTCAGAAGATGAAAGCTGGGAGGAGGAGCCCATCAGCAAGAGAGATTAAAGGTCTTGTTCCCCAGAGAGAAGAGACAAAGCCAAATTCAAGTAATTATCATGACTTATCACTACTTTTTGACTTGTAACCTTCTCAGGCAGAGGAGGTGGGGGGCAAACATTCAGAAGCAGATGTGGCCATCTCTGAACATATGTTACTACTGCTCCATGGTATAGCTCCCTAATGAAAAAGAATCTCACTTTTATGCATTGACTGCATTAGGTCCATATGGAGTTGTGTAGCTCTTTGGATATTAGCTGGACTTCTCATTTCAGACCTCTTTCTGTACTACCTACCTGCTGACAGTTTATCTCCTTCTCAGCTGTCTTCTGATACAGATAAACCACCTTTTAACTTCACAGCTTTCATCCCAGGAGGGATGTGTTGTATGTGTATCCACCACACATGCCTTTTTTGTCCTTGCACTGCCTGTGTGTGCAAGGCCACCATTTGGAAAGCTTTTTTTTTCCGCCACTTCATCAACTCCCTAACAGCCAGCCACAAAGGTCCGTTGGGTGCCCCTCATTTCTCCTAGATACCTAGTACTAGACACCTATATGGAAATGCTTGAAGCACTGCCTTGGAGTTCATACTGCAATCCTGCCATCATTTGAGGTTCTTTGTTCCACAGCTTCAAGACTGCAGTTGAGTTGAGTTTGATGGAAAGAGCTCCAGGCTGATAAAGTGAAATCCTAGGAATTCTTCGAACCACCTTTGCCTCAGGAGCAGTCTCTACACAAAAAGATAACAGTCACGGGAACAAGAAAGTGCTCTGTTTCCTGGAGCTGCTTGGCTAGCAGTGCATGGTTCACCTGGACAGGAGTTCCCCATGGCCAGGGTACCACACTAAAGAGGGTTTCCTTACTGCTAGGACCCCTTGCTGAATCAAGAGAGGCAGACAGAAAAATAGCTGCTCCACTGGTAGCTTTGACCATGGAGCTAAGCACTGGAAATATCAGGGCAGCGATGAGGAGAAGAGCTTACTGCTGTCCCTCTCAGAACATATGAGGGGTTTAAGAGGAGGGATTGACCACCCTTGTCCTTCCAGAGCAGACTGGACCTGGCCCTGCCAAGGACATCACAGCACGTTGGAAATGCCTTTGTCCTTTGCTAAGAGAGAGGCAGAGCCCAAATGTCTTTGACTGTGAGGAAAGCTGAGATCCAGAAGGAAATAATCTGCCTGCAAAATATCCCACTGAAAGTCATTTCCTGACTGTTTACAGTGCAATCCCTTCTCCTTGCTACAGAGGCATCATAGATGGTAACAGATGGCAACAAGAAGTGTCTTAATTCAGAGCAAACTTGGCTAAAATTAATGCTTTTGCTTACAGTGAGTCATTAACTTCCTTTGGGATTAAAAAAGGGAAAAAAAAAGAAAAAAAAAAACAAACCCAAACTTGCAGCACTGCATTGTGCAGAGGAGATGCACCAAAAGTGAGCAGGAGAAAGGACACAGCCACACTGTTGACAAACACAGCAAAAGATCAGGGAGAGGATATCCCAATGAAAAACGTAAATGAATCTTCTGCCAAAGCTGAGGGAAAACCCTATTGGAGTCCTGACCAGAGACAACGCTCTCTCATAAGGCACATACAAATTCAATCAGATAAAAAAAAAAAGGAAAAAAAAATGCAGTTGTCCAGTTCCTTTGATATGGATCACACAATCAGAATATTTGTAATAAGGATGTACTCAAAACTTATTACCTTCCCAATGCCTTGTTCTTGACCTAAATGTAATAGCAATCCATCCTTAGGGTACATAGAACACATGAAAAAGTACAGCTTCCTTTTAAAACACCATTAGAATATTTTACTGTATGTGGACATACACTCTTGTTACTCCTAAATGCTATTCTATTGAGTACAGTTTATATTCACCAGCAAAGCTAAATCTCTAGGGAAGCTAGAGAGGGAATGCAATTTCTAGTAATAACAGCTCACAACAGTGAATACTATCCACTTATCCCCACAATTTCCAGCTATTTTGGACTCCTTTCTGAATTAACCTTTCATATCAAAAGGAGCAATTCTGCACACTAGAGACTCCGACACAATTTCATGCATAATTTATTCACTCAGTTCAACATTAAACGCAGAGTCCTTGACTTTGTCAAGGTGGATTCTGTTGGCAGACTTCACAAGCAGCAAAACAGGAGAAATGAGATCTGCAGCTCAACCTCTTCACCTATTCTGTCTGGTAAAAGGAGGGAAAAAAAGAAAAAAGAAAACCCTGACATGCTTATACAATGCCCTGCAATCAGCAGAATCTGCTGCAAACATAGTGTTATTTTTTTATGTTGCGTTTTCAATTTTAAAATAGAAGGATGAAAATCACGGATGGGAATAATTTCCTGGCAGTTTGCATTCCCTCCGGACTCAATCCCACAGCTATTGTTCAACCAAACGTCCAGAGGGAATTAAAGGAAGCTCTTTGTGCAGGATCAGGCCTCTTGCTCACAGCTGATATATGGCACGGCACATTATTCAGGCACAGCACGACAGAGTTTAGAATTAAGGAGCTTGTTGGGCAAGGTTTTTAAGCGCTGGCCCAGCGTGCGTTGAAGAGGTAGCTAATTCCCACTGAAAGCACCCATATCAGCTTCTGAACCCAGGGAAAGTCTTCCCCCCAAGTCCACATTTTGAAATGTTATGTCAACACTACTGAGGTGGTTGGACACAGAGGTTTGTGCCATGGTGTATAAGAGCTACATGCTTTGCCGGGGACCTAACCTAGCTTGGTAGGGCATGTCCCTCATGCGTGGGAAAGGTGGGTTTTTCCATCGTGCTCTCAGTTACTAAATGAACCCCACCGTGCACCTGAGCTTTGCAGTGCCTGTTTGGGATTTAACTTCCTTGGACAGCTCAAAGTACCAGATGTTTTGCAGCTGGCCCTGATCTGGGACAAGAGAGAGGGAACCCAGCCATCCCTGTCACAGCTGTAGAATAATGCAAAGGAGCAGCAAGAGGCCTCAGAAACCCTGGTCAAAGTGCCCCTGTGAACTGATGGGCTGCCTTTGCACTGCTCTGCTCTCCCACCCCCCTGATGAACTGCAGCTGCATGTGAAAGAGCCAGAGCCACGTGAGCATGCAGCAGAAAAGGACTTCTCTGACAGGTAGTGTTATTTATATATCATACAACATTTTTGTGCTTTGAAAGAGCCAATGCAATGAGGCAAATCCTCTGCTCCCAGCAGCTGACACTGCTGCAAAGCTTTTGAGGAGCAGCAAATGAGCAGTAATCCTGCCTTATTGCACTCAGCTTGGAAGCAAAATTCAGCCCTAGTCACCACCACAAGAGAGCTGCAGCAGCTGTCTCTGAAGAGCAAGTGGTGGGTGACCGTTTCTGCCCTCATCTGTAGAGGAACAGGAATGAAACCTAAAGCTGCAGGCAACATAGACAGCAAAGGCAATCCTTGCAGAACTTGTTCCAGCTCTCCTGAATTTCACCATGCTTTTCAGCATCTCTTGCCCAGCTTTGCTCTGGACCAGCCTCCCTGCAGACGCTGGAGAACAGAAACACTATTCTCTACCTCCTCCACCAAGCTGAGCTGTGAGAGCTCAGCTGTGCTAGCTCTAACCTGTCTCCTGCCCATGATTGTCTTGTTCCCTTGCCTTTCAGCATGCCCAGGTGGCAGTGGAGGAAGCCTGCTTGATCTCCAACCTAAGCTGGTCTTCTCTATGAGGGAAAAGACAGTGCACTTCTCACAACCCAAGCCTCTTCCATATATCCAGGTGTGTTTGCCACACTCCAGTCAGTCAAATCCCAATGACCCTGACATACCAGGGCCATCAAACATGTCACTTTATCATTTAGACTTGCAAGATGACTCTGATTGTCCTTATACCAATGAGAAGATATCTGCCAGGTTGAGCAACAAGAGTTCAGAGCCCAGTGCAGTGATCCTGCATAGAGAAGTGTCTCCAATGCCAGGATCTCTCCTGCTGAGCACAAGCATCTCTGTTCCCGTCAGCTCCGGGAGTTATTCAAATCCCTGAGTACCTGCAGGACTGGGGTCAGGATGTGCCTTCGCGTTGCAATCAGAGGATATAAAATCAATTGCAACATTCTGTTTTAAGGATTTAATTTTCATGTCTTTGCTCCTTTCTTTAATCTCTGCACAGCATGTACTCTGCCTGCCTCTAGATATTTTAATTCAGTCACAGTAAGTCAGTTGCACAGAATGGGCACTAGAGAGCAACAGCAATTCAATTAATTTCACACTCACTGCGGGGAGCTGGGATTTTAAATGCTGCACATTGCAGGTGATCGGTAACGTTTCGTTTATTCATATACTCGGCAAAGCTCTTTGTTTCTTTCCTATAAAACCTGGAGGTCATGAAAGCCAGAGGTCAGAAAGCTCCTGGTCATTTCATTTTAGAAACAAATATGGTACCTGTTAATGCAAATACAGTTCCAATCAAGCTCACACTGACACATCCAGATTGAAAATGGAATCAGATCAAATTGGTTGGCATTAACAATAAAAAGGCTATGTATTTAATGAACCTGGCATGGGCATCACCTGTTAGCGTGCTGGACCTGCAGCAACATCCTGGAGATCCATAAACTGGAATTAAATGCCTAATTCCTCTAGCTGCTGGCAATCATGAGCTTCTCTCTTCCTTGGGACAAAGTCACTAATCAGAATAAACCAAACATACCTAATGCATTTGCACATCCAAAGCTTATCCCACTGCTCTGGAAGTGAGAAACTTGGGGTCTAATGGCCTGCAGTGTTGCCAGATGGGGAAAATAGTGACAGGTTGTGGATGAATTACAAACTTCTGCAGGACATTTCCAATTCTTGTGAACATTGGGAGCAAGCTGCCCTTCTCAGGGCATGCCCGTCAGGACAGATAAGCTCTTTCAGCTTGTTATGTTTGATATTAGATACCCTGAAACAAAGCCCACCCACGTCAAGTAAAACTCTGCCACTGAAGCCCATCAACCTACATTTATAGCCCCACTGGTCAAAAGGTGCAGTATTTTAGTTAAGGAGAGAAAAAACTATCTTGTGTGACAGAGCTGCCTCATCATACATCGCCACGAATAAGAAATAACTCCAGTGCAATAGCACATTCACGTATTTGCAAGCAAACTGAGATCAGCACCCAGCATCCTGTGGGCAGGAAACAGGACCTACCCGAGACTCTCTAATCTACTCTGCACAAGAGCTCCCAAACTTCCCGTCCAACTGACTTTACCTCCAAAGTGTCTGCCATCGGTCCCACTCGCATGCTTATCTTTTTACCGTCTGAAGAACAATCAAATGCTTCTTGGCTGTTCACCCCGAGATACGGCGCTTCTGCGCATGCAAAGATTTTGCCATCATCTGGCAATTCTTCTGCGATAGCAAGGATACTGTAACCTTTAAGCTTGCCAATTAATAAAATCCTCCTGGCTCTGATCATAAGAACAAACATCCTAAAAACTTGGCCTGTTGAAAGAAAAGAATGAAAATTTTATTAATACACCATAAGAAAGACTGTACCCTGTTCACAATGAAAATTAGATGTACCTTTTAAAGTGATCACTGAAAAAAAAAAAATCTAATCTTAAAATACTTTCAAATAAGGGTTTAACAACAGACTCTGACAAAATTTCATCTAAAATGCAGCCAAAAGACAACAGAATAAAGGGTCTGGTTTTAAATGTAGAACCTTTATCATCAATGCCGCTATTGTTCAAGTGCTTGTTAAATAGTGCTTGAAATATTGCATATTTTAACATTCCCCCCATATGAAAATGGCTTTAAGATGTCTCCATATTCTTTCTGGAACCTGGTTAAAAAAAATCACTACATTACCTTGCATTTGCTCTTAGAGTCATTATCCCTAGACAGCACCATCATTTAAGAAATTTATCATCAGTGGTGTCCTTCGAACAATGTATTAGTGTAATACATTATAAGAGTACTTCACTGTGATGATATATTACTCAAAAGATGGGAACATCTGGGAAGGATGAATCTGGGAATAGATTTAGTGTAATAGGCTTTATATGGGGACACAAGCCTGGGCATTGCTCCTTGAAAAGACGCAGGGCTTGGCCACAGGGCACCTCCACCATAAACCCTTATCAGACACCAACAAACCCAAACCAACAGGATTTTTCCCTTCCTTGTCCTTCCCCGAGGACGAAGATCTCTTTGCTGCTCACTAAAGTATTGGGCTGGCACTGTGAATTAAAGCACTCGTGAGTGTGTACATGGGCATTTGTGCATGGGCACAAATGCACAGGTGAAGGGGGACAGGGAAAATTCACGCAAAAGGAATATCAAAGCCTACAGGAAGTTCTTATCTTTCTTTTTAAGTAATTTTCCATATTTTCCAAGCATCTCTATGGCGTTCATCCTTTCCCCAAGAGGGAGTAGGAGATGATGGACTCCAGTGATAACCTTTACACCAATCTGCTGCAATTTTATCCTCCTGGTTGACCAACTTGCCATTCAAAGAGCCAGAGGTGTGTTCTTCCTGTAGCCTAACTCTGGTCTCAGTTCTTCCAGTGTCCCCTGGGCCGTGGCTTGGTGAAGTTTTTCTGGAGAAAGAAAGAAATATCAACATTATGGTAACAAGCAAAATCTGAGTGTCCTGCAGAAAAAAATACAGCAACCTAGAGGGAACACCTGGAAAAGGTTCATCCATGCATGAGCATGAAAAATTAGCCCAGAAGCATTACAAATATCCCTAAATTACAGTCCTAAGAGGACCTGGCTTGGCAATAGGCCTGCCTCGATGCTGGCAGCCACTCCAGCCATAGGGGCTTGGGAAGAAGGAGTTGTGGGACTCCTCCTTCCTCCACTGTTCAAATCTTTCCCATTTCCAGTTGGACCAAGACAGTTGTCTATCTATCTACCGGTTTGGAGTAAGTGGCTTCAGCTACCAGGTTTTGTTCAAAGGTTGGGGGTATTTTTTCAGCCAAAGGAAGGTTTCATCGCAGAAGACGGGAAAGGGTGTAAAATCAATTTTTTTTTTGCAGGAAGGGGAAAAAAAAAAAAAAAGTTTTTCCTCACAACCTGCTGGGACAAGCAGGGTATCTCCAGATGCTATTTCACAGAAGCCAGGCCCGTGACAACTTCTCTGGATGAAGTGAGATGCTACTTATTACAAAGAGAAGGGAATAGAGTGGAAGAAGTCCATAGCCTCCAGCCAGGTTAGATTACCCTGTCTGAAGAAAGTAACTACCAGAAATGGCAGGTGATGCTTCTGCGGGACAGAATTTAGAGCCATTTCAGCCTTTATTTTTTGTTCCCCCAGCTTCCCCCACCACTCCTCAGTAAAATGAGAAAGAATTCATAACCCGTGTCAGCCACACTCAGATAATCCAAGACTTAAAGAGTAGAACATTTCATATAACCTCTTTTCTGCCCCTCACAAATGCTTTAACAACTTTAATAAGATAATGTATAGCTATTATCATACAGCAAGCGTAAGTCAAACAACTATCAGCTATTATTTCAGCAACAGAACGAACGCTCAGCGTTCCCGTAATCCACAGACTGGAACAGTTTACACATTGTCAATTTTAGACAGAACTGGCTTTTTCCACATATCAAAATGTACGCTGATAAATGGGAATTGTTTAGCAGACCCCACACGGCTGGGTAATATACTGTAGCTCAAAAAAGAATAATGAGGGTATCAGTTGGACTTCTGAATTAATGATACCTTAAATTAGTTTAATTAATTAGTTTAGTTACTAGAGTAATTTAGTTAGCAGATTAATTAATGTTTGTTGAGCACTTGGAGATAAAAGCTGCATATAAAGGCTGTTATTAGAGGGTGTATCCAGAGGTGCAGGTTTTCTTCATTCTTGGTTTATCCCAGCACTGATTTGATACATGGGCTAGAATGAGCCTTTCAGCAGGCGCTGTGTGGAGCCTGGCACACTGATTTTTCACAGGCTATGGGCCAACACAGATCTTCCCATAGTCAACAGTCAATTGACTGAATAATTTCCCAAATTTAGAGTTAGGACTTTTTTGTTCTCACCACCTCTCCTCGAGGCCATAGGCTCACACAGACACACACTCCTTGTTAGATATTTGGGTGCAGTTAATTCTCATTCTTCTTCCTTCCACTGTCCCCCAACATTTACGGCATATTCTGAAAAGAAAATCTAAGAACACATTCATACAATCACAGGAAAAAAACACAAGGTGACAAAGGAAAATCCGTACCTCTTCGAAGTTGCCATTGCATCCAGGTAAGTGTCTAGTCCAAGAGCAACATCAAGAGCTTTTTGTAAGTAATTCTTGAGCTGTTCAGGAACACGAGAGTCATTGAGGGCTATTTCTTTGGCTTTGAGAAGGTTCTCAGCAATGAGTCCAGCTGGGCTTTCTGAAATGGAAAAAAAAAAGGAAAAACAATGACTTCTTAACTGCTCATATCAGCAGCAGAAAAGAATTTAGCTCCAAAAAAAAAGAACCAAAAAAACCCAAAACAAAACAGATGGATTTTTTTCCATGCAAAATACATTTTTTTGGAGGAATATGAAAACAATCACAGAAATCTCAAACTGAAAAACATATTCTATTTATAGTTCATTTTTGTCCCCTGCATTCTTCCTTTTTTTCCCCACGGCTGATCCCTTTCTGAGAGGAAAAGGGTAAGACTATTTCAGAAACACGTTTTTTTTCACTTTTGAAGCTTCAAGGTGAACATTGAACGCTGAACAACTGCATATGAAAACCACTCCAACTTTTTCCTTGGAGAAAACAGAGCACTGCTCAAAGAGCTCTTGGCAAAACCAGGCAGATCCTGTCAAGGCCAGGACACGCTGGCACCGGGTCTAGTTCTGTAGAAAGGAGAATCTCCACCACTCACGTGCCAATGGCACGCATGAGTCCCCCCTGACTCATGCCCGTGACATGGGGGCTGCTGTGCACAGAGTCTGCAGAGCAACCCATGGTGCTGATGTCTAAAACACAATTACACCTGTCCTAAGGCTGCTAAATTGACAAATACTCAAATAAAAAAAATATTGTGCCAAATCTGTGCTGGCATAACATCAAAGATACTCTTCTTCAACTGGTGATTTTTAAGCAGGTGATATAGCAATCAACCTGGCAGGAATGCAGCCTCCTAACCCTTCTTCTGCCTTCAGCCTGCCACAACAGCTAACGGTGGTGACACACCACCCTGAACCCTCACTTTCTCAGGTCACAAAAACTAACTATGCTTGAACTCATCAGCACCTTGTGGCAGATCTCCCAGCATCGTTTCACAAGCCAGGCCCTGCCAAAACCTAATTATTCAGGTAGAAAGAGAAACAGTTACGTATGACACAACAACATGTCAGCATTTCAAAAGCTTCAAAAATATCTCTAGGATCAAGGTAGCCTGTCCTGGGCACAAAAGCAATGTTACCCATGGCACTGTACTTGCCCTGAGACCCCAGAAAACCCATATCACCATGTGGCAGCAATGCAGTGATGGATCCTGGTGAGCTGTGGCCCCACAGAGCGAGACGTGGTTCAGAGAAACTCCCCCACTCCTCAAGTGTAAGACCACGTGCTGGGTTATGAAAGCACTGGAAAGCACAGATTTCAGAGACACGGGGCAAGCAGGCTGTGAGCATAACTCGGGTGGATCACATTGCCCCTGGCAGGATATTACTCCCTATGATAGAAAAGCTGCAGACAATTAAGTGAAGCGGGTGAAAAGAGGATGTTTGCTCTGGAGGACTGGCCCGGACCAGCCCAGCAGCCTTGGGGCAAAGCCCTGTCCATGCAGGACTGCTGTTGCTGAAAGCGCCATGTCTCCATCCTGAAACAAATGCTTCTGGACACCACAGAAGGCATCTAGTCACCCCAGAGCCTGCCAGTAGACCTTTGGTATGAAGCCACTGAGGACATCAGAGCATCGTCTCATCTAGCCCACCGTCAAGACTATATAAAGGCAAATGCAACAGCAAATTTTAGGAATAGCTTTTAATCAGGAGTTCATTAAAGGATCAGACTACAAAATGGAGATACGTATGTGCCTCTGACTTCTGTGTTCTCCATTTCTTTCGTATCTACATAAAATGCCATCTTGGATATATTCCCCAAACACTGAGTCTCAGGTTTGTTCTAATCCAGTCTTGGTGACAGTCTGGGGTCAGGTTCTATCCAAGTGGTAGCGTGACAGGAGGGTGTTTGATATTTTTTTTTTTTTATGTCTTCTCTGTCTCAGCATTCCAAGGGATAAATCTGAGATGGACACACTGAGCAACTACCTATTCTCAAAGAAGGATGTGGGAATGGTCATTGTAGACATGACCATTTCAAGTGTCCCTTTCTACAACCCCCCAGCATATCAAGATGAATGGAGATAAAGCAAACAATCCCATCACCTAAAGAACAACAGGGCTTCCAGTTGCTAAGAACTGCTTCTTCCCCTGGTACCAAGGGACACCGTAGGAATAAACTCGTGTCTTTGAAAATAGGGCAAGGCCTAAACCTCCCTGAAGGTCTGAATCTCAGAACAGCATTTCTCAGCTTTCTGTACCTACTAAGGTAACAACCCTGTTGGTTTTTGAGAGAAGTTCACTGATTTTCATTATCCAAATTACAAAAAAAAAAAACCAAAAAAAAAAAAACAAAGAAAGAAAAAAAGTAGAAANAAGAAAAAAAAGTAGAAAAGGAAATTACATATATATAATATGTATGTGCTTTTTACACGGGAATTCCCAACCTGTGCCAGACAGAGGCCATCTAAAGAGTATCATGCTTGTGGCAATAGCCCAACTTGATGTACAAAGAAGGCAGATTTAGGCCAGCAATAGCAGCCCTTGATTTACACCTCATGCCAATTTCTTGCTATAGGGGTGGCCTCATATCTCTTTCAGCAGTTTTATAATTAATTGCAAGAGCAGGAATAACCACCCTCTCCCTAGACCATGCTAACTTGTTGCCTTCAGCAAATCCCTCATCCCATCTACACCATTGTGTGAAGACACAGTGTCTTGGTGTGGCATTTCCAGCGCTGCAGGAGCATCTCTGGGCTCCCCTTGTACGGCTGCAGGATGTTGGAGGTCGGGATCCGCTCATTCTCCCTGCCAAGCACTCTGAGCCTTTGTGTTAATTTAAGGGAAAAAACATGTTTACAATCCATGTCGGATTTTAGTAATCATCGTGTTACGCTTCTGGGTGAGTAACAGACAAGGATCCCCTGTCACTTAAGGAGGGGAAAAACAAGATTTACCCCCAGCTGTTTTGTAACCTGTGTTATAACACCCGCCGCAAGCACCAAGAAGTGCTACCGGGGAGAGGGAGCATGCAGGGTGCGCCAAGATCAACTCTGGATCTAAGCTTATACAATATTTTGTGGAAATGCTGCATTTTTTTCCAGCCTGATGATGCGTTGGGCCAACAGCAGAGGTCAGAATTGCCTTCGTTTATGCAATCACCAGACAAGTCGAAGCAGAGCCCAGAGCTGGCTCCAGGGCCTGGCCAGGCTGCACTCAAGCGAGCAAAAATTTATATAACTTGGTTTCTTTCTTTCTTTCTTTCTTTTTTTCTGTGTTACTCCAGGAAAAGTGCTACGTTTTTAGTGCATAGTTTTGCACAACCCCAGTAAAGCTGCTGGACTGTATTAAGCATTAAAGTAGATGGCTGGTTGCCTCCCCACGGGTCGCTCTATGCACATCTTTTGCTTTTCCATCTGATGGTGCATCATCTTTTTCATGCATGTAAGGGGAGAAAAAAAGAGACCTCACTCAGAGGAGGAAAATGCTGCCAGGAAAACGCAAAAGCAGAGGAGTTCAATTCCTATCATGAAAGAGCAGGAAAGGGCTGGTTTAAGCCTCCAGCACCTTCACAGAAAAGATAAGGCGGCAGTTCTTGGACCATAAGTGCCAGCAAGACGGTTCCCAGCATCTTCCTAGGTAGGTGTTGAGAGCACAGTGTGCCTGTTTTACAAACCTGAATAATAGACCAAATAGAAATCTTCTACTTTTCCTGAAATCAGGTACTTTTGGTTCATAGTAAAGTCAGGACTGCAGATTGGGGAGCAAAGTTTTATGTGGGGGACACTAGTGTCCCCTGAGCAGGTAGGCTGTGCAGTGCCACGGAGGGACGTGGTGCTCCAGAAGCAAAATTAAATTCTTCAAGTTGGAGTTAGATGGCACTTTTTTGGGTAGGGGACACTCAGCCAGGAAAGGGGAGAATGCTGTACTCTTTGCAGGGGACTGCCCAGAACAAGGCATGGAGACAAACACACAAAAGAGCAGTCTGAATTTAGCAAAAACAAAGCAAAGATGCCATATCCAAAGATGTGGGACCAGATCTTTGATTCCCATTTTTGGCCTATCCTCAATTTCAGTCTCTAGGTCTATTTTCCAGCCTTGGCAGTGACTTCCAGCAGAGCTCCCCTTCCCAGCCAAGGCAGAGCACTGAACCTGGTCCACTCAAACACTGTGGAGCACTTTGGCAGGAGCTGCTCAGCGCTAAGCACATGGAATTCCAGTCTGATAAAATCTTCCCAAACATTTCCAGCCATCAGTTCACCAAGGCACCTCAGGCACTGCCAACAGCTTATGACCGCGCTTACCACTTCAGTTTAACATGAAAATATACCTCAGCTGTTGCATTTTACCACACACTTCTCTTTATGGAATCCACGATGCAATGCTCAAGCCATTGCCTTACCCCACCAGAAACACCCCTCACCCCCACTCCCCCCCCAAAAACTGTAGGAGACATCTTGACCCAAATACATTACACTCAGCTGTGATACATGCCCAGCATATGGATAGGGCTGGAGTAAAATGAAGCAGGAATGTGGTTGTGGCACATCTGGAACTGCCTGGTGGCTCCAAACCCATTACCCATGAGCCTGGGTAGGGTCATGTGCTGGGGCAAAGGCATGTCATAGCCCACGGGGGGGGGGGCAAGAGCAGGCTGGCAGCATGGGCCAAAAGCAACTGCCTGGCCATTAAACCTTGCAGGGGGTCCTGAGCAGAGGTTAACTTCAGCATCAGTAGTGCCTGCAAGCAAAGTCAGCAGCGACGGCATAGGGAGAAGTAGTGAGCATCAAGAGGAAAAGGGGAGGAAGCAGCCAAGGTCGGGGTGTTGCCACCAACAGCAAGAGCCAAGGGGCAAAACTCTGCTTGAACTTGAGGGGAAGGTGAGGAAAACATACACCAGCTAACCCCTTTTCTATGGGCTCTACTGCTGGAAAAGGAGTAGAAAAGCTGGCTGTTCCCAAGCACTTCTCTGCTTGCATTTGGGAGGCTCTGGAGTCACTGGCAGAGAGTATGCAAAGCATATGTTTGTTTTCATACATAACAATAAAGGATGCTCTGTGTGGCAGAGCTGAGTGGTACCCACTGACAGTCGGATCCAAAGCCCAAGGCAGTCAAGGGGAGTCTTTCAATAGCTTCAATAGGCTTTAGATCAGGCTGCGAGACAACAAAGTCTCTCCCATCAGAAAAGCCTGGATTCCCACACTCAGCTGTTGATTTTAGAAAACGGCCAAAAAGACAGCAATCATCTCACTGTGTGTGCCACGCTAGGCACACATGGCTATCACAGAAAGCACCAAGGCAAGGTTAAAGCCGCAGAAAAAATATTTATAAACCAAGCATCCCAATCCATCAGAAATTAGTCACAGCTAAAGCTCTCTTGGCACTGCAAAGTATCCACCTTCCCACCCATCCCTTTCTCCTGAGAGCATCCACCTCCCTCCACTTCAGGTTCCTGCAAACCCACCCCTCCGGCTCAGCCTCAAACTCTTCTCCCTAACCCCTTCGTCTGCTCCTTTCTGCCAAGGCACAGAGCCTGTAGGTCCCATCTCTGGGACACAACATGGCATCCCCTCTTGTCACATCACCTCTCCTGGAGCTCCCCACCCCAGATGGGGAGTTTACCTGTAGGATTATGCATGTTACTTCTTGTCCCCCGGCTTCAGAGGATGCTGCTGTGGGTTTGCTGCCTCTGCAGAGCTGCACGTTGGTGCTCAGGTGTCCGTTGAGGGGACGGGCTTCTCCACGGCTGATCCTCCACCCACACGTGGGCAGAGGCTGAGCAGGGAGGATGGCCCCAGGCTGGGGCTGCACCCTCTCCAGCTGCACCCACCTGTCCCCACCGAGAACACAGGTAGCAGTGAGATCCAACAACATCTGACATGAAAAAAGGAAAAAGCCGACTTTCCATGCCTTCGCTTTATGTAAGAGCAATGTTCACATCCTGACCTCAGGAACCTGCTGGCTCTCAAGGAGATAACCAGCAATTTCATAACCTTCTAGTTACATAGCACAGACACACGTCCCAGCTAAAATATCAGGTATGAGGCTAAAAATGTTCTCGGGACTTTCAACCCCAGGTTGTCTACAAGCTGTCCACCCGCTGCTTCATGAAGCCAAACATGGGAGTATCCACTGCTCTCAGGTCCAGCTCGGAGGCCAGGGCTCTGCATGGGCTGGAGGAGGTTGTATCACACGGGGATCAGAGGTCCTGCAACCCCAGAAAGAGTCACAGAAATTCACTGGCTGGAGGAGGCATCAAGAGAAACCACTGGTAACACCCAAAGTATCCAAAAACCTGACCTGGCCTGCAGTAGATTTGAAGCAGAAAAGGCTGGTGAGGAAGTAAAGCAAAGTAATTAAGGAGCATGTGATGGAGCTGAGGTCAGCTGGCCAAGTCTTCTTCATGCAGACGAAACGCAAACTGAAGTTAATGAGGAAATATGGACAACCCCATAGCCAGAATGTCATCTTTCACCTCTGGGATGTATCACCCTGGGCTAGTTCAGTCAAGGACCAACTCTGAATATCTGCTAAGTGTGCCCAGAGAGCCTGGGGCTGGCAGTGGAGGTGAAGAGGCTGGGGGGAGCTGCAGGACAAGTGGTTCAAGAACATGTCAGTCATTGGCTATGGCGAGTAGACAGAGGTTGGAAAGTAAATTTTTCAACTTCTAAAACAAAACAGAAGACATTTCAATGCCCTCAGAATAGAACAGGGAAGTATAAATGGAAAATAAGTAAACGCACAGAGCAAGAGTGTCAAAGAAATGCAAATAAAATAAGTCCCAACACTCAGTTGATTTGTATTAATCAAACAAACAAGATGAAGAGGACAGCCCTCCTTGCATAACTAAGATTATTCCATCGTATGATTTAGTAAATAACAAACTGTATTAGACCTGCAGCCCCTGTGGGAAGCAATCCAAATTATGTTTGGATTGGGAGTTAAAATTTCAGACGAATATTTGGTAAACAGGCTAAGAGCTTTTTTATGCCATCTAATCTGTCCTCTGCTAGATTTGGAAGTGACTTTGGGCAAGTTGCTTCTCTTTTGGTGACTATTTTGCTTTTCTGCAAAATGAGGATAACAGTCTGTCTTCCTTCCAAAAAGCTTTGCCATCTAGAGATGAAGCCAGCAGTGAGAGCTAGATGTTAGAAGTTTCCTATTACCTTCTCTGGAGTGGGGTTTGGAGTTGTAGCTTTTTATAAATTTGAGGTAAACGTAGGTTCCTAAGTGAGTTTGGTTGCAATGAATCCTTCAATGCAATAAGAGTTAGCTCTTGTCCAATGAGCTCCTGAAGAACTATTTCTTCCAGCCCCTGCTTTTATGCCTGTTTTCAGTTTTCTTGATCTTTGTTCCTGAACAAGGACAGCTTTCAGCAACACGGCCAAGGAGAAGGGCAAAGATGGGTTTGTACCTTCAGGCACTGCTGGTGAAATCAAAGGGAGACCTTCCCCTGTGCTCAGCACAGAGAGCCCTGTGCCAAGGGAGTGTTTGCTGTGGCAAACTGAGCCCGGGGCTCTCTGAAAGCACCAGCTGGAAGATCACATGGAAAGGTGAATTGTGCATCCCTCAGTCACGTGGCGAGGAGGGTGACGGCCACCACCACCAGCACAGGCTCCCCACTAGCCCCTTCCACACCATCACCTCCTAGAGAAGGGGATTCCTCCCTCTGGCTGAGCTCATCCCACAGGATCAAAGTGCCTTTGGGTCAGCGAGAAGGGGACTACCCGATTATGTGAGGGGAGATCTAGCATAGTCTTAATAAGACAAATAGGTGACAATTGCAGGAAAGCTCAGGACCCAAAAGGCAGGATCATCAAGGCTCAGGTACCATAGCCTGGACCACCCTGCTGATACTGAAACAACCCACCCCAGGGAAACCTCAGCACCTCAGAGTCTCCTGGGCATCAGGGCAAAGGAATCACAGCTCATCCCAAAAAAAGTCCTTCAGGGGACAAGGGCTCTGATTATTTTTTTAAACCCACCATAAAAGATAAAAACAACAACAACTAAAATCATTCTGTTCCTCAATGCAAGAGAACCCCAGGAATGTGAGCTTGAAAGAGGTTTAACCAGCTGGTATCAACCCCATCCCCATGTCTCCTGTCTCACCCCATAAGAGTAGGTCAGAGCCACAGCCAGATCAGAGGAGCTTTTTGAACATCACAGAGAATCACACAAATTGCCTTTCATAACTTTAAATTTGCTGTAGGGCATCATGTTGGAAGTTAATGTATGCACTGCTATTGTACTTCTTGAGCATTATAAAACTAGCTGATTATACAAGCCCATCCCAGTACTTGCACGTGTCTCCAAATGCTCCTACCACCCCAAACGTGCATCCCAGATTAGATAATCTTAGTTTTGTAACTGGTCTCCCCTGTGGAGACACATCCTCCCCTTCCAACACCTGGTCACCTGAAGCCTTTAAAAAGCACCTCAAAGGCATCCAGATACAGACGATCTCTTAACTGGGAGATTTTACCTTCTGGAAGCATGCCGGTGTCAGAAAAGGCCTTCGCTCCAGTGGCCCCGGCCACCATGCCCCAGGAGCCCCGGCAGACAGACTTCCAGCTGGTGCGAGTCAAGAGCACGTGGTTCCGGATCAAGAAAGGAGAAGCGTTATCTGACTGCGAGGAGAAAATAACTCTCTCTGAAGCAAAAATGTAAGTAGAGGGTCCCGTAATGCTCATTGGTGACCGCGCTGGGTGGCTCTGGCTGGCTGAACTGTGCAGTCTCCGGGGTAGGATGCATCTCTGGTGGAAACACCATCTTATGTGCTCTTGTGGCTTAAACCCATCATCATCCCAGCAAAAGTGGGCTTCAGAACACGTGCAATATGGCAGAACAGGTATTTGCTGTTCTCTTTGGCATGACTAGGCTGAGGTACAGAGGGAATTTTGTCAATGGCCTGAATTTATGTAGACGGGAAGTTTCTTTAAACTTCTGAAATGCTGACGCAGGGACTTCTGAATGCTGCACTTGGGCTTTTGTTTTTTTACCCCCCCTTAGTATATACAGGAAACCTATGCATGCAAAATCTCATGCACAGGCAGGAGAGAAGGATGCATTTATGGAGAGAGTTGCAGGTAAAGTGAATGCCTAGGTGAGAAAAATGACAACAGTAGGTCACTGACAGGAGCAAAAACCATAACGCATTTCTCAAACAGTAGAAGTCACCAAATGCTGCTTCAGACAGAGGAGAGAGGCAAATTTCCCCCAGTGGTACATGTAGCTCTTTGCTGATACTACATCTCTCCAGTTAATTATCCTTTAATTACAGAATACTGCTTTTCACGAGCGCACGGAGCCCTATTTGTGATGCAGGTCTTCCTTAACACAGCTATTTTTTGTATGTCAGAAGTTTTCTAGCATTTGTCATACTCAGCTTTTAAGGTCACAAGTTCAACCCTTTTTCTCAGTCAGAGCAGAGGGATCGTCACCAGCGCTGAGGGTGGGCAGGGGCTGTGCATGAGCATGGCTCAGGCAGAACAGGACTTTAGCAGACCCAAAAGCAGGTTCTACTGGACTTCAGTCCATAGCAGGATGAACACAGAGCCCAGAGAACACCCAGAAAAACACTTAGGGTATGTTCAGCCTCAAATTCACTACTGTTTTTGTACAGCAGAGGGGTTGCAATGGGTGCTAGCTGTGTCATCCGGCACCCAAAGCTGATTCCACCAACACTCAAACCTATCCCATCTCTTAGAAAGGCCTTATGGGTAGCAGCTGAGGGAGCTGGGGTTGTTCAGCCTGGAGAAAAGGAAGCTGAGGGGAGACCTTCTCACTCTATAAAACTCCCTGAAAGGAGGAGGGGTAGCCAGGAGGGCTTGGTCTCTTCTCCCAGGTGATCTCCACAGATGATAGGACAAGAGGAAATGGCCTAAAGTTGCACCAGGTAAGGTTCAGATTAGGTACCAGGAAAAATTTTTACACTAAAAGGTTTATTAAGCATTGGAATGGGTTGCCCAGGGAAGTGGCTGAGGAATCATCCTTGGAGATATTTGAAAGCCGGGTTGACATAGTCCTCAGTGACATGGTTTAGTGATGGGTTTTGTCAGAGTTAAGTTGATGGTTGCACTAGGTGGTCTTAAAGGTCCCTTCCAACTTAGACAATTCTATGATTCCATGGGTCACATGCCAGAGATGGATGCACATGTACATAAAGTACAGCTCTATGGTATATATTTGGTACATTTAAATGAACTCAGTGATGTTTTTGTAATACTGCATTTTAAAAGCCCAGAAGAAACTATCTGGAATGTAGAAATCCTCACTGGTTTTCTTTA
Organism: Nycticryphes semicollaris; assembly: GCA_013400055.1. NCBI lineage: Eukaryota > Metazoa > Chordata > Aves > Charadriiformes > Rostratulidae > Nycticryphes > Nycticryphes semicollaris. Next base: position 506,964 of record VXBJ01003386.1, read on the forward strand.
ACACTTAAAAAGGTTAGGGACAGGTAAAAGTTAGAGTTAATTTGGTAAAGAAAGCAGAGAAGCATCTATTTAGACCCTTATGAGAAAGTTCAGGCATGTGGAAAGAAATTTGGCATGTATGGAATTCTGATTATCCAACAAACCATATGCTTATTCAAAAAACAAAACAAAAGTTGATGGAAACTTTCAGTTTTTACCGAACTGCAACTCAAGGAGAGGTCTTATATAAAATGCAATTACTGTTTTGGTTTGTCTTAAAAAAAAAAAAAAAAAAGAATAGCCTTTCCTGATTCCCAACAAATTAAAAAAGCCACTTATTTTTCATCTGGCTCCCCCTTCCCAACAAGAAAAATAATATCTGGGTGGCAGGACTGTTCTTCACTGGTTTAGATAGATACTACAGGACAGCTTTGCATCCTTCTATTTAGCCTTTCAAATTCCATTATGGAAACCTTTGCCAACTTTCAAATATTTTTTTTTTTATTTATTTTAACTACTTGGGAAACTTCCTATTTCTATCATACCTGTTTTGAGGTGAATAGACCCACTCTTTGTTCAGCTGGAGAACGGGAAAGACACTGTTTTGTATGGAGGAGTGTGTTAGCGTGTGTCTGTGCGTAGATAGACATAAATAAATCAAGTTATATCACCCAGATATACTGGGCAGAGGATATTTCCTTCATAAATATTGTGGAAAATTTTGGCAATCTCCTCCCCACTCGGGATGATGTTTTCTGCTGTTTCTCATTGACAAATTAATTAATTGGAAGGAAAATTATTTGCTTCTCCAGCCCTTCTTGCTCTCTGTTTTATCAGTACCATGTAGAAGTTCAGCCATTTGACTGTTCTCTAAGACGCGGGAGGGTTTCTCTGGTGCCAAAGCAATTGAGGGCTGACACCCAGGAGATGTGTCCCACCCTTGCAGCCCCACACTTTTGCAGTGTACAGGCAGGAGACCCCCCCCATTCCCATGTCCCAGCTACATCCTTAAGCTAGTTCAGACATGCAGATTAAAAACGAGGAATATAATAATTTCAAACCATATTTTCTGATCCTTGCCAGTGGTGAATGCGTCTCTGAAGGCGGGATTTCCTGGACAATTGAAGCTCCCATCTATTTTTGCTACAAAGTGGTAGAAACGTACAATATTCTGGATCCTTCTAACACTACTCTGCTCTGGGGTCACATTACTGACCCCCAGCAACTAGAGCTAGCCACCAGTGGCAAAAGGAAGCTGAGGCGCTTTATCGTCATAGATGAAGTCGTTGACGAACTTTATGGCTCCAAAGTCAGAGAATACTTTGAAGAGAACAATGTCCAGCACAAAATCCTCGCCCTGCCTACCACTGAAGAAACAAAATCCATGGACCTGGTCTTGAACATCTTGCAAGAAGTCCAGAACTTCAGCATTGACAGGCGAACCGAGCCCATCATCGCCATCGGAGGAGGCGTCTGCCTGGACATCGTAGGACTAGCTGCATCGCTCTACAGAAGACGTACCCCTTACATTCGAGTCCCAACAACCCTCCTCTCTTATGTTGATGCCAGTGTGGGGGCGAAGAACGGGGTGAATTTTCTGCAGTGTAAGAACAAGCTCGGGGGCTATACCCCACCCGTAGCAAGTTTTCTGGATAGATCCTTCATTCAGAGCATTCCTCGGCGACACATCTCCAACGGCCTTGGTGAAATTTTAAAGGTATGAACTTCTGCAACTACAGTTTTCATAACTGAAATCATAGAATGGTTTGGGTTGGAAGGCACCTTTAAAGGCCATGTAGTCCAATCCCCCTGCAACTAGCAGGGACATCTTCAATTAGAACAGGCTGTTCAGAGCCCCGTCCAACCTGACCTTGAATGTTTCCAGGGATGGGGTATCTCCCACCTCTCTGGACAACCTGGGCCAAAGTTTCACCACCCCCATCATAAAAAATTTCTTCATTACATCTAGTCTAAATCTACCCCCTTTTAGTTTAAACCATTACCCCAGTCCCCTTTAAGTACTGAAAGGCCACAGTGCTGGTAGGATGTCCATCAGAATCCATGGTATTGTATAAACTGCCCCATAGAAACAAGGGTAGGCCACCGAGAGAGAGAGATGGAGATTTTAGCTCTCATTGAGCCTATATATATTTTTACAGCTGCCACACTCGTTAGGATATCCCTCACAGGCAGTGCCTAGTGCTAACCCTGCAGAGTAAACTCCAAAACTCAAGGCCAGACAGAGACCCAGCACAACCAAGGAAGAAAGTATCTTCCAATTGAGGTTGATCCGTAGCACTCTAAAATGAACTGCTGGCAGAGAAATTGAGGTTCATTATACTGGGGATTAATAATCTGCAAGATCATTTGCACCTATCTTGCAGAGTATGTTGAATGTGGTCAATCAATCTCCTGTGGGATAAATTCTACTTCTAAAATTATCTGGGAAGTGCACAGTAAATGGTTTTATGCCTGAAGAGATTTCAAAACTTTTGATAAAGTGGAGTCCAAGCTATTAAAGCATATCAAAGATGAGCAACATTTTTCAGTGCTTGTGCAGTGGGAACTCCTCGGGATATCTGGGGGTTTCTGGCAGCCACCAGGAAACCTGCAGATCACCATTCCCCACTGCCCAAGTCAGAAGGTGAAAAATTATGTTCCTGTAACAATGACACCATTTCTGAACCATCAACCCACATTGCAGTGCCTTCCTACCTTTCCTTGCCCAACGAGCAATTCCAAGGTTTAGATGAGACTTATCCTGGGGATATTCACCATCCAGTCCCTGTCCTGGGGATGGCCACCATTCAGCTGAGACAGTCTCGAGTTTCTTGCCAGACACACCAATAGCCAAAGCTTGTTACAAACCATCTGCTGGGCTACTAGAGCTTGTAGCAAGTTCACAGCATGGGTCAAGCTCACCCAGGAGCAAGGAAACTTGCCCACCAACACTCTCATCATCTCTGCCAGTTTATCAGAGCCCCACTGGGCCTTTCCACAGTGCCTTTTGCACACATCTTCACTTAGCGCAGATGACAACTTGTGTTAACACCACTAGGTCACATTCCCTAGGGACCTGTGGAATATACACCAAACATATACGTGCTAACCAGGAACCCTGCCCACAGAAATACTTTTTCAGGTTGCAGAGGCAGAACTTTCCCATGTACCAAGCCTGCAGGTATTTCTTTGTTCGTGTACAACATGGTATTAATGATAGTTCAGTTTACTGAAACATTTGAATTTTCAACAGCACATGCAAGGATCACATAATTATCTTTAAATACCTCTTCTGCTCTTTGTCCAAGATGGCACTCATGAAACACAAGGGGCTGTTTGACCTGCTCAAGAGCCATGGGAAATACCTGCTGGACACCAAGTTCCAGTCCTACAGTGGTTCTGCTGACCACGGGGATGCTGCACTGCAGACTACCAGGATTGCCATTGAAACCATGTTGGAAGAGCTGGCTCCCAACCTCTGGGAGGATGACCTGGACAGACTGGTTGATTTTGGTCACCTTATAAGCCCAGAGCTGGAAATGGTGAGTGACAGCCTTTATATTTCAACAGCTATTTATAAAAAAAAAAAAAAAACCATAACGTTTTCATTCTGCAGCAAGAGGAGCTGAGCCAAACTCCAGATTTTGCTAAATTCCAGATTCTGTTACCTCAGATCACCCAACACACCCAGCCCGGTCCTGTTGGATAAAGAGACCCCTTTCCCTGCCCTGTTTCCCCCATATCTCCACCCGTTTTTCCTATTGAGTTATTGCTTCTTACCAGGCATTTACCAAAGACGACCAGATTTCAGTGAAACCATTAGAAATCACCAGCGTGAGCTACAACAAGCGCAGAGGCAAGGAGACTGTAGCCTGTATTACTGGGGAGAAATTGCCACTGAGGAATAAGGGGGAAGGATTAGACTTTATGCAATATTCAGAGCTCTGCTCCCCATCCCATGGTGCTCTTCATCAGTGATTTGAATAGGAGGAAATTAGATCCTGGATCCCTGTGGGAAATTTTACATGCAATTAATCACCTCTAAAAGAGATCATCCTCTGCAACCCATAAATCACAAGATGCTAACATCCAGCAGATCTGTACTCCTACTGCTGTGAGCCGAATGTCAATCTCCACAAGTACTTTTAGAAAAAGCCTACTTATTTAATATTTGTCAACCCAAAACTTTTCTCCCCCACTTGCCTTTGCTCCATTTTCAGAGGGTTTTGCCATCGCTGATGCACGGAGAAGCTGTGAACATCGACATGGCCTTCATGACGTACGTCGCCTACATGCGGGGGCTCATTACAGCTGAGGAGAAGGAGCAGATCATCCAGTGCATGAGGGGCCTGGAGCTGCCGGTCTGGCACAGTGGCTGCAGCTGGCCCCTCATCAAGAAAGCCCTGATGGAGCGCCTGAAACACAGTGGAGGACAGCCCCGGATGCCTCTCCCTACTGGCCTTGGAGTGGCAGGTACTGCAGGAGGGGGACACCAGGGACCCCCCGAGAGCGGGTGCCTGCGGAGCAGAAGGGAACCCAGCACAACGATGTGCTGGAAAATGGGCCCTGCAGTTCTGCAGCTGGACATTTCTGGTTTTACTTCTGCTTTTCTTAACATCTTCGTAAACCTGTCAAGACACAAGATCCTCCTGATTAGACTGAAGTCTAATTAGTTGCATCTATTCACTGTGAAAACATATCTGGAAACCAAGAGTCTAAATGCAGCACTCTGGGAGACAAACTAACAGTGTCATAAGGGAAAAATAATTCCTTTGTTATGCTTGAAAATATTTGTTAAATAATCCTTGGTAAAAATGATTTAATGTACCCAAAACCTAAATAGTAGCTCTTCAATATCTGGGATGAAACACACTTACAGGATATTTTAAAAAACTCCATGCCCTAAGAAAGAAGCAGTGCATGGGACCAGGTTGTGATCTCTTAGGTCAGTATCCATCCAGACTATTTTCATGAAGAATCACGGAATCGTGGTTTGGGTTGGAAGGGACCCTAAAGACCATCTAGTTCCAACCCCCTGCCATGGGCAGGGACACCTCCCACTAGACCAGGTTGCTCAGAGCCCCATCCAGCCCAGCCTTGAAAGAGAACAGGGTCTCATAAATTGTTTGGAGGAGCTGCTCTCTCCATTCAGGAGTTAGTGTGTGCAAGCAGGAAAGGCTCTGGATGTTCAGTTAACTACAAGTCTTATTTTACAGAGATATTCAATGACACGACTGAAGAGACCCTGGAAAGAGCATACAAGCTGTGGGTCAGGGACTGCAAGACAGTGCTGGAAGAAGAGCCAGCTGCCTTCTGAGAGCTGCCAGCCTGAGCTGATGGCCCTGCCCCATGCCTGGAGTTGTTCAACATCGTAAGTGAGAGGGCAGAACTGAATTTTAAGCAAGATGAATACAGCAGCATCTGTGGAACCACGTACACCCCTGAGCAGCATGGAACAAGAAGAACATTGGTGTCTGACCCAATTTACCTCTTTCAATTGCTCTGTTTGAAAGGGAATTCGTTGTGTAGTGCTCAGGAAGTGATTGCTCGGAAGTGAAACCACCGAATTCCCAATAGTGTAGTTCATAGCACGCTGTCTCCTCCAGGGGAAAGTGGGTGGCATTTATCCTTTCCTGTGGTTAATTCAGCCTGGGGACTGCCATGGCCTTGCCCAGTGCTCTCCCACCATTGCTTGTTGCTGCACCCCTGAAGTCAGTAGGTATTTCTGGCTCGTAGACAGTGTGAAAGAAGTGGGGTGTCTTCATGGCACCACCCAGAATCTCCTTGCTGTATAAAGTCTTTGAAGTAGGGTATCTCCTGGTTTTGGCACTCTGAGTTGGTCTTGTTTTCTCAGCTCATTCAAACAAGAAAAAAAAAAAAGTGTAGCTGCCAGCCTTTGCTCCTAGCATAAGGGAAGGCCACACTGATTGTAGGGTACCATCACGTAGCCACAGATATTGCTGCTGTGAAGCATGACGGTAGCCGGAGCTAGACTGTGTGACAGTCCTGTGTCTTGGGACCCCCCAGATACTGAGGACGTGCTGGCAAGACTCATCTTGCTGCCAAAATCTATAGCGGTGGCTTTACTGTGTAGCCACCTGTGTCACAAATACAGTATGATTTGCATCAGGGTTGCCTGTGAACAAAGTTGAGCTCCAGGTTGTACCGCAGAATCCCCTGGGTGTCCCCATGGAGCATCTGCCATGGGCTTCCTTGTACCTGGCAGGGCAGGGATCCTTCCCCATCGTGGTGCTTTCCAGGTAGATAAGGTCAGCTGGGGTAAACCAAGAGAAATCAGGGGGTACCAGGTGAGTTTATCATCTTCAACCAGCCTTGGTGTCACGTCTCAAGATCCTGGCAGACACAGAGCACAGGCTACATATCAGATGCTGACTGTGAAAAATGTAAAGGCAAAGTCATCCTTCTCCCTGGAGGTTGAATCAAAAGAATCACAACCAACAAACAGCCTTTGAATTATTTACGGCATTATTATGTTATTTTTTTCCTTATGTTTTACCAGTTTGTGCTGATCTGCTGGCTGCTGTTTTGCTGAAGTAATAAAAACTATTAAAACTGGAAAACTTTTAAAATAACGATTCCATTGCTGCACACATCACACATGGGCATGAATTTGCAAAAAGACACCAGAGGAGTGAGGAACAGTGGTAACATAATAAATCCCTTTTCCTCTTGAACCCAGAGAATGTGTGCCTAGAAGTACACAGAAGACTTCCCCGGCCCTTCTCCAGCTTCAGGAGGGGGTTTCACACCGACGGTGCCAGCCTACCAGGCAGGCCCCTCATACAGCTTCTGCAGCAAACAACATAAGAGGACATCCTCAGAGCCACGTTTTCCTGTAGAAATCATCCCCTAATACCCTGAGTTAATTAAGCCTCTGAGGCTGAGGATATCAATGAAATTTTGTCCTTTTTCCAGACCATCAAACGCAGGTTCATTCAGCTGGTTCCTGACAGTGGCCACCAAGGGGGAAAAGCGTCTCCCCTTCTTGCAGGGAAGCCATCTGCACCCGTCAGCCTTTCACTAGAACAGAAAGGGACAGTACAACGCAAGACTAGATGAGGATCTGAACTTTGTAGGCTCATGAGAGAGCCCCAAGGACAGCAGTGCTGAGGGACAATGTGCCAAGAGCCTGCAGGAGAGAAGAGTGGTGTTGTCTCTACCCCAGTTGGTGCTGGCCACCTCTTGGAAATGATCTGGGACTGGAGACTTGCAGCTCTGGTGCTTCTCTCCCAAAGTGATCACCTGGGTACTCTTGTGAGTGGTTTACCTCCTCTCCAGGAGCTGGATGGGCCATTTTTCACCTTAACAATCTAGAAATAAATGAAGCACAGGATTATTGGCTGCCCAACAGCCAGTGCAGGAGTCCTACTCCCATCTACCTCCATGGAACAGGTACAAGAAAAACATCAGCTTGAGTTGCTTAATGTTCAGGGAGAGACCCTCAGGAGCCCAAAGGCGTTTAGCACCCCAGTCCCACGGAAAGCCAAGCAGCAGCTTAGCAGGGTCCAGCCAAACTGAACCTAGAAGAGTCACAAAACCACTCGTACCCACTAGACACCCAACACCTTGGTGACAATGACGTGGCTGCAGGTCACCTGCCAGCCGTTCCCACACGTTGGCTTTGCCTCCATCTTCAGGAGCCGGCGTGTGTGTGTGTGTGTGTGTGTGTGTGTAACAACATATCAAAGGAGCTAGAGCACAATTAAGACTGAGAAGTGAACACATGATTATTATTTTTTACCCTCCCTTCTGCCGTGGGTGACAGAATACAATCAACCCCTGACACGCTTGGTTGCTTAGTAGCAGACAGCCACATTTTTAATTATATACTAAAATATGCTAAAGAACATAAAACGGCTGTGTGACTAATACATGTGTATCAAGAAAGGCATATGACAGCAGCTAAATTGCTGCAGTGTCTGATAGAGTGCTTCTGCCAGGCTTGTCATCCAAAGATCAAGGAAAGCAGGTGGAAAGTATTATTAATAAAACAGCGACTTTTTAAAATACACCTCATTGTTTGCAGTGCTTTTTTTTTTTTTTTAATGTCTGGCATGAATCTCCTTTCCATTTATTCAGCTTTGCTTTAATTCCTGCTTTTTCAAATGGAACTATTATCGTTAGACCTAAAAATCTCTGCTTATTTCCTTATTACCTTCGACGATGTTTTACTCCAATGAGAGAAGTGGAAAGCCTTATGGGACCCAGCTGGGTTCTCTGCAGCACAAATTCTTCATGGGCTTGTTTGAACAAAATTACTTTAGTGGTCAGAGAAGAAGATACTGTTTTATTATTTACATGTTCTGGAGTCATTTCTTTTGTAACAACCTGCTTTAAAAGCTGTTTTTCAGCAGGGAAAATAAAAAAAGGAGAATGATTATGAGCTTTGATATTTTTAATAAAGGAGTAACTACAAGTTATTACTCATGTCCAGTCAATAGTAGCATTAAATGTACCCAGTGTACAAGGAGAATCAGGCCAGAGGTCTTGAAGCCACCAAAAGATTTTGACTAAGTGTATTTAAAGTGGCAAAACGAAGAGCGCTGAGCATAACACCAACCACCCTGTTCCTCGTACAACGCAACATGCCGTCACCGCTGGTACAGCTTGCAGGCTGTATCCAGAGAAAACGACTTTCTAATGACAGCATTAAATCATAACTCACCTTAGAGCAAGGCAAGTTGCTGGGGCAACTGGGCTGGAGCTCACGCAGCACTGGAGGGATGCTGCCAAAATCACCACGGTGGCAGGGTCCATGCCCTGTGGAGGGAAGCTGCCCTCGTTAAAGCTTTGCAGCCAGCGAGAAAGGATGCACACCCACAAGACCATGCCCTTCCCTACTTTTTTTTTTTTTAATTAATGTCTACTTCTTGCTGCCCTCAAAGGCAAGGAGGAAAGCCAGCAGGAGCAGGAAGATCTGGAGAGGCGCTGTGAGGGAGCAGGAGCCCTTGAGCAAGACGGGAGCGCCCCCTGGGCTGTGTCCTGTCCCATCCACTGTCGTGATTTCAGGCAAAATTACCAAAACCAGACTGACAGATGGCCCTTCCTCTCCCCACAAAAAGAAAGAAAAGGAAGAGATAGAGAGATTTATGAGTTTAGAATGAACTAAACTACTTTAATGAAGTATTAATACTAAAACTAAAAAAAAAAGAAGAAAATAATAAAAAAGATACACTATATACAAAACTGTACCAAGCTCCTAGGATGACGATCAGGTCACCAGCAGGCATCAGGAAAAGTCCCAGACTGGACTTGGTGGCCCATAGGAGCTGGATTCCAGCTCTGGAGTCAGGAATGCTCGGATCGGGGTCAAAAGCAGATTAACAGACTGGGTCCTCCTCAGACGTCGGCCATCGAAGAGAGTTGACCCTTTGATCCCTCAGCTTTTATACTGAGCATGATGTGGATGGGATGGAATACCCCAGTTGGTCAGGTTTGGGGTCACCTCTCCTGTCTGCTCCTCCCCACAGGGGTGACCCCTCGATGCTTTTCTGCTTCTGACTCTGCAACGGGGCAAATAACAGAATCCCCTGCCCTCAGTTGTTCTAGCAATAAGTATAAGCCAGGGCCTCTCTGCACCATTCCTTGGTATCATCAGATCTTATCAATGTCAGAGTGAACAGTTTCTGAACAATATGCTGCTGATTTCAGAGTTTCATTACTTAGAAGAGACCCAACTAAAAAGTAAAATTGTAAAAACAGAAAATTGGTTCATTTTACCTCAAACCAGGACATCCACCCAGCCCCTCTCGGAGCCCAGTGCATCCCCCACCAGTGCCTGGTTCCCGTGGGACCAGCACCGCACTGGGATGTTGGAGCTTGCCCTGGAGCCAGGCACTTGCCCTCCCTCCCAAATACCTGCAGCTGCCCTACCCAGTGGCAACAGCGAGGTGACCCCCGACAGCTCCCAACACCTCCGTTGATGTCCTACAGCCACCCCATGTAGCTCCTCCGGCCTCCCCTGCCCACAGCAAACACATTAAGGATGTCTCCCATAGCTCCTTTGAGCCAATACCCACAATATGAAATTGCATACATAATTTTTATAAATACATTAGAAGAGCAATCAGTATTTAGATGCTTTGGATGCCCTGCTGACCATAGCAGCCTTCTCATTGTCTTGCACAGGTCTTGGGCAGCATTTAATGTAGAGGTCTGTGGCAGGAACCATGGTTTCCCTCTAACCATAGAGCACAACAGGGCCTCAGCCTGCTGCCCCCAGCACTGGGAAGCACAGGGATGGGGTGAGAATGGCAGCACAAGGGGATGGGAACGGCTTCTCCTCTGGGAATGAGAGCATCTGTCCACGCTCATCACTGCCAGAGTTCAACGGACGCTTCCTCTCTCCCTCACAATCCAGGTGAGAAAGTCGTAAAAAGGAAGAAACTGCAGGTTCAGGCCTTGGTGGAGACATGAGCCTCGACACACTCCCATTTAGAGAGTTGCTCTCAAAAACTTAGTTATAAACGGAGCGGCTCCAAATAAGGGTGCCCCTTGGACCACAGGCAAAGGAAGCAGCAATGGTCACTGCACGTGCATTTAACCTGCGAGTCAGCATCCTGGGAAGCCCTTATTGATTTTTCTAAGTCAGGGACACTTTTTCAAGCCATTCCCCTGCAATTTTAAGCAAGTGCATTTCCGAGGAGCTGGAGAAACAGGGAGTAAGAGAGTCAGTGCCGGGACTGCCTCCGGATGTGACAGCAAAAGGAGCAGCCGCTGCTGAACCTGCAGAGGTGGCTCAATCACCATCTCCCTCCTGGCACCAGGAGCTGCTGAGCTCCCAAGTGCATCTCTTGGAAGGAAAGCAGGATGTGGTGACATGGTGACAGGGTCCTGCCATGCCACCACAACACGTAGCTGAGCCCCATCCGTGTCCCACAGCCCAGCCACGGGGCTCTCCAGCAAACCAGACGCCACCAGGCACTGGCAGTCTCATTTTTAACATCCACTTTCTTACCCTGCAGAGAATTTTTCAGGCTCACCCAAAGGAACTACGAGGCTTCTATCTAAAAGCAGACCCGCTCCCACCTCTTTGGTGACACACACTGAACAACTGCTTTACAGCCATCACCCCCATGATGGGCTTTCTTTCTGCTCCTCCTGGGCTCTGCAATCCAGCCGAAACCTGGAGCTGCTCCCACCGACAGCAAGAAGTTCACACACGCCCCCCACCTCCCAAACACAGCCACTAACCCAACTGACCACCACCAAGAAAAACCGAAATACATCTAAAAACTCAAAATTAGAAATTACATGCTAAAGGCTGTTGATAGCTACGTTTCCTGCTGCACTACTTCAATGCCACAATCTAATACTGTGCTGAATTTCTAAAGAAACAGCACCACAAAGCCTGCTGGAAACACTCATGAGCTTCAACTCAAGTATCTTCTATGAAGAGGAAGCAGGGATTTGCAACTGTAGAAGAGTCAGGAAGTTTCACTCGGCATTTTTTGGTTGGTTTGTTGATTTTTTTCTTTTTTTTAAAATGAGTGATGCCGGCCAGCGAGTATTTTTTAAATTGCAACCGAATGAAGCACTTTCTGCTCCTGATAGGTATCAAATTTTCAAGACAGGCCAAATTCAAAACTTGGTGTTTGGATTCAGGGCTTAAAACCCCTGAGAAAATCGGCATTAACCTCCACTGCTGCTTGCAGCAACCTCCACAGAGATGTGAGGACTCCACGCTGAGAGCACAGTGAGCGACAGCCTTTCAGAGAACAAGACCAGAAGAGATGAAAGCAACAGAGAAACAGGGAAAAATAACAAAGATGGGAAGACAAAACAAGACCCCAGCTGGCTCCTACCCAGTGCTGTAGCCCCCAGCACAACCTGGGAGCATGCTGGGCCAGTGGAAGGTTGAGAGGAGTGGCCCAGGGGTGGGCAGAGTGAGGACTGGGATATCTCCATGCACTGGACAGCTGGAAAGGGTGGTGAGGTACTTCTGTGGGAGGACTTCTAGGCATAGGTGGTTGACTTTGCAGGAGTGACAGCAGGACAAAGAGGTACCCCCAGGTGTCCCAGGGCTCACTGAGGCCATGCTGGACACAGGGCAGGGGTGGGAGGTGACGGACAATGGAGCCAGAGGGGGATTTGGCAGAGACCCCTCTGAGAAGGGAGGGAAGTGGAAAAGTAAGAGCCGATAGGAGGGGAGAGAGGGAACCAGATTTTTCCATGTCCACCTGTTTTGTTCCTAAGATTTGGGTCTGGCTGCTTTGCAGCATGTTGGCAAAGCCCAAGTGGGGTCTGATTCATAGCTCCATCCCCTGGGTGCTACTGGAATACAAACACAACCGGACAGTTCTGGTGCCACCAGGGTTGGGGATGACACCAGGTGAGGAACGTGGACACATCCACCGCCAAGTCACAAACACAGGAGCGCTGCTGGGACTTCAAATGCACAGAAAAACAAGATCCACTGACACGGAAAACGAGTGGCTTACACAGACGTATGTGAAAAACCAAATGCTTTAATCCATCTATCAAGAACAACAGTTCAAATTATTTCATTGGATACATTAATATTGATCCATAATTTACAGTGCTATGGACCATACACAAATTATTGCTGCAGTCAACAGCAGATGAATATCAACATTACAGTACCAAGCATCATAGCAAGAGGCAGTAATTAATGTCACTTTTTCAAGAAATATAGGTATTTATACTATTATCAACATCAGCTTCCCCCCCAGTGCATTTTATGTCAAACAACATAAATGTAAGTGCATTATTTTGTGCTTTGTGCTTTCCTTAGGTACCTTCTTTTTGCTTTTACAGGTTGCAAGAGTTAAATATTGCTTTATAGGCCAAAAGCAGTAAGGAAGAACTTCATGGTACTCTGCACGTTCCTGCTTGTCGCATGGCTTTGGCAAAGTGAGAACTGGTAGCTATGCCATCTATCTGCTCACGGATGCCACCACCAGCCCAGTGTCACACAGGACACCGTCAGACTGGGCAACCACTTCTGTCCACCCCACTCCACCTAGTTCATGCCAAACTCTGCCTCTAATCACGGTCTCTGCCGTCCATCCCCTGTAAAACATCACGGCCACATGGTCCATGATGGGCAAACAAGGCAAAGACATCTCCAGTCTGCACCCACCTGGAGGTCCATGTCTCCTGGAGATGCCCCCACGGCAACGTCAACATGCCAACCCTCAAAGGGTGGGGAAAACTCAGAGGAGCGCTGTAGCCAAAGGGAGCAGGGGGTGAGGAGGGAGCCAGGCACAGCCGAGGTGTGTGTGACCCCACAGCCACACAAGGGACAGGGAACACACACTGCAGTGACCTGTTATCAAGAAATCCAGCTCTTGATACAACTAATTCATCTCCACACAGCATGTAGCCAAAAATCAGAAGTCACAGCTCTCGGCGAGTACCAGTGTTTCACATAAGCTTGAAAAATATTTATATACCACAGTCTAGACTTCAATTTCTGGATGCCCAGTATGGGGAGCAAACCAAAAGCAATATATTCAATTCAATATATTCAGTGGTTTTCAGTTACTACACTCAAGTGTGCACACCTGGACTTTGTACAACGCTGCAGAGCTGTCCCATTTCCACGGGGAAGGGTAACCCAGCCCCGTGTTACAGCTCCAAGCATTTTACAGCCCTGACTTTCTTTATCTATTACCAAATGGCAGCACCAGAAGCCCGTACCCACCTCCTCGGCTCAGAGCTCCCTACGGCACAGCTGCCTGGCAGGGATCATCCCTGGCCGAGGACCACCGCGGCTGCAGATCATCCTGCAGGTCGCCGGGTCCTAGCCCTGGCCAGAGCTTCACCACCCTCGGAAAGACACATTCCCAACAGTCGTCTAGGGTATGTGTGTGGGGGAGAGGCATCATTATAATCTAACTCCAGCTCCTCCTTCAAAAAATAATAATAAAAAAGAAATAATAATTAAAAAAACCCAAACCAACCTAGCTTAGAAGCCGGTGGTTGCATGGATGCTGACACAGAGCTTGCTGCCCAAGCGGAAAGGGATGCAGCCAGCAACAGCCACAGAAAGAGTGACACGAACACAGACCCCAAAGTACCGTGACAGCAAGCTGTGTCCCCGCCAAGCCGGGCGCCACCGGCGGCGCCAGGCAGGGGACACTTCATGAACCCTTCCACAGGGAAACGTTGGGGTGAAAGCCACAGGCTACGGGAAATCCCCACATAGTCCTCAGCTGTCCCATGGCCACCCGAATGGACATTGGGTTTCTGAACACCAACCACAGTGACCAAGGTTTCTTTACAAAAAGCCCGCCCTCTGAACTGGCACTCGAGTCCCCAACCGTCTTCGCTTCTCCTACGTCATTTCCAGTGCGGCACAAGGGAGAACGGGAAGCTCTTCTCCTCTGCGCGCAGGCACCGGGCTACACTCCACCGTCCTACCGAACGTCACCCTCCTCTGCCACGCTTCAGTCAGTGCTAGTTGAGGAAGACTACAACTAGAGTTTAAGGCACTTCATTCTGAACGAGCCGTAGGCTGCCGCCGAGACATCCATCCCGTCCCCTCTCCAGCTCCAACCACCACAGTTTCGCCTCTGGGAAACACCTAGGCCTGAGATAACACAAGCAGAACTACCGTTATTGCATAGGACTACACTTGAGTAGATAATGCACCCCAACTACTTTTACAACATTTGTTGCATGTTAAAAATTAATAACCTTGTTATCAAGTAACAGTTATTTGCAGATACAGTAATTTACTCTTTTTTTTTCTGTTTTTTTTTGTTTTGTTTTGTTTTCCTTAAAGAAGCCTCAGTGCTGAAATAAAACACAAATAACGGGTATATTTAACTACATAGTTATGTTTCCAAGCATGTTACTACTTCTTTCTGTATCACTAAAAATAAATATATAAGTTCAGATTCTCTACAGAGTTGTTTTATTACCTAATCTAAATTTGTACTCTAGCTTAAATGTGTTTAAAAACATGTTCAAAGTGAGACTGTAATATACAAAATATTCTCAAAATCTCTCTTAAAACACAGAACCCTGCATAAAAGCTTCCTTTCAAGTGTTTACAAAGAATGCAGAAAACTTCCAATGAGTTTTAAAAATGTCAAAAAATCGTTGCAATATTAAGAGGCAAAAAAAAAAAAAGAAATCTTACAAAGGAAATACAAATATATTTAAAACAAAAAGTTGAGGATAACTAAGGAAATTCCATGCAAATCAAAACGGACTGTACAAAGCAATTTAAAAAAAAAAATAAAGCCAATTAGGTATGTACAACATAATGTGCCCAGCTGATAAAATATATTGATTTTTTTTAATTTTTTTTTTTTTTTTTTTTTGTCCAAAGAGTGACTACTGACTCACAGTGCTCCTGCCTGGGTCACTGCTGGCAAAGCCATCAATGCGCCTCACAACAACAGGATCAAAATCTAAGAGGAAAAAAACTCGAACCATGATCAAACGGAAAAACCCCCAAATCAGCTCGGAGCAAAACTAAAGGGCACTCGGAGAGAAGAGCCTCCCGTCTCCCTGCAGTTTTCAGCAACAGCGTTTTAGACCACAATCAACACCATCAGGGTGTCTTAACACTTCTCCTTTGGGGGTTGTGTCCTGGGTGGAACAGGGCGGGAATTTTTCCCTCAACACTGGTTGAAGGCCAAGGTTTGAGGGACACCGTATCTTTAAGGCAGCGCAATTCAATTAATACCATTACAAATTGGACTTGGTTGTCGTCCTTGCTCTACATTCTTCCTCTTTACATGTTGTTTCCAAGTAGATAGGTTGAATTTACATTTCTGTGATTCCCTTCTCTCCCTCCCCCCACCCTCTCCCCCCAGTAGAAACAGACTCTTCATTTGTAATTCTATTGCTTTGAGTAGATTTGACCAGTTCAAAGTTCTTGGCGAATCCAGTTCACAGATACTGTACATATGCTGTACAATATTTTGGAGGCATTGGTAGTTTTAAAATAGAATATACAAGTTTCTTCACAAAAATTCTAAAAAAACCCCTATATATATAATATATACACACACGCACACACACTGGGCTACCGATGAAGCACAAGGGAGGAAAAAATAAAATCAAAAAACTCTACAAAAGGTAAATTATTTAATCTACTGATCAAGAAACAAAGCAGTTTATGGAAGGTGCGCTGGGTAAATGCTAACAAGCGTGATCAGTGTCCTCCATGCTCACGCTGCTCCTCCTGCTACTCGTCTTCGAGGCTCCGGGAGACACAGAGGAAAGCAGTGGGTCAGTTACTCCCACGGGGGAGAGGGTATCGTCCATCAAGATGTCTTCCAGTTTGGATCCCATTTTTGCAGGAACGCTGTAAGTGCCGGTGGGTTCAGTCACGTTTCCGAGGTTGTCACTGAAGGTGATGGTACCGTCAGTGAGATCGAGGGTGGTAGTGCAAGACAGGTCTGTGTGGTGCGGCATCATGTCTTGGTTGCAGTTGTCCAGCACAGGCTCTTGTTTGATGACCCTGTTGACCATATCAGGGGAGCAAAGGCCTGTAGATGGAACAAGGGACAGTCCGTGTGCCCGAGCTTGCATCTCAAGTTCCTGTAAAGGAGGAGAAAGAACAAGTTAAAAAAAAGAAGTCTGAAAGCAAAAATCCATCATTTTACAGCCCTGTGTACTGTGACTTACAGTCTCCTTCTGTTGGACACAAACCATTCCCTCCCTTTCCAACAGTGACAAGTGGGTGCACCTTGTACGGTTCTGCCCTGCAGATTTTCACCTGAACATTAGTCTCCTGAAGAGGTGGGTGAACAGCTCCTTCACGCTTCTCCTCAGAACCTGCACCACAGTCAAAACCCACCACCCTGAAGAACAGACACATTCCCCCCTTTGGGCTCCTTCTCAAACCAGTGCCACAGGAGGCAAGTGTGTCATCAGGGCAGATGTGGAAAACAATTTAAATTCGGGGGAAGGGGGGGCAGAAGAGAAAAGGTGAAATAGCAGAAGTGTAGTCTTAGTACTTTAAAAAAAGAATTAAAAAAATTATGTGAAGGCATCTCTTGTCTACATGATGCTGAGACAGGAGAAGGGACTTTTTTCTTCCTAGAAGTCCAGTAGAGCTGGGAGAAAAAGAGATCAGCCCAAACCCATCAACATTCTTCCTGCACTGAAAGTCGTAGGAAGGCATTAGACTTCGCACACAGCCAGCATTCTTCAAATCTTCATGAAAAGTTTAAACCCCACCCTCACATTTAATCATACAGGTGCACTTGACTGAAGCCAGAGAACACGAAAATTCGCTTAAATGCTCTTTTTCAAATGCAGCAGTAGGAGAGATGTTTTGCTTCTACTTGTGCCTTGTATTAGGCAATCACAATCACTGCTGTGATTGTGCTGTTTCCGGGTACTCCTATGGCTGAGGTTGATTAATAGCCTTTTTTTCATTTTCAGGCTAAGACAACAAGCTTGTAATGGCACCACACTGCAGGACCAACGGAGAAGATGGAAGAAGGAAGCACATCTTCCATCAGCTAACGGGCCAAAATCAGGAGTTCCTTATTCTGTGATTAATCAGAATCAACACAACAAGGGAAAATGCAGACTTTAGGTTATTTGATGAATTGCCCATTATTCAAGGGTCGGATTTTTATGTTTATTTGTTGAAGGGGCCAGAGTAGATGGATAATGCAAAGGAAGATGAAAGATGCTTAAAAAGTGATCTGACTTTGCTTTGAAATACCACTGCCTAATGCTGCTCTGCAGAAGGATGCTCTGCACATCTGTATCGTCTCACTCTAGCGAACAGATTGCTCAGCAGAGTACAGAAACTGCGCTGAAGCTCAGCCCAGCCTGTTCTGTTTTAAAGCTGTTTACTGCCACACTCGACCCTCAGGTATTTCTAGCTTCATTATCTCCTTTCTGGATTAGCCATGGAGGCCGGGGGGAGGTCTCTCCTGACACAGCCTGGCACGCTGCAGCCTGCAAGCAGAGCTCAGCTGGTCACACCACGGGTGAGGAGCAACAGGAGAACCTCTGGAACATCGCTGTCTCTGTGTTATGTGCTCTTATACCCAATCCTAGATATGCTTCTTTAATTACCCCTTCACCAAGCAGGGTGGGTATCCAGCTATCCTTGCCCACCTGTAGGCTGCAAGGGTAAGGGTGCCTATCCAGCCCAAGGTGAAGGCAAAAGGAATTAGAGAAGCGGAGTTCTCACCCCTAAATCTCTGTGTAATGCAGGCTATTGGGAACCTGGGTGAATCTAACAAGGCAACAGCCCAGGGAGAAAACATATTCATGCCACCTACTGCTTTTCAGTGTTGAGAAGAACTGATTTACAGCCCTACAGGCTTCAAGGAAACAGGAAGATAACAGATCACAGCTCCTTGGAGAAAATAAAAGCAGCTCAACAGCCGTAGCTCTTGGCTATCGTGTTGCCAAAAACTCTTGGAGCCCTCACATTAATGTGTGCTTCTGTGCAACAGCTCTTAGACAAGCCAGGGCAGCCTCAACATTAAATACAGCTGCCAGTCCCCAGGGTATCTATGGGAACCTAAGAGACAAGTGCTGCTGTGTCTGTCACCAATATTGCCCTCCCTGCACATTTTGTCCTGTGAGCAGTGTTTACCCTCCACTGGAAAGCAGATGACAGATTTCTGCAGAACATCAGGGAGAGGCTGATCGAGAGAAGAAATGAGAGATCAGGATGTAGAAGACTGCAGTCTGCAGAGCTTCTCTGACAGACAGGGCCTAGATCGGTCCCCACACAATTTAGGAAACCCACAGGCAACACAAAAATATTTTGCTCATTCTCCCAAAATCATTCCAGAAGAAAAGAAAACAATCACTAAAGCTGCAGGTCAAAAAGTCTCCCCAAACCAGAAAGAGAAGACAGTCACAAATGCAGGAACTGAATTTCATCACTATCAACAAAGAGATGATATATGGAGTCCCAATTGCTTAGGTCTGGCACCCTGAAAAACCATACAAACCATATAAATCTTTTTTTTATAGTATGGTTTGCAACTTACGTTGGCAATGGCAGAATGAATATAGACCAGCTTTACTAGTATTGGGGGTTTTTTTTGTTAGTTTTTAAAACTAACATATCCTGGTGAGAGGCATTTCTAGAAAAATCTCTGCAGACGTCTCAGCTGTGGTCACCATTAATTAAAACAGGGAGTTCCTTCTAACCCACGTTCCTACAGACAGGCTTCAGGTACTGCTATTTGCAGTCACACGCTGCAACATCCAGAGCGTTTGCAGCTTATTTATCAGCAAACCTGTATTCTCAGCAGCAGGTGTCTGTTGGCGTGTTCCAACTTCTTCTGTCTGTTCTCCAGCTCCTTCGTGCGTTGCTGCTCTCTCTGCAGCTTCCGGATGTAGTCCACCGACGCTTTTAGAATAGTTCCCTTATTCCAGCGCATATCCCTTTGAAATCGATTGAAAAAAAGAAAAAAGGAAGAGTTAAAGCTCTCAGGGAGGATTTATTTTATAGTCATTACCTTCCCATCAGCAGCTAGGATTACACAGCGTATATAAGTAACACCTGGCGAGTATTTGTTCCAAGTTTATGAATGCAGAAGGCATTTGAAATGCACTAGAGGGGGCCAGAGCACAGCTATTAAGAAGCAGACTGCAGCCAACCCTGGCCCAGCCGAAGGGCACAGAGCTCAGGCTCCCCCCCAGCAGCCACCCCCGGGGACCAATCCCCCTGCCTCCTGCACAGTTTGGGACCAGCACCGAAGACCAGGGGCTCCTTTTGCTGCCTCATAGCAAGGCTGGCGAGACAACAACAAAGAAGAACCCCACGGGACATTTCTCAAATCAGGCTTGCTGCCTGGGCGATGCCCGATTCCAGCTGGGGAATTAAAAGGACTGTATATAACCTGGTGCTTCTGTGGGAGTAAGACCTGAGGACCTTTAGCCCCCACAAGAAGTCACAAGCAACAGCCCTCCTGGTGCCACGGCATCACAGCTATGTTATGGCAGGAAGAGAAGAGCCCAAACCAGCAGCATATTCAGGTGCTTTAAACACAAACTCTGCCTAAAATACAAACGCCCCGTTGCAGCCAAGGGGTGAGGGTTCTGCAGCCAGGGAATACATGGCTCCCATATTGCCTCTCCCACGCTACTCCTCCCACACTTGATTTAGAGAGAGAGACTGCCTGCATCCTCTTTCCCCCCACATCATCTTACTTTGTTTAAATACAAAAAAAAATAACTCCTGCAGACTTATCAAACCAAAGATTCACCTGTCCCATAGGCTGACACCACGCAATATTGCTTTGCTTGCCTTAGGGGAAGGTAAAGAGACTCTCTGAACAGTACACATGAGTTGCTCCATGAGGAACTGCCTTAAAACAACGGGAACTCTCCCCAGAAGCATCACAGAGCATTGATTCAGATCTAGACTTTCAAGCTTTAGAGCAAGGTGGGGGTGTTCCTTGCTACTGAAGCAGCGTTGGGTTTAGTTAAGACAAGTTAGAAACAGTAAAATTACCACTGGGAAACTATCACCAGCACTGGCCAATGATCAGTGAACACATACACAGGTAGGCTCTTTTTTCTTGGAGGTAAGGGGAATATGGTTCCTCAGAGGAATTGCCCTCCATTTTTTTCACAGAAAGAGGGATTGGTTCTGTCCTGCTGAGCTAAGGCATCTAATAAATTAAAAGAATCACTTGGCAAGACAAGCAGCGAGACAAGTCTAAGGCTTCACATCCTGACAACTCAGCCCCTAAGGTTTTTTTTTTATTTTTTTTTCCTTCCACACCTCCTTCCCACAGTGTCTCCTTGGGCCCATTATACTTACGGGTCATTTGACTTGGGTATCAAAGTGCCTAGTTCTTTTATACGGTCATTAATATTAAATCTTCTTCTTCGTTCAACTTTAGGAAAAACAGCACAAACGTTAGAAGTGATATCCACACTTAATTACAGCATATAAAGTTTCNAGGACTCAACTGAAAAGTGAACGTTTTCCTAGTGAAAAAACATTACGCACAAACTCAGAGACAAAAAAACCCCAGATGTTCAAGGAAACCCCAAAGCAGGTAAAGGGACAAAAAAATGTACAGTCTCATTTTTAAAGTACTCTCCCAGAGGAAACATTTAGAAGATCCAAAAGTCAAACTTAAATACCAATTTTTCTGCATTAGCTTTTCATCCTACAGAAAAGACTTTTGAACAGCTCAAGGCACGAAACAGTTCCTTTTTTCTAGTAACACAAAGTATAAAAGGACATTTTAAAGACCCTTTAAGTCATAAGGTGCTCATTATTTTAGAAAGTTTCTTTCCAACTTGGTTCAAAAATGGAATTTTGGTAAAATCAACACACTGAGGACACGCACTGAGGTTTAAAGTCACAAATTGACCAAATACCTGATTTTTAGATTAATTAGAAAAAATGAAAAAGCCAAAATTGTGCAAGGTGGATTTGTTAAAAGTATCAAGTGTCATTCGCAGTAATTCCATTGATAATAAACCAAGTGATCAGGTGATTGTTAAAATAATAATAATAATAAAAGTTTAAAATTCAAGAGCAGATTTAAGCACAGATTTCACAGGAATTCAAGGTATTTGATCTATGGGCATGACATAATGAACTGGTACTATATACTGCATGTAGTGTTTCATTCACCTTTAAAGAACCATTATGCAAACACTTAACATTTAAAATTATTGGTAGAATTCGTGCAAAATGGGTAGAACCCAAACTTACTCAAGTTGTGATTGTCTTTCTTTTGCCTCTCCTTAGCCAGCGCTCTCGCTTCTGACTCTGTAGGAAAAATACATGCTGTGCATGTGAATGAAGGAATTAGAATTGAAGGGATTCAAACACAACGCTTCAGTCTGTGAAACTTTTGCACAGGGAGCCTGATCGATACTCGTCAAACCAATTATTACAGCCCTTCCAGGGGGAGAGAAGGGCCTGTACATAAGCTGTGATTGCCAAAACACAAGGCTGGTGTTAAACTTCACCCCTACAGAGCGTCTCTTCCCCCACATCCCATCCTGACTTTCCTGACGAGAGCCTTTCCCACGGAGGCCCTGACTCAGCAAGGTATTTGAGGACAACAAACTGCTGAAATCCACCATGCCTTCTCCTACGTTGACACCCAGGCTGCGTGCCTGCGTGCCAGGCAGAAGCTGAACCAGAGGAACAGCATGCTTATCGCATTGCTACCTGTGCAGGATGTGAAGCAGTCTGGAGTCAGAGGCTCCACTCACCACAACGAAGGGTACCTCCTTTTGTGGCATGTGCAAGCACATCACCACGAGATTCAAGGAATAATTTAAGCCATCCATTAAAAATACCAGGATTTTTCTAGCTACACTAACTGCCCTCGTTATATGAAAAATAAATAAAAGAGATTAAAACCTCAACACCTTTATTTGCAATGTTGTTAGAAGACAACGGTCCCCGTTTCAAGGAAAAGCAAAAAGAAAAATGACAATCATGCTGCACATCATGTTAGTTGCCTCCTCAACTCTGAATTGTTCTCAGCCTTGCTCTACACATCAATTACTGGGCTTCGGCACACAATAGTTCAGGCAAAAGCGCAACTAAATTTGTTATTTTCAGTTCTCATTTGATCTGATGTTTCACAAGCAATTTTAATTATTTTCTGCTTGCGCTACCTGCTTTAGTTTTTAAAAAGGGTGACATCGTTAAACCTTGCTCCGTTGCATTTAAATCTCAAAAGCAGCATTATTTAGTTCTGCAGAGAGTCAGCGAGGACAAGTGAACATGTGACTTATTATCACACAGTCCATTACGGAAACAAACCCCTCGCTCATTCCAACAAGTTTCTTTGATGAATTCTCCTGTTTTTATGGAGTGTGGATGATGCCCCACCCAAGTCAAAATAACAGGTGATAAGGGTTTTCCCTGAAGTACTGAAAGTTGATGACTTCACTACTTAGAATATGGAGCCACCTCAATATTACAGGCAGTATAAGACATCTTCTACGTGAGTCTCCCAAAGGATCACCCCAAAAAAGCTTGAAAGAACATTGCATGTCTCAATGAAATTTGGGTTTAACCTGACATTGCCTTATGAAACAGATACGAGGTTTCCAAGACTAAAACCTATGGAAACTGGACTCCTGGATGAGCAAGATTTCCATTAAAAGCTTCGGTAACTACAGCTGAGAGAATTCACAACCATCATCAAGATTAGCCGCTTGGATAACAGATTGGACTTTTCTTGGTTCTTCATCACTTTGATATTTATACAGGAGGATGGATAAAGGTTTCTGGCAAATGCTAGATTTAAATATTGCAAGCTCTCTCCATCCTAGTTCCAACAGCAAAATCAGGTAATGGAGGAAAAGGACTCCTGCCTGCAGTAACATGCTGATTTTAAAACCACTAGCTGGCAGAAAGCACCACTAATATTGGCCACATCAATGTCAAAGTGACTGCTGTTATATTTAATTCCTCAGCCTCTCCTGAATTAAATGCAATCTGCTAGCATGCATTTTGAGCAGGAAAAGCACTCATCTAAATTGTTTCTGTGTACAGGTGAACGTAGCATATAGACATTTAACTTAGTTCAGGTCTACTTTGATGTACTGAGGACTTCCCAAAGACCACTTCACTCATTAACTTCCCCTCTCCTTCTGCTGCCTTTGCCTCATCTTACACAACCATCTGCCGTGAATCCACCAGCCTGGATATCTGACAAGTTGGGTGTGTAGTTTGCAGTCTGCAGCCACCTTGAACTTTCTGTATTTGGAGCAATGAAACCATCTGTAACTCAGGACTTTTGAGTAGTTGCCATTCTCTCCCACCCTCCTCTTAACACAGCTCCATCCCCATACAAGCTTTTCTTCCTCTGGCAGCCGCAAATCATTAAGCAGTTTGTGTGTCTTCATTTTGACGCTGAACTCAAATTTTGTGCATTCATATAAATGCAAATATCCGCCAGCTCAGAGACATGGCATTTCCTCTTGAGAAGCTGACTCCTGGGCAATTAAAACTGCTCTACTTAACCTAATACCTGCCCAGAACCTGCTTTGCAACTGAGTCAGCCTGTGAATTTTCACAACACAAACCCAGAAAGATGACAGACAAGAAGGAAACTAATGCCCCTACCATAGTGCACACAGAATGACTCCCTGTTGGGCTTAAGAACATCCATTTTGGGGTATTAAGATGATTTTATCACCAGTTTTAGAACAGATCTACACGTGTTCCTCCGAGGGTCAAGCTTGCCTTGTACACAGTACCCTACACGTGGTTTTATTCTTTCAAGTGAAGCAGAACAGCAAAAATAATGCATGCTTGAGAAGAGGAAACTTTTTAATTTTTCCTTCAAATTATTTAGCTCCTGTACACACGTGCTTTACAGAGAGAGGCTTTTAACGTCCCCCTTCCCGCCCGCCCCTGCCTCCCACAGCTTATTCAGAGCATTGCTGAGAGAACCGACATGACAAGAAATTTACAGGATACTTCTTTTTCATCTTAAATTAAGAGATGAAAATTCTCTCTCGAGTGCCTAATTTTACATTTTATAGGATCCAGGTGTCCAGATTTCATATTACCACAGGCTACTTGTCCATTACTGCCCTCCTCTATTACAGTAAAGCCTCAACGTGTAGCATTCCTCAACACGAATCCCACAGAGACTCCAAACGCTAAGGTGTTAAAATTTAGTGTTGATAAAGCAAACAGTAAGCCCAAACTAGAGAACAACAGCTCTGCAAGAGATGCATGGGAGCTTCCCGTGACACAGGGTTTTCAACATACAGACTTCACTATAACAGCTAGGGACTTTATCTCAATTTGTCACAGTGAACACAACCCCAGAGCGGGCTAAAGGTCTGCTAAAACCAACACACTGTGATTTGCAAAGAAAGAGTCATCCAAATAGTCTTTCTCATAACAGAAATTATGTCCAATATCACCTGAATTCAAAACAATTCTACTATTGCTCCAAGGTGGTATTATAGACATATTTACCTGTGAGCTCCCTTTTTATATTGGGAAGATTAGCTGGACATGAGTTGCTGATGTTTAGTCCCGGAGGAGGCATGCTTTGGTTGCCATAAAGGTCAATCAAATTGCCAGACACAGGCAACTGGAAAAGATAAAACAAGGAAAAGGATCATTTGCTTTGCCCTTATAAAAGGCTTGGTGCAGAAGAACAGAGGTATGATCTGCTAAGAAATTTGTGCTCTTTTCCATGTGCAAACAGAGTGTGCAACGAGGTCAGCAAAAGTCACAGATCTGCAGGGGCTTGAGGAATGAAACACCTACACTGGGAAAATTCTGTCTTCTTTCCTCAAGAACACGTGGACAGAAAATAGGTAGAAGAGGTAACATGCTGACAGTATTGCTCCATTCTTGCTCCTTATTTTTCAGTGAAACTATTACATCTGTACCCTCATCAATTCTTTTACTCAAAATATCCGAAGGAGCCTACAAAACACTCATGGAGGAAGCCCTCATTTTTCCAGGAATATGTGAGTGGAAGCATTTCACAAGTTGTCACATGCTTGAGGGAGAGCACTGTATTAATCAAACACATTTTTCATGTGATTTGAAAGCTACCTACACAGACAACATTTCAGTTTACTTCAACTTATGTAACAAGAACACACACCAGGAGGAGGAAGATTATTTTGACATTAAGTTTCCTCAACTGCTTGTTCATTCTGCTGTTCTTATTTAGGTATGTTCAAGCAAGGACATTTATACAGAAATAGGGTAGCATTTCAACAAGACTTATCAAAGCTATCCCTTTAAATTGAAAACGTATTTAAAGAAGTTTTTCCTGAGTGGATTATTTTACCCATCTCTTTTTTTGTTTTCAAATTAGATTTTGAAAAGGCAGGTGTAAACTACTTTGAGTTCTTATCTGAGTAGCAATATTTCTTATCATCGTTACTGCAAAGAAAACCAAGCCCCCAAGACAGTGATCCTGCAGAGATTAGAATATTAACTTCACACTCATGTAAATAATGCCTTTGAATACAATGGAGTGAGTCACAGCCTGGACTATTAAAACTCCTACTGATGGTCCTTGCCACCCTGAGACCTAAGGAAATTTCTCTGCCATCTGGAGCTCCCACAAAGAAGAAAAGTTGATGTGCATCCCTTAAAGTACCACCATCTTGAAGCTATGCTGAGACTGAACAGACAGAAGCCAACAACAAAAATTAAGTTGCATGACTCTGTCTTTAAGTCACAGAGAGAGAAACATAACTGAATTCTCCCCATGATCCAGCCTGGCTCTCCCCTTAGCTCTTGAATGCAATATGAACTAAAAAAATAAAGATAAAAGGAACATTTCCAACAAATGTAAGGTCACAGCTGCCCATCACAGACTACGGTCCACGTTGTGACGTGTCCACATTATTGACAGGGTGACCGCTCCCTCCCTCTGCTCTACAAGGCTGATCCTTGTGTCTTTTGGCCCCTCAAACGCATCCCTGACGCAGACAAGGCAACAGCGTCACACACCCTTCTGACTTGGATGCGCTTTTCCTATTCATGCTCCGAAGCACGGAGGGAGCACAAAGAACTTGTTTGTGGCCCATGGACTTGAAGTTCAGAACCAGACATGTGAAACCTAATCAGGAATTATTTTTTTTTTTTGGGGGGGAGGGGGTGGAATATTAATAAATCAATAAATGTTTTTTTTTTTCCACCCCAGAAATCTAGAATCTAGCATCTCAGAGCCTGAGTAAAGCAGATGGGTTATTATTAAGCACAGAAATAGTCAAGGTCACTGAGACAGACCCTGCTTATTACAACAGGTTTGTGACACTGGGTTTTTTTCCCCCTCCCCTTCCAAAGTTGTCGACGCTGTGCTTGATTTCCCTGCAAATAACAGGCCTCGTGGCAGCAATCACCACAGAAGGGAGCGTAACGCGGGCTGGATGGGCACGCTGAAGTCCTGCAGAAACCGCAAACACCGGAGGAACCAGCCCAAGAGCTGTGTGACAACCGGTGCACCAGCGCTGCTGCCACAGCACCAGCTAAATAACAGCAGACCAAGGGAGAAATTTTGCACAGCTGAAAAACCTTGCAGGTTTGCACGCTCACACGAACGCTTATCAAGGAAATTCACACGAGAGGCAGATGCCGAACAATCTCAGTTTAAATCAGTGATCCATAAGCAAAGGGACCAACTGGCTTCTTTCTTTTTGGCTACTTTTCTCAGTAAGCTGAATTCCACAGGTCAGAGCTGCAGTTCTAACTGTGCGACTACGGGTATGAGAGGCCTCTTCTCCAGGATGGCTGCAAGGCACATCTTTAGGACTAACTTCATACAACCCCTTTCACCTGAAACATTTCAGCTCATCTCACGTGGCTGAGACACTTGCAATTAAAGTAAAGTTAAAACTGAGGCACATGCTCCGTTCCCAATCCTACTCCAGGTCCCAGAGGAATAAAAATTAGTTGATTTGCAAGGTCAGACCAACAGTTATTAGTGCAGAGTTCAGGGAACTGCAGAGGAGAGGACTGCTATGTTGGGGGCATTGGGCTCAGCTGCCAGTGCTGTGAGCACACAAAAGCAGTCAACTAGGCTGAAATGGGGCCAAAAAAAAAAAACTACCCAAAAACCCACACAAACAAACAAAAAAAAACAACCCCACACCAAACCAAAGATACTTATAATGGACACAATGCAGCAACACCTGGCATTTATTTCAAATGCCTCCTATTGGGATAAGCTGGGAAAAAATAAACATGCCAAGTTACCACTAATCTGTGTTCCTTAGCACTACATCTACACGCCTTTTAAATACCTCCAACCACCACCCCCCTGTTCATCCCTTTCTCCAAGCCCAAAGCGACAGCAAAACGTTCAGAACTCCCACAGCCATTTCCAAGGAAGATGCGAGTCTCAAAACTGAGGAAGACATGGAACCTGATGTCCTTTTTCTGGTGCTAAGGAGGTTCCCTTCCTGCCTTCACTGAACTCTTGCATCTTCCCAACTTAAAGACGCTTCCCTTAAGGCTCCATTAGCCACTTCTGGCTAGGAAGAAATGTAAATAAAGCATCATTTGGATCATCCAATCTTTACTCTCCCAAAACATATATGAAGGAAGAGCAGCTTATGCTGAGCTAGGCTTGTTACCTTCACTGAAACAGTATAGTTTAAAAAGTCTTTCTTTGCAAGATTTCATATTTCTAGGCCTTGGCTTCACAAGGTGCACACACAATCACTGCTTTTATGTAAGACAATTTTCAAACATGGTAATTATTACTGCAGGCTCATCTTAGGCTCATTCAGGGGAGTCTGAGGCTTTCCTTTCTCCTCCACTACTTCAGCAAAACAAGCACCCTCATTCGGCTCATTTGGGCTCCATCTAGATCATCGAGACATCAGCCGTGTGATCAACAGGGCTCTTTCTAAGGTATCAGCACACGAATTGGAAATTGGTTGGTTGGATGAGTTAGTTGTCATCTCATCTTGGTATATGAGTACTTTACCCAGTACCCAGCAATTACTAGGTCATACCTACCTTCTCAGCAAATAGTGACCAGTTCCTGATACCTTTCACCACAGAGGCAAAGCCAGTTAACTTGTGACCCAGTACCAAAGTTTACAAACATTTCAAAAAGCAGTTGATTGCAATCAGCCCTTTGCAATTAAGAGGTACTTGGAAACTTCCCTTGGCTCGCTCTTACACCAAAATCTCTGATTTTGCTTATCAATTATGTACTGTTACCGAATGTAACAAACCAGTCCTTTTGTTCTTTGTTGGTTATGGAACAATAAGAGCCTTTGTCATAGTTTCAGCACAGCTATTTATAGGTTGCTTCTCTTTAAAGACCATTTCCTCTCTTAATTTCTTCCACCTCTACTTACTTCAGTCTACAGACATTAATTTTTTATTAGTAAAATGTTGGGTGTTTTAAGAGCTAAATCCAGTTCCAAAAGAAAAGTGTCTGTTACATCAGGCTCATTTTTCCTCCCAAACCAATTGTTGGGAAACATGGTCCAATTTCCATCTTT
The DNA here is from genome assembly GCA_013400055.1 of Nycticryphes semicollaris. Taxonomy (NCBI): domain Eukaryota; kingdom Metazoa; phylum Chordata; class Aves; order Charadriiformes; family Rostratulidae; genus Nycticryphes; species Nycticryphes semicollaris. The sequence goes on from VXBJ01003386.1 coordinate 535,863, forward strand.
TCAGGATTGGTATCAGGTAAATTCAGAGACTGAAATATGCTTTTTGCCTCCAGCAATTTAAATGTATTAGTAAAGAATTCTTAATTTTACTATTTCATAGCCTTATTTTACAGACTTCACCACATACAGTCAGCAATTTCTGAAATTCCACAGCAAATGTGGATCAGGCAGTCTTTACAAGGCTTGTTGTCACACAGCAAGCAGGAGGGATGCAGACTACCCTAAATACTGATTACATGGACTCCTTGAACCAAAAGAACACAGAGTATCATTAAATGCAGGAAAGAGCCACTGCTGGAGTCCCTGTGAAACAAGAAAGGAAGAAAAGCAGAAAGAAATCCAAGTCCTCTCCAATTTAATGGGTACCAATCCAATGGAACTTCAGAGAAAAGACTCCAGAATAACCTGAACACTCAAAAAAAAAAAAAAAGGAGCAATTATCTTGATGAACTATTTTTTCACTGGTTTTTAAGTTTTCCTCCCAAACTCCAGGATAGATGCACTTTTCAAGTCATCTTAGATGAAAGGAAAATTCATTCTTTCCGGTAGGACTCTGCAATTATTTCCCCATCTACTCAAAGGGCACTCTTTAGCCAGAGCCAGTGGTGGGCCGTTTCCTGGGGCAGGCACCACATCCCCGAGAGGGCTGTGGGAATCCGTGGGAGCCTTAGGATTAGGTTAACATGACATCAGACGAGTACTGTCAGCAAATGCAAACCTATGCTGCTACAAAACCGATGCTATGTGGTAAGCTGTAAATTTTGGCACTAGATGAGAAAGAAACAGACGCCAGCCCTGGCAGACATCTACTCAGCCAGATCTAACAGCACTTAAGCCTAAGGCAAAAAAATTCACTGGAGCTACCCTCCACAAAAGATCAAAATCAGATTATGCCAGAAGTACGATTACATTAATGCTCGCAGCAATGTGAACCGGCAAAACAGAAACAGCAACTCAGAGGTAACCTGCGCCTTCCCTCGCTCACCGCCTTTCGCACCTCTGTGCTCTTGTCTTTTGTCACCAGCTTCCCATGTCCCCTGCCCCCATTCAGTTTAGAGAAGCTTCTTTATTCCTTCTCCTTTTCCTTGTTTTGAAAGCTGGGTTTTTCAAATTTTTTTCACCCCTTAAATTTTGTAACATCTTTGCTGTCATCTGACCAGGGACCTCTCCCCATTTGAAATCAGGTTAAGCTAAAGCTATGATGTTAGAGCCAACAGTGAAACTGGAGCATCTCTGGACAGGGACGCTAACACACCCTGAAGTGTGGTGTACAATGTCCTACTTGAACAGCAGAAGACACCTGAGGAGCCAAAGGTTCCTTCTAGGCTTTCTAAAGCCAAGTGTGATCCAGGGCAATCTTTACTATCGAATGGTATGAGCTCACTTCTGTTAGTTCAGTTCACTCCTCGTGGATTAACCTGACTTTGAAGTAGGAAAAGTAAAACTGTCCTTTGTATTCCCTCGACCTGACTCCAGCTTGTGTTTTTAAATACACGTTTTTCTTTGCAACCGTATACCTGAAGTTCTTTAAAGAGAAACTAATTGCACTCTATGGGACAACACAATAACTACTCAATTGCTTGGGAAAAAATGTCATGCTTCAGTTTTGCGTTCTCTCAAGGGAAGACATTTCGACTTAACAGGGAAACCAGAAGGAAAGGACCATTGTACCGTATTTGCCATTTGCAGGGCTGGGTCCATCAAACCAAGGATTTCTTCATTGTAACTTGATTCCAGGCTAATTATGTCATCGATCACATCATCCATCTGCAGCAGAAAAGGTGGACAAAGAAAAAAAAAAACAGAACAGTTATCCAACCCACTGGGATACAGAGACCTGACAAAGCTCTCTGTGACACGGCCCAAGCAGAAGTGCCTGTGCAGTTCTGCCATGGTCCAGATCCAGCCCCTCAGCCATGACTCCTGCTGCTCAGCCAGGACAGTCAGGTCATGACAAAGCTGAGGCTTCACAGTCCAACCCTCTCCTCCCACCAGCAGTTACCCTGCCTTCCCTGCCCACGGACACTCTGCTCTTCCCAGGCACAGCGGAGGAGACGGCTCCCTGTAGAACGAGCTATGCTAATGATGTCGATCTCTCCCTCTGTGCAGCACTGCCTGCCTACCCACCACCTCTTTCCTACAGTTTTGGGGTAAAAACCTGTGTACAGACAGCAATGCCCGAGCCCCTGAGACCTGCAGGGGAAGGAGAAGAACAAAGGCTGGCTGATGGGAGAGATACTGCCCACCCTCAACAACAGAATCCATTGGATACACATCCCTCATACACCCTCCCGTGAAGTACCACCCAAGAGCAGCTTGGAGATGATTTTAGGTGGTACAAGCCATCCACTTTCTGGGGCTGGGCTGGAAGGTGCCTCCATAAGCAGTCAAGAGAACAGAGCCCTCCAAAGCACCCACCCAGGTGCTCCAAACTCTTCTGCAGGATTTACTATTTCCTTTTGTTCACTATAAAAAAGGAGCTTAAATGACAGTCATCCACAAAACGAATTCATAAAGCTGATAGTAGAAATAATAGTATATGAGATTTTTATACCAGATCAAGAAAGCATGATTAGAATTAATTACACTGGCTGGAAGTGAGGGCAAGAAAGGAACCAACAGCTACAGCCCATATTTGAAATCTTGCTACAAGAAATAAAAACCACTTAGCAAAAAAAAATTAAAAAAAAGAAAAAAAAAAGAAAAAGGATCACTACTGAGAACAAGTTACCATGAATGGATTGAAGCCTTCTCATATTATTTTTTTAAATGCAAATGTGATCCACATAGAAACGCGATCATAGAAACCATCAGGACAAGAACACATGCATGCAGTCTTGGGAAAACCTACGGAACCAGGGAATTGTCAGAGTTGGAAGGGACCTCTAGAGATCATCCAGTCCAACTGCTCTGCTAAAGCAGGACTGTGCAGAGCACATCACTCAGGACTGCATCCAGGCGGGTGCACCATTACATTAGAAAAGTTTTCCTGAAATGAGTCTTTAAATCACAGTTGATACGTTCTGCTATAGCCTTACAGTGCTTAGAGAAGCACCAGCCCACTTTTGTCATCAATGCTAATAAACAACATCGCTGTCTTGTTCCTAAGATACACCTTATATTCAACTTGTTAAAGACAGTATGGGGCAAGTTTATTCTTCAACATAACTTCAAAGAAACACGTTCATTAGAAAGGGGACCTGTGCTCCAACTCCTGTGTCATCCAGTACCTGCATGCATGATGCTCGTGAGTGTGTATTCAGAGCCGGGCACTCACTCTCAACCCTGCTTTGCTCTTCAAATTTATAAAATCCCTGCAGAAATAAAAAGGAAAAGAAAAAAAAAGAAGAAAAAAAAAGAAAAAGAAAAAGCAAAGCATGGATCTGAGTTCACGGCACAGTCTCAGCCCAAAAAGAGCACGATTGAAACAGTGTCATGCACACATGTGCCTGATGACACAGCAAAGTGAAGCTGTAAATATCTCAAGGGAAAAAAAAAAAGACTTGGGTACAGCTGGGACGATGGGATGGAACTGTCTGATCTTCATTTCTTTGTAAGCTACGGAGCACAAGTAATTTCTCTTGCATGTACAAAATATGTTCTGTAATAACTCTCTCTCAAAGTTGCATAACTTCTTCCTCACAGGGTGCATCTGTATTAAAAATCTGGCACAAAGGCTGGAGGGAGGAGGATGCTGGGGGGGGGGACACACGAGAAGCTCTACAATTGTCTCCCATTAGTCGTGTTACAAAAACATTGGCATGATTCTTACACTTGTTAACAGCTTTCAAATCACCTTCCTTCAGCACCTGAGCACACGTGGAACATCCAACAGCAAGTTCTCTCCAGCTAAGATTAAAATATGGTTGAGGAGGACTTCTAGGCATATGCCAGTGAAGTCTTGTATTTGCAGCAGCACTGAGCTCATCACAAAATATCAATTAGCAATATTTTAGGGTATATTCACTGGCGTAATCCGGCCTTCCAGCTAAGCAAAAGACTTGCTTACATTTTATTGTGAAAGCATCTAAAATAGCTCAAAAAGCTTTGTGTTTTTCAGTTATTTTTCCTAATGCTCTTTGCTCTTTCGACACTGAATGAGCCATAAATAACATTATTCCAGAAAGCTACAGCTTACAAAACTGCTTTGTGCTCTCCAAAGGTCAGTTATTCACTGCGTGCACCAAACAACGCGGGGAAAAAAAAACCCAGTCATTTTTATAAGCATGAGCTAGAGAAATAATTCAAAAAAAAAAAAAAAAAAGGAAGTTAGAGGGACACAGATTTTTTTTTTGCCAAAATGTTCTCTGGAAATATATGCTTATCAGACAGACCCGAGGTAGCAGTTGAGTTTTCAGACTTTATAGTTCGGGAAAGAAGGTAAACATAACATCTGAACAATGAGCAAATAAGGTTTAAACCAGAAAGCAAGCGGGCTGCAATTCCATTTTACTGAAGAACACGCAGGGTGAGAGCGAATTACCTCTTTTTCACAGTTGGAGTTGAGGGTGAGCATAGCCATGGGGCTGTTGGGTGCGCTGCTTCCAGTTCCAGGCGGCATGACATGATCACCGGGCTGGTTGGGGCACGGCAAGCTCAGGGCCTGGTTGGCATGTTTGTTTGCTAGAGTGGTAGAGAGGTACTGCTTTACCTGCTGCCGCTGGGCTTGTTGAATATGGTACTTGGTTGGATTCTCAAGGTGAGTCTGCACCTGTAGGACACAATTTAAAAAGCGCTCTATTGTTTTACAGCATTATTAGACTTGTGTGCTGTCAATTTGAGCTATACATGAGTTAAGCATTTGACTTAAAGCACAAACCCGTGCAGATCCGAGGAAGTCAAGAGCAGTTCGTTCTTTCGCATTTAGTGGCAAGAAATCGGTTTATATCCTACTGTTTCTCCAACCAACTTATTAATGGTAAACCAAAGAAGTTTCACTTATTTTTCTACACCGTGGGATTTCTCACTTAAGACCTAGGCTCAGGTTTCCCAGGAGGGTTCTGCGCTCACACCTTCAGCTACACAACATCCACTTTTCACTAAAATACAGAGAAACGAGTTGTGCTGCAGGACTCATCTTACTTGTTAGTAGCTACCAACCAAAAGCACGTAGTGTGGATTCCTATCCTTTATCAGATGTCAAATAACAGACAGCAAAGAGGTTTTTTGTTGGCTTTTTAGGGTTTGTTTTCTGTTTGTTTGGTTTTATTAAGTAACATATTGGTTAAAAAATAAAGGGAATACACCTGTGTTGACTACAAATTATTTGTATCTATATATAAATATACAAATATATAATATAGACAAATAAGGCAGCCTGTTTATAAACACATTATGCAAAGAAGATACAAGAAAAGAAGTGTTTCGGTTCAGATCAATCACTGTCCTCAGCAACAGTTATTTAATATAAGCTTTTCAGTACTTAGAACCTTTTTATACGCAAAATATGAAAAACCTCACGCTGAACTATTATTGCACACCCTAAATAAGCAAAAGATGAAAGGCAGTATTTTCCATGCAAAATTTACACCATATCCTGGAAGCTCTTTGTCACCTCCCTGTGATCGTTAATGCTTTTATCAGAAGGTACAAAACAAACCAAAATATAGTAATTTTCCAAGAAGCTTTTTTTGTTGTGTAAGAGCAAAAAAATCACTTACACTGAATTGTTCTAAGCAACCACATATGTCCTCCACTTGTTCTTGTGGAAGAAATTAAGTAAGATGTACTAGATACAAGAGGAAAAGGATTTCCTGTATATTGTAAGCCTTTGTAGCGACAGGTTTTTAAAGAAAGTCTGCAATAACAACTCACCTGATAATGATTATACTCAAGCATTTCCAGCATGCTACTTATAGGTTGTGAGAGAGGAGACTGCAATATCCTTTGCTCTATGCTACTCCAGTTTGAGGGATTCACATATGGAAGCACCATAAACAAGCTTCCCCAAAACAGCAGAAGAAACTTGACCACCACTGCTCAGACTTAAAGTAACCTACGCTAATTAGCCACGCATGTAGAGAAACAACCAGTTCACACAGGGGCTCTTCTTGGAAGCTGTGCAAGTTTAGCCCTAAGTATTGATATTATTATTTTTTTTTCCCCTGACTTTGACGTCATGTCATGCTTTTTCATAAACATAAAAGGACCTTTTAAGTGATGGGCTATCAAAGTCAGATTGACAGTTGGCTCAAGGCTAATTCGCTATTCATCTTTCGTTCCAGTCATACTAATAGACAATGGTATTTTTCTTTAGCAGTAAGGTTAAAAGTTTTTAAGTACAGAGTAAGAAATAACTGAACAAATGCCCTACGAGCCTAGTGCGTATCCCCTGGCAATGGGGTGCACTGGATAAGCCCACAGGGCTACACAGTCCTATCTTCATCTTCCAGGCTCAGCCGTGTCCCCGCAGCTCCCATTCCACCCAGGACCTGCAGCTACACCAAAGACTGAAAAATCTCTACCATGTCTCCAGCCTTCCTGGTGCTTCAGAGCCCATCAATTCTGTCCCAGCCTACAGCGGGAAGAGGCTTTCCAGTTCAGGACTGTCTGACAATGGGCTAAAGCATGTCCCAAATGCTCTCACCTGCATTTGTACACAGACACTGCACTGTGCACAGTCCCTACACCTTCCAGAACATACTTTTTCTCTCTATCCACTTCTTTCTTTCTATCTTTGACAAAAGTCTTTAGTCAAGCATAGCCACCAAAAGCTGCTCAACTTCTGTTATTTTCCGAAGTTTCTGCTGCAGAGGGAAGCCCAGTTAAGATAGTGTTTTTAGAGAGATTAATCTGATTTGTTGCACTAAATCGCAAGACAACACAATACAGAAGTCTGCTGTGATAAGTACAGCACTTGCTTTGTCAGTCCCAAACTGCGTTATCAATTTTCCTATCACCAGTGGCAAGAGTTACGCGACCCAGATAAGTCTATTTTTCACTTAAATTTTCATCTTCAGAGTAGATAAAGTTATCAGTAAATGAGTTATCTTCATAACACTTATCTCTGGATATGTTATTTTAAAAACAAGCCCTATTCGCTGACAGAATTTACACGTTCCTTTTCCTCCACGTGCACAAGATACCACGGCGCTTCTCCCGCTGCCCTGCCTGGGCAATGGGATGGAGCAAAGGCTCTCCCCATCCTTTCCTCCCCTGCCCACCCTTACAGTGGCTGTAACAGCTAGATACACATCGCTGCCTCTTTTTGTGCTGCCTAACTGCAAAGGCAATTCGTCCTCTAGTCAGTTTAATTCCCAACACGCCACACAGTCACTTTGGCTCACAGAAAAAAGTACATCCTTCTAAAAGTGTTCTGAACGGAGGCACCCAGTAGCCCACGTTTTCCTGTAGAGTCAACTCTTGCTACACATGGCCAACAAGTAACCGGGGAAATTAATTTTCTGCCAGGTGTTTGGGCTTCTAATTAGTGGCAGTGGAGAAGATTATCTATTGCCTTTACAGAAAAAAACCCTACTAGAAGAACCATAATCATTATACACGAGACATACACAGTTCTCCAAGGACGCACCACCTTCTACCGGACTGCAAGTGAACTGAAGAACACAGAGAACTGCCTTTTCTGTCATTGAACTGCTCTGAAATGATGCAAAAGAGACATTCAGGGACTGAACATTTCCTTTTAATTCACAGCTGGTCAAGCATACTTTCACATTTGAATACAGGAACATATGATTATTCTCTGAATGGGGAAGAATAAGATGCAACTGTTCCTACCTTGCATGTCAGCGCAACAAGGACAGGAGCCCCCACAGGATGGAAAAAGAGCTTCACACACATTCCTTTTTGGACAGACGTACCAGTTTCAACCACCCTGGCTCTGCCCATGCAAGAGGCAGAGGCTCACAAGTGAAGCCAACAGGCTACACAGAAGGCATCTGAGAAACTTCAGCTTGATTCTTCATTGTGTCACTTACTGCCTCTTCACTTGACTTATGAGATCCATCATTGAAATCTGGTGGGAACTATCTTTACAGACTCAGTGCTTTTTGTTAAGACTAACTCTGTCTTTTGTCTAGAGCACCCTTTTCTGCAGTCTCTATATCAGAGAGCCAAAAAGTGGCTACTTGGGCAAATGTCCCAAGATGTCACAGTCAGCCTATAGATAAGCCATAAAGCAGTCTTACTTACTGACAACGCATCTTGCAAGACAAGAGCTGCAAAACAGATCCTAAAATTGAATTCCACTACCCCAAATTTGAAACCATGAATAAAAGCTTTGGCTTAATCAAGATCTAATTTTGGTCCTCAGCCTCTTCTTGCCTTTGGGGTGAAGAACAGTTGCTGCTGTTATTCTGAATTCATGACGCACAAAGTGCAGGAAGATGACAATTTATTGATTTGAATACACTCCGTAAGAAATGCATCTGAATAGAGACATGCAAAAAAAACCCAATAAATGGAACAACTTGAACTTGATTCCTCTGGATCTCCAACCATCTACCTTCAGAAATCTCAAGCCAAGCTTTCCTGTAACATTACTAAACTGAGCGGAACACTATTTTTTGGCTGTTTTGGTATCAGAAAGCAAAAAGTAATGGAAAGAAGTAATGGAAGTATCATCTGAAGGACTTTGGAAATTATTTAAGACAAGGTGGCAAAACCTGCTAAATTTACCAAACTAACAGAAGAATTTAGCTAGAGGGAACTGCAGATTGAGGACGGCCAAGTGGCAGCCAACAACCTGGATTCAGCCCAGACACACCTGGAAGAAGGCTGTATTTTCAATTTGTATTCCGGTGCACTTCCAATCTGCGTGATTATCAAGGGACTGCTTACAAGGGTAACAGAATAACACTGTCTCGGAAGTAGAGGCCCAAAACTGGTTTCATGTTATAGCAGTCTCTAATTAGTATCAGCTCAGCAGCATCTCTAGTGATCTCCATGGGCTGGCTCCATGCACCTCTCTGCAAAAGGTGCTCCTGTACTATGAGTCTCACGGGTCAGTGATTCAAGCTCCATCCATTCTTGCCACGCTGACACTGAGCCAGTATGTTTTTTCTTGAGCTGAAGCACTGAGAAAAGTCGTATAAAGAAATCCGCTTGACTGCACCCGCATGTTACCCAGCTTAGGCCCTGTGTAAGGCTGTGCTGGGCTGAGTGAGATGGAGCCACGATAACTACTCAGCATTTGTCCCCTCTCTCTTTGGGGTATCCTGGAGAACAATGTTATCTCAAGCAGCGGAAAGGCTCATACCATCACTAATCTCAACGTCTAACTGCTAATTCCAGTCCATCTATGCAGTTCAAGTACCTGACTAGGGGAAAAACAGCTCCTGAGAAATTGCCTATTTTCTTCCACATCACAGAAACAATAGCAATAACCCATATATGTAGAGTAGATATTTCTCAGCCCTCGCATCTGGAGTCAATCAAGCAAACATTTTATCAATGGTTTTCACCAGCTTTAAGCATACACACCATATGAGTGGGAATTTTAGCTCTACTTCAGACTACATTCTTCAAAATCCTTGTATTATATTACCACATCAGTGACAGCACTTCTGAGTAGACCCACTTACCTCCTTCAGTTTGAAAACCTAAAAATATTTCCCATTAAGGTGATCAGGGGCTCAGGAATTTAAATACAAAGCATTGCTATGTGCTTAAGCACAAAGAGTTCGGGTCAAATAGTTCCTCTGTACAAAGCCAACACAAGCACCTGAAGCAACACTTCTGATACTTCCTCCTCTTGTCAAGTCTTGCTAGGAATCACCCAGAGACTTAATTTACTAATAACTTGCTAATGATGGCGAGAACTTAGAGTGCTGTGTGGCAACAGAGAAATGCAGCCCCACTCCCAGTTGGTATGCATGAACCAAATCCCTCTTGTAGAGCCATAGAGGAGAGTTCCCTCTTGAGCAGGCACAGGGCAGGGAAGTCTGTTGGCTTGGCCAATGCGTTTGGCACAGTGTAATCCAGAAACCAAACGCCTAATGATTAAAGTAACGGGGAATCGGGAATAAAAATTAGCAATTAGCTGTGATTTCACTACCAATCATCCTCTAGGAAAACTTCAAGTTCATTGATTAGTGCAGGATCAAGCTTTGACCCACCCACCCAGTTATCTTCTGGATGAAGGCAACTAGTTTAAGTTAGTTGGCCTGTGAATATACTTGTGAATTCGCCCATGCAAGGGTTTGGCTTATTTGAAATAGGAAGCTGCAGAAAGCAAGCACAAACTCAGCATGTCTTGTGTTAAGAGTATTTCGTTCAGGTGGAATACTGCTTATTGGCTTTGCCACCTCAATTACTATTTAAAAATCATGATGTCTTACTTGTCACATCTCCAAGTACCATTCGTTTCAAACCTCTCTTACCGTCCAGGGAGAAATAAGAAAAAAATTAGCTATTTCTATGTAATCACAGCATGATTTTGTATGAACAGCTTTGGGAGCTGCATTATAAAAATAATAATAACACTGAAGTTATACAACTGAAGCATTTATTAGTTGTTTTACTCACTTGTGATCTTTCCTGTAACTATTGAGTAATTTAACATACAATTTCATCGCCAAAACTTTTGCAGATATCTACGTTACTACTGGTTTACTCATGTTCTCACAATGCTTGCATGAACCAAAGAAAAGGCAATCAGGCCAAGTAGAAAAGCAGCCAGGAACAAAGCAGTAAATGAACTTGAAGAGAACGAAGCCAGTTCTGAACTAGCCGCACTTGAAGCCCAGATGTTGGAGAAGGACTTGTCCACCCTGAGAACGGCAATCATGTCCCACCTCAGGGAGCTTGGTTCCTCTACCACCTCTTGGTCTTCCTCGCTTCTCATCTACCTCTTTTTTCATGGGGGACACTGCACCTCCATCTCTCTCACCCCCTCTGGCTAAGGCCACTGCCACTCCAGGCCATCCCCAGTGCCACGCTCAGCTTCTGCCACGTTCAGGCCTAGCTGCTCAGAGGGGAGCCATTTTGTACAGCCAAAACAGCTTCCCCTGCTTTCCTTCTCCAGCTTGAGCTTACAGGACACAACGCCCATTTCCTAGCAAAAAGAGAATTGCCAACAACCAGGAGGTGGAGTTAAGCAGAGGAGACCTCACACCTGAGCATGCAAAGCAGAAGATGCCCCCAACCCTCTGCTGGTGCAACACAAGTGACAAAAGGCCATCACGATGCCTGCAGCTTGGGGCTGTCCCATTCCTCCAGCCCCCATGAGCTGGGAAGGAGCAGATTCCTGTTCCCCAAACCACACAGAAGGAGATTATTCTCACCAAAGCCATCAATGAACCTTCCTGTGAAAGTAAAGCCAAACCACTCAGTACTTCATTAAAGCAAAGGCTTGGGCACAGGGACACACCAGAGACTTAGAGGACAGTTCACCAAGGGGGAGGAAGACTTTTCCCCTTACCCTCACTTATTTTTTTTCCTTCCTCTAATTAAAAAGACCATTTGTTTCAAGTAAATTGCCTTAGGACTTACAGTTTATAATTACAAATAAAATACTTTTTGGTCAGTTTTCTCAGTTCAATAGAACTTTTTGTTGCTTAGACAGCTAAATGTCATGGGATTTTTGAAGAAAGGTTAAAATTCTGTGTTATTTAACAATTAATGGTACCCAAAGAAAAACGATACAAAACCACATCCACTGAAGTGTTTTGTACGGGCTACAGGCTTCATTTCAGTCCACCACACCAGAAAGCCTGTTCAACATCATAGTCCAGGGCTTCAATGCTGTTTTTTAAAGCTGCTTCAACCCATCACTTGTTAAGGAAAAGAAAACCAATAGCAGCAGCAGTAAACTGTTTTCTAGGGCGTTGAATAAAATCAGAAAGCTGTATATATAGGTATCTATCCCTTTCAGCCTAGGAACAGAAAAAAAAGAAAAAAATATTTTGAGGAGACTGACATATGAAAAAGATAATCAATTAGTGCTTCTTGCATGAGGAGTGGTTTACTCTCTTGAAGTTTTCCAACCCAAGTTTCAAGGTTCTGCAAGTCATATTCAGCACTGCTTGATCCACTAAGCCTGAAAATCCTGAAGATCATAACAAACTTCAATTATTTCATCAAAATATTGATCATGGGTTTCACTGCAATGTCAGGGAGAACCCTCCTACCACCCAGCTCGGAGCAATCTGAATATCCAGCTGGACAACGGTTTTCACTCATTCTCAAAGACATTTTCCCACATGCAGCTTTCAAACATTAAACAATGGCATCACATTTTTTCCCCCCTTAGGACAGAGTGGCTGAAATATACTTCACATGAGAAGTTCAGTCCTCTTGCTTTCTAAAACCTCTTCAGTCCTCCAAGATGGAACAGCTGCCTCAATTGAAATGTAATCAAGAGTAAGTTGATTGGGTTGTGATACATCACAGGGGCACTGTGCATTTAGTAATAGATAAACTTATTCAGTAACTTCTCCAGCCGCTGCTCTCCCCCTCCCTCCATCTTTTCTAGTGCATATTTGTTCCCCTTTCTTTTAGTCCCTACCCCAAGAATGGCATCAAGAACAGCACTGATGAGAAAGCCTAAGAACAAGAAAAAGGTGAAGAATTACTTGTATTGACTGGGGAATGACAGACAGGATGAGTTGACTCCAGCATTTTACCGTAGGACATAGCCAACGCAAGGCAACGATATCAGTGCAATGAAAATCCTTGGTTACTTAATTCACCCCAAAAACCCTCTGAACTTGAAAACCAAGGCAGGTAACAAGAACGTTATTTAAGATCTGGCATCATGATTGCAGTCCAAGTTGATCCAACAGTCATCTTCAAGCACAAATAGTTATGAAAAAGAAAAGGCACATTGTACAGAACGAACATCACTTACACAACTAGGGGTTGTTTTGCCCATCACCAAAAATTCCTCTGTGTAACGTGACTTTTTATCCAAGGGAAAGACACGAAGTGGACGAAAAGAACAAAGTTTTTGTGGATTAGTATTTAAAAACTGTGCTTTAGCTATAGAAGCACATGACAACAGTAACTAAGGATATTAAAGAGAGGTTCGCCAAATTTGCTTAAGGCAACAGGAATTGATGCAATTTGCAGGTTAGTGGCATGCTAGCTGCCATTCCACAAGTGCGGCTTTCAGACAGGATTCAGTCCTTTGAACTGCTGCTTTTTTTTTTTTTTTGGTTAAGAAACCAGTATTTCAGCTGTTTACTTCCACAACACACATGCCATAAATTTTTTGTTTTATACAGTTACTGAGGGGGCACCAAAAAAGCATTGCAACATTTCAGGACAGACAAGTAATTGACTCCATAAAACGTCAGACACAAATCTTTTGCTATGATTTCACCCACCCCAGGTGCTTCAGAGCGGAAATATTTTATGACTGACAAGCAACAATATCAGCCACACAATTGCACCTGACAGGCAAGTTTGAATTATAGCACTGCCATGGTAAAAAGCTTAATTCAAGCACCTCATATCTACGTCCACTTCTGCCACCCTCCTCTCTCAGAAGGAAGCTGGGCAGCACTTTCATCGGCACTTTTGAGATGGTTCGCAGTAGGACACGAATGACTCCTCCTCACAGGAACTGTTAAAGATAGACATAAAGTTGCTTCCAAAAAGCTCTCTTGCAAGACCTGGTGTAGAGATAGAAACTCATAGCAGCGTCACAGGACCACACATATATCAGCTGCCCAGGAACCCAAAGCCAGTACAGACAGTCTGAAGCCATCTCTGCTCCCAACTCCCCTTGCAAAGCGTTCCCATAGCCCAGAACAACCATCCACCCGTCTACAGCCCAAGCAACACCAACACAAGATTTACCAGACCACTCTAGCACAGTTCACTATCGACCTGAATGAGTCACATTAGAGAGGTAAAAGTATTTGTCCAACCTTATCTTCCTCCTAAGGTCGCCAAACACAGTGTTAGCCAGTGCCAGCTTTGACCTGCAGTCACATATTTAGAGCCTGAGCAAGACTATCAGTTACATTTCATAGGGGTTACTAATCCAGCTGCCGTTCCAGCCCTCAGTAACCCCTGCTAGACCTGCACGACAGATTATTTCGCTTCCAGGTCTCTGGTTCACTACAAGCCCACTGGAAAAACTGGCGTCTTCAATGACTTCACTCTACTGCATTTCCCATGGCAGGGAAGAGGTGCCGAATGCTGACCCTTCTTCCCCAGCAGGGCCTTGACAGGTCAGGCTACTGCTTAATTCACATCAACCTTCACATGTGCAAAGGATTTAGAGAGTCTGAGTTTATCCTCAAGTCCTCTGATGCCCTGAGGTGGCAGTTTCCACAGGTGAGAAGCATCATCTGGTTTTGCTCAGGTTGCTCATTTGTCAAATGTGAAGAACGCAAACAGGATTGGGCAAAAATAATGGCATCTTTCATACAAAATGAACAAATGAGAAATCAGAAATCAGTTTTATACAAGATGTTGAGTAAAATGTAACCAGAGCTGAGCTTAAAGCAGAAGAAGAGACAGCACACACTGACTTTGAAATAAAAATTCTTATTACAAGCTTCCTAGAGACATGGATTTACCCCCCCACAGAACAGGACAGGATGTTTGCTCATCCAGACTTTAATAATAAAATTCAAGAAGTTTCAAGACTCCACGCCAAAAGCAGATCTAATGCAGCAAATCTACTTTGCTTCTGCATGGACTTGCCTTAACATGTGTCAAGCAATACTGATCTCACAGGTGAAATTGAAGCTAAAATAGGCTGTTTTGCCCAAACCATAAATAAAAAGTATTAAAAAAAAAAAAACCACAAGGAAAAACCCCAACCCTTTACTTTCATAAATTATAGAATCCCATACCCTCTACACTGGACTCATTTGTCACTACAAGGTTTGGGAAGGGTTTCTCAGTTGTACAGCATGTGAGACAGTTTTGAGCCACGGTAACTTTAAATGTTGAGGGATGTAATCTTCAGCACTTTGGGGCTAAGCAAGGGGTGGGTTTGATTTAGAAGTCTTTCAAATCCACAATGTGAGCTTGTGAGAAAGAACTGGTGTTCAGAACATTGCCTATGGGCTACTGAATTATTTATTTTACAAAATCTCAACATTCAGCACTGGAACACAAGATAGGGAGAAAGATGGCACCAGCTCAAAATATATCAAAACACCCAAAAGCCACAAACAGAAGCAGGTGTATCCTTATCTTTTTTAAATAAAAGCTATTTGTAAACTCAAATGCAACTCTTGGGTTACTACATTCAAGGGAAAAAAACCTTCCCACTTTGAAGGCACAGTACACATCAGAAGGACATCTACACTTGTTGCATACTTGTCTAAAAATGACCTAGGTGGAAGCCTGGTACACTCACTGTTCACATAATTACATGGGGACGGCGAGGCTGGCAGTGTGTTCTCAAGGTCACTTTAAAAAGCACATATCAAGAACATGCCACTAATCACACAACCCGAACGTGAAAACAGAAAACAAATACACCAAATCTGACCAGTACCACGCAGGGCGTGCTGGAAGAGCTTGGCCTGCACATCTACTGAAGAGCCTCCATACCGAAACGTTTCAAGCAGCCTCCAAAAATAAAGAGTGAGAACAATTTCAAAAGGACCATTTATTTTAACAAACCACTTGGCCAACAAACTGGCTGCAGCACAAAGGACACTTGTTCTGGAACACGCCAGTTTGGAGGCTATCGGCTTTGTGACAAAGACGCAGCGCCACGAGAAGAAGTTAGCAAGAGAATGAAGATTTTTGTTAATTCAAAACAGTTTTATGCTGTTAACATGCCCTGAGCTTCTACATGTCACAGTTAATAAAGAATTAGAAAGACTAAGCTGGGCTCTATACCGCTTTGCCTACAGCCCATGATGTCTCGTGTCAGCTCCAATACGGACGGTTCGAACAAGCAGGAGAATAAAGCAGTCTTAGATATATCCATTTTATTCACACTACTAATAAGATCATTAGACACAGCCTAAAATAATAATAAATCGCTGACTTCACTGAAGTGAAGGAAATGCATGCTGGCTTACCACCCAACTGCTTGATTTTTATCCTTCTGCTCAACGAGCTGTGATGTTATTTATGACTGTACTAAAACCTACCGAGTTGTAATAAAACAGTTTCAGTACCTCGGAGTGCTTGATCATCATGTTCCCTAATGTAAGATAATCCAAGTCACCTTCATGCAAACTCAACTGGCTACGACCTGAAGCATTCCGTTAAATACCAGAATTGGGATGTTTTGGGGGGTGACTCTGGCAAGCCACACAGGTGGGGACACTCCTTGTAAAGGGTGCCAAGCCACCGCTCTGGAGGAGAATTAACCCAGGTGGCCAAACTGATGCCACAGAGCATCAAAACACGAAGCCAATGCTGTCAGGGTTACTTCTGACTGGTGGTGGCTCTTCCCAGGGAGCAGAGCGCTAAACGTTCCACACCTCCATTAAGAAACATGACATCCTTTATTTCCTGACGTCTCACTCACCAAGTAGGTGCTACAGCAGACATCACAGCAGCCACAAGAGATTTACAGGTAACAACAGTAAAGAAATTAAGTATGCTTATTCCAGTCTAATTTTAAACCCAGAAACCACAAGGAAACTTAGCGTTTTAGTTATTTCTTAGCTGAAGGAATGCTGCCGTAATACTTTCGTAACACAAAGATGTACTTAAGGCAAATAGCCATTAGGTTGCCTGACCTCACCTCTGCACCCCATGATCTTATTCCCACAACAGACAGTAGCTAACGTCTGGCTCCCAGAAAAAAATCAGGACTCCCATGGGCTCATTTATTAAACCCGGATGCCAACCTTTCAGCTCTTTTAAGATCTCGGGCCATACATACATAGGGACATCGCATCACGATCTATTTTATACCTACAAAAATAACATCCAGTCCCTCAGCCATTTTTGTAACCTTCCCCACACCTGCCCCTCCATGTCTTCCAGAGACGAGCTGTTGAAAACTCCTCTCCCCGTGTTATTTCACATATGGTAGGCAAATAATTAGTTACGCTGTGTAATGAGAAGCTCCTTGTCCACATAAGTGACCCTTGATTAGGCCAGAGGATGAGGCCCTTACAGGACCATCCCCAGTGAAATCTTTGATGAAAACCAAGTTAGCTCTCAATAACCCTGTTTATGCTGCAGTTTTAACAAAAACAAAACCCTGCTGTCAGGGACATTATTTCAACAGATACTGCACAAATATGTTCCTTATCACCACAATTTACAAGACTGTGAAAAATAGGTCATATTAAAAGATGGTCTAAACTTCTGCCATGATGTTCTTCCAGCATATACACATACCCTGTATGTATACACACACACACAGACACTAATACAGCAGCATTTTCAGCATGTGAGCACATACAAAACCTCCAGCCTGCAAGAGACCAGAAGCTCTCGATCCTCTACCACGCAGAGTCCCACCAAGGTCAGGGTTAGGGCTCTTTCTGCAGGACTGGAATCACATTTTCTTACACAACACCAGACCAATTCCACCTTCCAAAACAGCCCACAGAAAACTTTTCAATGGTTTCATCTGAACTTCAAAAAAAAAAAAAAACCATAAGCCAACAGCTCGCCAGGAGAGGCATATTCACAAAACACAAAGAAGAGTGTGTGTTATCATTCCAGTTCTCCAAAGGTTAGTTGTGAATATGAATCACCAAGAAATTCAGAAGTAATAGTTTTGTCAGAAGATCAAAACGTCTTTTGAGAAAGACATTCAGGGCCTCCAGGCTTGGTCTCAGAAGAATCCTATTTTAAACCACACTTGACCCACACTAATGTAACCCTTCAAATGCTATTACAAGAGCAGAACTGTGCTCACAGGGGGAACCAGGCATGCTATCTTCCACTGAACCCGTATTTATTTATGTAAAAAAAACATGCATCTCCTTTTAACACTAAAAAAAATAATACAAACAACGCGACAGGTATTTTACAACATACCTCTCACCACTGTTTGATAACATACACCGCGTTTTAGCTACTCAAAAAATAGCATGGGAACGTAACACAACTGAAGGGAAGCAGATGCCAGAGTTAGAAGGATGTAATTAGAGATTAGATGTGGATTAACTGGATCCTAACTCAATCTTCCCCACCTTCCTCACCCTTTTTTAAACCTCAAGTACAAACCCATTTTAGCATATCACTACTTTATAGGATGGCGTAAGTGTTTTTAGAGATCAGAATGCATCAGAAATGCAAATAAGCTCACACTGAACAGAGTTTTATATTTAATAGAATAAAGTTTGAACAGAGGAAAAGAAGTGTGGAGGTCTGTTGGTTGGTTGGTTGTGTTTTTTAAGATCTGCTAGGAGCCAGAGGAGATGCCAGTACCTCCACGACAGAGAACAGTTGGGTTTGACAAGGGCAGATGTAGCGGCAGCCGGTCACGAGGACACCCCAATGGGCTGGGCATCCTCACACAGCACGGGGCAGGAGGTGAGACCCCGTAGGGGAAGACCTCAGAACGCTAAAGGCTGTTCAAGCCATTGCCCTCAGACCAGCTGTAGGCTGCAGGTTGCTCTCACAGGCTGGAATCCCAGGGGTGGCTGGGTAACACGAGGTCTTCTCATTTAGTTTCTTTGGACAAGAATCTGATTAGCACTCAGCAACAGCATGGGGCAAAAATAAGCTCATGTGTAGTAAAGTGGGGGCAACTGGGAACACACTTCAGCCCGCTGCTCCTACCCCTCAGTTAAGCAGGTAGGGCATTTTGCAGGGCTCCATTGACCCAGGCAATCAAAACCACTAAGCTGATTCAAAAAAACCAAAACAAACAACAAAAAAAAACCTCACCTTTCCAAAACCAAGCCTTTTTTTAAATCTCAGCCTGGTGCAACCACGGAAGCAGTAACTACCATTGCTGCACAGGAGATCAGCCACCACCTTTGCTGCCACAGTCAATGTATCACAGAACCATACCCAAAAAATACCAATGGGCACAAATAAGGAACTGAGTAACAGCCCAAGCTGCTTCTGCTTTACCCCATCTGGTGGCCTATTGCTTACACACAGCTGGTAGCAACAGTGATTTAGGCACGTTAGTTCTAGTTATTATAACTGGAACGTTTAGTTCCAGTTATCTGGAACTGCAGCTACTAGAGAAAAAAAAAATAAAATGCAGAAGTTGGATTAACTGTGTTCCTGGAATAGTTATCTGCTGTTATTCCGGGTCCCACAGCAGTCAGCACATTCCTCACTCCGCATCCGACACGGAGCGTCTAGACACCCTGTGCTCAGATCACGCAGAGCCATCAGGACCTAACTCAGTCCTTAAACCAAAGCAGATAAATGAAATGAGTAAGTTTTCTTGGGGAAAGTACAAGTTCAGAGAGAAGGGTTTTCTGAGGGTAAATCCTGTGAACAGGCAGAAGCCCTGGCTTGGAAGCTTTTTCCTCATTCCTGACATTAAACACCACGGGGAAAGGCAGGAGGCAATTCCAAACGCTGACCCACTGCGAAGCGGCGTTTATTGAATAAGGCAGCACTCCGGAGCAGAAGGCACCACTTTTCTTCCCTCAAAAAGCCAACGCACATTAGAACAGGATAAACTCTTTTGAAAAGCCACAGTAGCATGATTAAATGCTATTTTTCCTTTTACACAGCAAACCATACAGGGCTGGAACCCTTAAGGAATATATGAACTTTCATGTGAATGGAGCCCATTAAGTGCCGCGCGATGAATGGTGCCTGTGGTCCAGAATTCATTTCCTTTCAGAGAGCAGAGAGGACAGAAAGCCTACGATTGCTACACACAAGTGCTGACTCATTCAAGGTCATTTTACTCCTTTTCCCCGAACAAATTGTTTCTTTGAGACCCGGGCTATCACGGTATTTCAGAAGAGTACAGTTTTGGTGGGAGTCAGGCAGCAGAATTTTAAAATAGCTGAAAACAATAAAATAGTATTACCCTGCTCAAAGGAAGACTTTTTAATGGGTAAGTTATGATAATACTTTAAAGTTAGGAAAATACCGATTGCCATGTATTTATTTATTTTTTTTTAAGCACAAGTTTAACTTCTGAGAAGTTTCTTCTGTTAAACAAGACAAGAATTAACTTTAAGGGCACTGTTTAACAGGGCAGGAATTGAATTTAAAGCAGCTCCTGAAACGCTAGCAGAGCGCCACGTTGCTTCTACAGAGCAGCCCTACTTCACATGAGACAGTAGCAAAAAAACCCCCAAAAAATCCAAGCAGTTCTGCCCTCCCAGCAAGAACAAGTTGTCTTGCCAAAGGCAGGTTTATCACTCAGCTGCTATCGGGACAGCGACGCTGGTTAAGGGCAACGGCTCTCTGGATCACCAATATGGGTAAACTGGAATCAGTCTGTCCTGAAACGGGACACCCAAAACCCAGAAGAAACAAAAAAAAACCCCACACATGCCCCAAAAGAGAAAAAACAAGCAGAGAGAAGTCACAGCCTTAGACGGGTAGTAGAAATCTTCTTAAAGACAAGATTTTCAGTCTGCCACCTAAAGGTCCTCGGCAGGACCTTTACAAAGGCCCACGATAGGCAGATAAAGTGTTTTCTACATCTCAGTCTTGAAAAGGGTTCCTTTCAAGGAAGGCAGAACTTTTCAAAAAGATAATTTCTGTTAGTTGCCTATTTATATTTTCCTCTGAAACTCACTCTTAGGCCTTTCTGGATCTTGCAGCAACGAACCCTTAAAGGTATTAAGGGCGCTGCGGTGCCTGCTGGCTGACTCTAAGCCCAGTTCCAGCAACAGTTCCCAACGCTCCCATGTGTTCAGCATCCACAGCTGGATCCACAGCTGAATCCACAGCATACACTCAGCCTGTGATACTTTTTGGCAAGAGGTTCTGCCTCTCTCTGTGTTCAAAAGGGGAGGATGGATAGATGGAACGATAAGACAGATACGTACAAGGAGTACATTGCTCCAAGACAGAAAACCAGCTCTTTGAAAGGCCGGTTTCTTTCAATACCCAGGACACGTTCCTGCTGATGTCAATGTGTTCATCTGGAGATAAGAGACAGATTCCAGCCAAGTCCATAACAAAAATGCTGTTGTCAGAAGCCAGGGCTTCAAGTAGGTGGGTTGCCTGAAACAGCTGACGGCTTCTGGGTTGTGTAAGCCACAGTAATTTAGAAATACAGTATTATTTCTTGCCTTTTTTTTTTTTTCTTTCCAGAAAGCCATCATTTCTTCAAATGATTTTTCTTCAACTAACTTACATTGTCTACAAAAATCAGGATTTGTCGCACAAAGCATGAAGGGGGATATAATTTAATGCAACACCATTGTGTCTCACATAGCTTTGAGGGATCAGGAGTGTTCAGTGGAAAACATGCTCCAGGTTCATTACTTGAGCTTTTTTAGCACTCACTCTACTCTTACTTGCTGAAAAATTTTATTGCTTCTACTGGATGCCAGTAACGGGTTTATTTAAAAGCAGCAGCTTGCCTTTCACAGATTTTCTAGCAGTAATTGGGGTTTGCATGTCATAACAATTACATACAGCACTTAACTGGTTAATGGCTTACAGGTGTCCAAACAGTTTTTAACAGCTGAGTACTAGCTTTCATCAGAGAAAGGAACAGTCTAGAAAGAGGACTTGGAAAGATTTCCCAAGAAATCCTCACTCTCCTGGAAACCGCAATGCCATCTGCTGAGAGACGATGAAAATGCAGCGCAGGGAATGGTACCCGGATGAATTCTCTGCGCTTCCCAGCATCTCGTGCAGTGTTTAATTACTGTAATATCCACGTTGAAACGTGTGCTGCTCCTGAGCAAGTTTAAAAGGGAACGGGGGAGAGGGAAAAAAAAAAAAAAAAAAAATAGAAAAATTCTGCTTGAAACGTGTCATCTACCCAAGAATTTTCAGAGAACTAACTGCAACTTCAACTACTCATATCCAGTAAGTTGAGGGCACTAACACAGAGGTCTATTATGAAAATATCGCTTCAACACGTTAAAAAGATACTATGACGTGGGAAACTAACTACTGTTTCAGCATGGCCACTCTAACTTTGCAAAAAACACTGGTTTTAAACAGAGCTCCGTTTGTTGGGGTCCCCCCCCTTTTTCATTTTCCTTAAAAATAAGAAATAAAAAAAAGACACTTGATTTTCTGCCTCATATCATTACAAGCTAGGAAAAAAAAACCCAAACCCTTATCTAGTTGTAAGTCAATTTCAACTAGAAAAGCTTATTAAGAGCTCTCAAACTAATAAAGAAGTGGTAACTGGCACCTGGTGAAAGTTTCTCTAGCGACACCCTGCAGCGCTGAGCTGTTACCCCCAAACCCCAGTGCTCTCTCTGCACACCTTTGGAGGCAGAGGGGTATTTTCCTAGTTGCATTGCTGAGAACCAAAGATTGGCAGAGTAGTATTTCCACAAAGACCATCACATTCATTTAATTTTTTTTTCAAGTGTGCCATTATGCCAAGCATGTAAAAGGACACCCACAGTTTTGCTGGGCCCCAGTGGAAAGTGACAAAACAACCACAAGCACCACCAGAAAAAGCACCATCCCAGGGGACGTAAGACAAGGGAGGAGGATGGTTTTTTCTCAGTTACACTGAAAAACTATATCCAATTCTGCCCCAGACGATACTGATGAGTTAGAAGAGGTTCACAAGAAGTTCTCCAAGGGATTCAAGATCTGGCAAGCCAGATCGTAAGTAGAAGGCTAGCACAGCCTGCTTTTCCTCAAGCTCACAACAGTGTCAAAAGTGTTGCAATCCCAATCTGGCATTAATTATTAAAGGAAGATTTACAGTAATAGCAACTTAATTCTTAACGTCAGACAGACACATCCAACCAGATCCTCTGACCAGCAACAGCTGATGTAAAAACTTCAAGCCGGATGCTGCCTTACAGATATTCTCCCACAAAAGTGCCAAGGCAGCAGCGTATTGATCCAGCCTGATACACTCATTTGATTTCTGACTAATGCTTCTCCTATCTATAGAGAAAAAGGTAGAACACTGCATGAATATTTTCCTAAGCAAATGCAAACCAGATGAATTCTGTCCTCAATTGAGGGACAATTTCCACTGCAGGCACTGAAGAGACACATTACTAACGTGATTCATTTTGCTCAAAGAACAAGACACGAAGCTGGCACTCACTTCCAAGGGATAAAGGGTTAAAGGAGTTACTCATTTCCTCAACTGGAGGACTACTACTATTGTAAAGTCTGTATTCAGTTAAATTCCATCAGGCCATGCTTTCTTAACACAATCTGACGTGTACCTCTTCAAGATCTTGGATTTTTTTTCTCTCCTCTCTGCCTCTCTGTAGTAGACACTACAAATAAATACACCCAAAAAGCCAAATGTTAATCCAAACAAAGTAATATTTAATTATCAAGTTGGGGGGACCGATGACGGGACTGAATAATTTCTTTTTTTAAAAAAACAAAACAAACCACACTCGCCAGGTCCTTTACAGACAACACAATACTGGGTTTTGTTTCAAGTTCATAACTTGGCTGTTAAAGTAGTTGATAATGAACCAGCAGGCATTATTTTAAATCAACCAGTTTTATTAAATGAGCCAGAAAGGAAAGAGGCAGGGCTAATTACCAACATTCCTTGATGAATTACCTAGCGGTGTGTGGTAAATCTCCGGCCGCCTTTGTCTTTATCCCCAAATTTATCCCTTACTTATTTCTCAAGAGGTTAAAGGACATGGGGCTAATTAAGGAACCAATCCAATGACAGACAGAATCATTCAAGGTAAGGCTGGTTTTTACTCTTTCAAGCTTTTGCATCTCTGCCTGGTACTTCTTAATCTAATTTTTTTTTTTTTTTTAAGAACAACAACAAAAAAAGAAATCACTGCTGGGGAGGGGAGGAAAAGTGCTAATCTTGTCACGGTCAGGCAGGTTGAAATTGCCATGCAGTGCTGGGCAAAATGCTACATATTTGTCATTTAGCCAATAAGAAATTCCTTAAGCCTCTCTTGAATGACAGGAATGTCTCCAGCTTGTCACTTCGAATTCATTCACTACGTGGGTTCAGCATCTCAGAGAATAATGCTGCCAAACTAGCTGAAGAACTGAAATATTTGCAAGTACACATAATACCGAAAGATTACTTTAAGCAGATCTGAATTTTCACATTTAAATTCTAACATCTATCGAAGGTGTCAGCAGAGGCCTCCCTAGACCTCCACCCAACTCCCCCGCTCTCCAGCGCTGCGTGTGGCTCCGGGAACTATTTTCTTCCCAATTAAGTTGTGGACTCAACAACACATCACTGCAATGACCAGCATTCACCCTCTTTGTACATCCTTGGCTCAACCAGGAGAGCGGAATAAGGTGGTTTTAAAATTACAGTTGACCAAAGAAAGGATTTAATAATATAAGCTGGTAAAACCTATTTGCCGGTGGGCTGGTAGAACCTCATCAATGCTTTTAATAGCCACAGCTATGGGCACCTACAAATCTTTAGGAAGATTAACTCATCTTCTTTGGGTCCGAAACAGCCACTGACACGTGGTGAGCCATTTTCCCAAGGTCTGGTAACTCAGCCATCAGATAATATGTCTAGACCATGGGGGATGGAGGGAAAAAAAAAACAAACCCAAAAAAACCCCAGTGCTTTGAAGGCGTAACAGAACAAACTTAACTTTGTGGAGATGTTACCGTGCCTGAGGGAAGACAGCAAATCCTCAAGACCACCAATTAGGGTAGAAACCATCGAGAACCTTCTGAAAGGCCATAGGAGCTTGGACCTCCAGATGCCTGTACCATTTTGCGTGAACGTAACATTTTGAGACTGAGGAGATAAGGACATTTGAGGCTATCGGGTAACTACTGTGAACTTGTAGGCCAAGAGCTCTGTGAGAAGGAGCTGTTTCTCAGTTACCTTCCCATTCTGCTCAATTACCTACTCCCAGCATCACTTGGCCAGGAAATACCCTAGCCCCTACCCAACCCAGCAGCACGATTCGGCAGCAGCACAGTTTGTCCCACAGATTTGGAAGCTTTATTTCGTGCCACAGTGACCACAGCTGAAGAATCAAGGTGGCAAGATCATCCACAACAGCATCTCTCTCAAGCAATGCACTGATTTGCATCCATACGAAAAGGACATTCAGGATGAAGGGTGAAAGCAGCATCTTGCACTAGCAGCCAAGCTGTCAGATACTTGTACATTGAAGTATGTTGTCCCCTTGAATTCCATGCATTTTTGATGTCTAATAACCCAGGTGATAAGCAAGAGTTTACATTTTACCTCTGTTACTAACCCCAGCCATCAAGCACCAGTTTTGGAATACCTTTCAACCCACTGAGCAAGCAAAAGTTTAAGGCCTGAGAGATACTTTTACTTACTTGAAGGCTTAGGAGACAAGGAAGGCTTTAGAGGTTCTGTGGTTAAATGCAAGCTTTTCTTTATGAAGACTTTGCTGGAGGCTTAAGTTACGTATAACCAGGGTCCCTGGGTGTAAGTAACCTTAGTTTAAATGTTCTATCTGTAGCTCACCAAGGCTCAGCCTGGCAAATCACTTGTCTAAGTGCTCAATTGCAAATACACGCTACACTTACTTAACATACCGGCACACACTCCTATCTGCCATTGTCAGGTGAGATTAAATTAACTTCTAATCAGATAAGCTTGTCCACAAACACACATTTGCTGTAGCAGATGCTACCACACGTTTATCTTGACATTCCATTGTTCCTGTTCTTCAGAACCGCGAGATAAGTCCCCTATACAAGGAGGTTTTATGGTAATTATTACACCAAGATGACTATTGCAACTGCACAGCCTCCCCTGCCACGGGTCACTCTGTAATAAGCGCACTGAAAAAGGACTATGATGGGGTATTATTTTGTTTGTTTGTTTGTTTTATGTCCATGGCCATTAGCATCACTCAGAAGGCATGCTTGGCATTTTAAAAACAAAGAAATACAGGGTATCTGATGCAAAGAGCTTATCATGGTGGCGCATTTAAAATCTGAATGAACAATGAGGCGCGGGCGAAGGCAAGGGGCCAGCCTGGCTGCAGCGCTGTGCTCCCGCTTCAAGAAAGGAGATTTAAGTATAAAGTTGCTTCAAGAAGGCAGACAAGCACGAATTACAGCAGTAGGACAGCATTAAGACAGACAACCAGACCCGCTCTGGTACCAGCCCACAATACTGCCATGAGATGGGCAAAAGCTCTTGGAATAATAAAGCAGAACTCCAGTAGACAGTACCTAGTTCTAGGCTTTGGAAAGAGGTTTCAGCTCATTTAGGACCCCAGGTGAAAGAGGAAAGGCTACAATGACAAGCAGTAAAGAGCTGTAATTCTAGCACCAAAAGAACAGGTAACACCTACCATGAAGACACCAACCTGGGCAGTGCGGCAGGGGGAATCCTAAGTGGGTTCCTTAGTGGCAGATAAGTACAAATATTATTGTATGCAAATACACTATTAACCACCTTTTAATAACAAATAATAAAAACGGGTTTTAGCCTGTATTTCAGTAGATATGTTTTGATACACACATTGCATTTTGAGGCAGACTGCCCCATAAGCGAGGGCAGGCGCTATGCGGGAGGGCAGACTCCAGGTTCAGAGAGCAGAGACCTCAGACTTCAGATCAGCAAAGCAGGACCTGCCTTGTCCACATCCCCTGGAGCAGGGGAACTGTTTGCTCACTCTCCAGAAAGAAGGATAAAGGGGAATGTTAGCATCCTGAAAGGGACCTGTTACATCATCTGCCGGTCAGGAGACTTGCTTTTATCTTATTATCCTCAAAGCGTTTATGCAGTGCCCAGAAGACATCTGCACTGCTGCAGGAACACACCAGTTCATGCAGCAAACACCCACTGGGGTTCTCACCCCCACCCTGAAGGCTGTATTTTGCAGCAGCATCCGACACGGCTCTCTCAGGCATTTCCCATCTCAGTGCCCGTGACAAACAGAAGTTCCATTTTCACATCCCCAACAGCAGACAAAGAGGGAGGAAGAGCCATGAGAAGTCCAGCAGATTTCTTACTGTGCTATTCCTTTGGTGTGACACCACCCAGGAGGAAGAGGATGTAACCAACCACATCCTCTGGAGCATTAGCACGCAGCAACAGGGACAGACTGGGATAGGAACCACACCGTTTCAACCACAAGTTGTCCACTTTAGGCTTCCATCAACCCTTGTTGCCATGACCTGATGCATGACATGAAAAACACAACAGCACGTCCATGTGTCCAAAGCGTCACAACCACGCGCCAATTGAGGAACATCAACAAGTAAGATGGGGGAACAGAGGGAAGAAGTGTCCACCCTTGATTTTCCACCTTCCATCTGCGCAGTGAGACATGCAGAGAGCTGGACATAGGCTTCCCACTGGTCATGTTTCATGTTTTCAATCCTGCAAGAACTGATTTGCAATTCTGTGGGCTGATACTGACCCTGAGCCTCCCTTCCTGACTCCTGAGAATGTTTCAGTGCTTCCCCTCCCATGGAGGACACAAGCCTGCTTGCACCAGTGGCGGTTTCTGCAATGTCACACTGTGTTTTGGACAAAGCCCTGAGGAGACTGCTTGGTCTGACCAGTAAACTTTATCCAGAAACCAGGCAAAGCAATAGAAACCATACAGCACAGCTACAATTCAATTTTTGTAACGTCTCTCAATGAGCAAACAGGTGAGTCCCTTCTCCCCTGCTCACTGCTCTGAATTGCTGCAAGAATTGTACTTTCTGGACTATTGCAAATTCTGTAAAATAAGACTCCTTTGAGATAAGTGGACTTCAAGAAAAATAAACAGAAGAGAGTTATCTTCAAACACAAGCCTTAATTAACATCTCAGGTCTTACTACTTCTATCACCAAAACTTCTCAAAGACTAAGTCCAAGAACAAGTAGAGGATGTTGCAAGCCTTGTTTGTGGGAATTAAGGCACGATGGCTGGCAATTTCAGCCTTTAGAGTAAAGCTTCATTTTTTCCCCTGGATCTTTTAGATGAAGGAAAACTTTCTTCCTTCTGTGTCTCTTAAAAACAAGTGAAGGGTGGTGAGCCCCATGCCCGTACTGCTACAAGTGCAGCTTGGGTGAAGATGCTAGACATTACATAAAATTCTGGTCATGCAAGTCAGTGTTTCTGCCTGATGAACAAAAAAATTCCTAAAATGAGCTGTCTGAAGTGACACAGAAGACTGAAAAACATCCTATAGGTGTATCTCTGCCTGTCAGAAAGGCAGTGAGTTGTCCTGTGGCTGCCAGTAACTTGCCAGGCAGGAGATCACACACTTCACAAGAATCCTACAAGTTGCTTGGGAAGAAAGGAGGGGGGACACAAAGGGCATGAAAAGCAGAATCCGTAGCTATATCACATCAACAGGAGATGCTCCCTAAATAATTGTCAACAGAGAGCTGCTAGGACCAATTCTGTGGTATCAAGCAGGAAGACAGTAAGAGATGAAGTCCAACACAGCAATGGAGAAGCTGATTAACTGACCAACTTCCCATTAAACCAAAAGCGTATTCTCTCAATGTAATAGCCAAGGATTTCACCACCTTTAACAAATTTAATCTTGCTTACAGAAATGCAGCAACCACTTCCCAGAGGTCAGCTCTGGAACACTGAAGTTGAGATCTGCAGCTATGCTTCTGCTCCAACAGATAAAAATTCCTATCAGATAAGAACTCCTACCAGACAACAGTGTAACTGCAATCGACAACAGAAAGAACAGCTTCTTGACACTAATAAAGTGTACAGAACTAAAATACACCTCTATGGAAGAGGATACTCCATATAACAACCCACTGAAGACATCCAAAGATTAACTCTTTCCAAAGAAGCCAACTCTTTTAAATAAAAATATAAACTTACTTTGCACCTCAGGAACGGATCCTGATCCAACATCGATAGGACTTTGAACCACTCCCGTTTACATTAAGTCCTTTGATCCTATTTCCAAGGCAGCGCAAGAAGTTGAAGGGCAGCAGAAGCAAAGGAACTCTTGTGACATCTCTCTGCATCGTTAGTCCTCAGCTACCACACAGATGAGAAGATGCTCAATGATAAACCAGTCTGTACGTCTGTGAAGCTCTGCAGAAGGGTAGCAAAGCCGCAACAAATCTTCCTTTTACTGTTGGATTCAGAGAGATACTGTTTCAAATGCATTTGATCTACTCCTAGTCCACCTCTCAATTAGGTTGCACCAAGCAACACCAAATTTGAATTCCAACAGGTCATTTCCTACCTTACCAAGTTACATTACTTGGCAGAGAAGTGATGCAATAAGTCATCGTTACTCAAGAAAATGAAATTCTATTTATTCATATGGCCTTGAGCATATCACATTATGTAATTTGGAGATTCCTATGCCTTGTGACATAGATTTGCACGTATTTCTCCTTCTTTCTGTATTGTTTCTAAACGAACACCTTAAACATCTTGAAAACAATATAAATTCCAAGCTCATTAAAATCTTTGGCTTCTTTTTAAGCAAGTCATTCCAAAGTACCATCCTCAGACACGTAAGTGTTATTTTCCTCCTCACACTGTGAGATAGGGGAGAAAGGGTAAGTCACACAATGTACCTAAAACCAGGAAATGTTGACAAATTCAACAGCCTTGGAGTGGGGGGTTTTGATACTAAGTTCCGAAAGAAATGAAAACAACAACAAAACCAGCTACTATCTTTGGTCTTGTTTGTGAAGTAATATACAAAAATACTCTCATTTAAACAAGATTAACATTTCTGAAAGTGTAAAAAAAAATAAAAATCTCCCTTTTGTCTATCTCATTCTTTAAGGTCACTAAAACCAGACCATCTGGATAATAAAGTTACCAACTTAGTTCCCTATTTATCTCATTAAAACTTCTGTACAACTCACACGGAAAATTTGTCTAGGGCTAAAAAACAACTGAAGTGTAAAAAGCAGCTGCAGGGAAATGATGTCACTTGTGGAGCGTGACAGGGGGCAGAGCCGGCTGACAGCGCATCAGCACCAGGAAGATCCTGATTGATTGTTGATCTTGTCTTTTGAGACAAATAATCTATTTTCTAAAATAAAAATAAATAAATAAGTAAAGAAATAAATAAACCCCACCACCAAAACAAACCACAACCGAAATTATATGGACCTTTCAAGTGAAATCCCACCCTCGCTGAAAGATCGCTGCTGAATTTTCAGCAAGACCATGACGTCAGGCCCGGTATTTTGTACTAATTTATTTATACAGAGCTGGCCCAACGGATGAATCTTTAGCTGCTTTCACCCACCAAAATCCAAGAGCAGAACAACCACGCAAAGCAGTTTCTTTTCTCCCACACGCAGAGAGGACTTGGTTTTGTTAACCTGGACTGTTGTGTATCTAAGTGTGGGTGACGTGGGTGGGTGACCTGGGTGACAGGCACTATTTTATTCCAGCAGGTAACTCACGTATACACAACCACCACCTGCAATGCACAATTCTGTCACCAAAAGGCACTTGTTGCCAAGTTTTACTTCTCATTCACAAGGCAGCTAAGCATACATTCTCTTTATTTTTTGCTCTACAGGGTCATGCTCAGCGCCATTTGGTGCCACAGGTGACCACAGAGGAGGTGCCCTCCCTCTTTCCAGGAGACCCTCCTCCGGGAGGGACCAGGGGACAGATACTTCTTTTGCCGTCCTGGTGGATGAGGATTCAGGTTCAAGTCCTTCACCAGAAGTTCCCGAGCAATGCTCCAGCAGGTTACAGAGGCACACACAAGTCCTACCACAAGCCAGCTCCTCATTTAATAACAACCAGACATCACCTCCTGGTTGCTGTAATTTGTCCTTCAGAAATAAAGGGCTGCCCCCCTTTTGTCCTCATATAAAGAGGCAACTGTAAAATGAACAATATCAGCAGCCTTTAATGCTTCTTCAAGACATTACATTCTTTCCTTAATGGTAAAATACCATCAGAAAATAAACTTTCCCTATGGAGAGGTTTAAAATAAAAATAAGAAAAAAACACCACAAAACCAAGCCTAAAACTCACATCACAACATATTAGGATGAAAGGATGTAAAAAGCTAACATATTATTATTTAATTAAAAGCTAATATATTATTATTTAATTAAGTGTTCTACAAGCAAACAAACAGAAAAGCTATTTTGCACACTTCTGCTGGATTTGAATTTCAACTATGGAGTCATAACCTGGAAAGTTTAATAAAATCATGATGCACAAACATTATAGCTGCCCCCAGTCAATTTTGGACTCCTGGCTATAGACATACATGCTCAAAGTATAGAATATTTGATTTTTTAATGGAAACGTATATATATTTATAAAAAAAATTCAACTGTCACCTTTTTGTTCCTAGATTGTAGGCCATGCCTCAGCACAACTCCACTGTCCCAATGAAGTGTTTAGTTTTGGGGCTGCCAACACTACCCCGTAACGCAGAATCAATACATGAAAGCACCCTACATTTCCTCCGTAAACCCCTCACACAGGCTGCCTCGAAACCCTGAGCCTGCAAGTCTCTTTTAAAACACCACCTTTGAGTACGTATCACTGATACGTAACAGCAACGAGGGAACTACAAGCGTTTTGTAACCAAGCTCCGTTAATTGATCTGGTGAGAATACGCTGAAAGCGGTTCCTAAACGTGAGACTGTAATAAAAAGACACAGCAACAGGGCAGAGCGAAAGGGTAACTCTTCAAAAGTAATGAAAAATGTTATGTTCATGAAATACGTCAGCAAACTTGCTCCACAACGTTTTCACGTTCGCGCGTGTCACATCGCTTTACTCCGCTCGGACTTAGTGCACGAAATGATCTCGTTCCTTATTGCTGTTCACGTTTTCCCTCCAAGTAATTAGCAATCTACATCCCCTTTGACAGAGGGATACTAACAAGCTCCTACAGTTTCCAGTAGGAGAAGGAATCCAAAGCTGCTAATAGCAAACAAGTCATTTAAGCAAAAAAGGATTACGGAGGCTGGTTGCAAGAGGCTGGAAACTCACCCGTATTTCAAATTAAGACTTTCTGAGGAGCTCTTTTGTAATGAGTTTTGACTCCATTTTACAAAAATATTTCACTGTTTTCTCTTAAAAAACCAAAACACCGATTTGAACATACGTTATAATTTCTTCTTTTTGAAAATGACAAAGTACTAGAAAGGCGGAGAAGCGTTTTCCAAAGGGAAAAATGACGGAAAGATTAGTTTTGTAACAAAACCTCAAAGTTTAAAGAAAACAAAAGTCACACAAACTTTTTTAGGAAAAGGTTTTCCATTCTTCACTACCAGGACACCAAAACAAGCTGCAAATCAAGCCAGAAGGCAGCTTCTTCGCGAAATTTAATTGCCAGAAACTCCCTAAAACCATGCCCCTAATTAAATAAAGTACGTTTAGATGAGGAAGAGCTCCCCGAGAGACAGGCAGAGAGAGACGGGCGTACCTTGAGGACCTCCATGGGTACCTGGGTGGCAGGGGGCAGGCTGGTGGGGACGCTGACGTTGATGGCAGGTGTCTGGCTGACGGGTACTCGCTGCTGCATGAACTGGGCTGCCTGCTGCTTCTGCTGCTGCTCCCGCCGCTCCTGCTCCTGCATCTGCTCACGCATGAGCTGCTGGCGTAGCAGGATTCGTGAGGTCATGCTGGAGGAGCTTAAGGGAGGCTTGGAAGCGCCAGGATGCTCGGAACTGCTGTGGGAAGACCAAAAAAAAAAGAGACAAGCTCAGCTTCCAGAAGCGGGATGGCAGCTCCAGCGGGTCGGAGCTCGCAGAATTCCAGCGGAACGTGGGGCGGGATGGGTGAGGGTACACGCCGCACCACGCGAGGGGGAATTCGGAGCCGACCTACTTCAGGTACTTAACAGCCACATTAGGCTGCCTTAACTTGGCTCCAGCCAACCATTTCCAAACACCAACATCCAGCTGTAAAGAGCTATTTGCCATTTCAATTTTCACAGCAATCGCCCACCAGAAAAACAAATGCTTTTACAGGTAGTAGCAGGTACCCGTATTCCTTTTTTTCAAAAGGGTAACACGGGGCTGTATCGAGTCTAACAACAGGTATCAGAGAATACTCCAGGTCTAATGATCTAGTGCAAAAATAAATAAATAGACAAAATAAAACCACCCCTCCCATGAAAGCGCAACGTAAAAAATTTCAGTTATTTTCTGCAAAATACCATCTCGGGGTTGGATTTGCTGGTGTTGATGCTCTAGAAACCAGTTCCTCCTCTAAAAAAGGACCCCAACTCCCACTTCAGGCCAACCAGCATCTTCCAAGCGCAGCGAGAGACAAGAACAGGCAGAATTAACAACGATAACGACTTTATTTCAGTCACACTTGATAAAGCGTGTCAGGCTGGCCTGAGCACAGCACACTGCACTTCTTGACCACCAAAGAGCCATTTCTAAAGCATTAGGGATAGCAGAGCTTCCCACCAGACAGCCTGGGACAAACCAGAGGGCTTTGCCACGGACTGCAAGAACACCTTCTGAAGCAACCCGTCGTTTTGTTAGCCCTCAAAAGTAAAATCCACTTGTAAGATGCTTTTATAGCATAAGGCAGAATAATTAGGGTATGCAAATATCAAGATGCACATCCTTTGAGGGAAGGATGTTGGAAGTGCGTACCAATACATGATTCCATACAAGAGAGCGCTACAGTGCATATAATTCAGGATATTTGGTTTGTAATTCCACCTGCTGTAGTGGATTGCCATCAGCCCATGGAAGAAAGGGGCTTGTTAGTCTATAACGATGCAGGTCCATGCCTGGGGAAGCCAGAAGTCACCTTCCTGCTCTAGGAAGAGACTGCAAATCCCACCTCTGGCTCCCATACTAACTGCAGGATGATGATGGGACAAAGGCATCCAGGAGCCAGCATCCCTTCCAGGTCTTCCCTGGAGGCTGTGGACACCGAGAGCTACTGGTGCTTGGGCAAGCAGAGCCAGATGTGCTGGAAGTTTTCTGTCATTATTTACAACTGATGTTGAAAGCAGTTCAGAATAGAAACAAAGAAGGAGAAGCCACTCTTACTTCCCCAAGGGATCAAACTCTGCTCCTCCAGAGCACACATTTTGGGGGCAGGGAGGGAGCGGACCATCTTGCTATTTAAGACCTGTCAGGTTGAAACATTCACAGAGACACTGATCCTTTTGATAAAACAAGAGAAAACCTTTGTGGCGAAACTAATGCAGCTGTGGAATAATCGCACTAATTAGCTGCTCAAGACAAGTCATTGACTGTGATACTTGTAAAAAAACACCACCCTTTCAATTAAAGGCAAAGCATTCTCACATCTAAACCCAGCAGCCTGTCTCTTGGCTGCACATCCAAACCTCTTGCACATTTCCAAACCGAGGAGATGCTTTATTTCCACGACCAGGACAGTTACAGATCAATGGCCTCCCAATTTGTTTTTGATCACACACTGCTACTGCTTCCTCACACCCGCTTTCATTTTGAACTGTTTCTCTCCCTACCAAAGCCAGGTGGGCTGAAAACCATCTCAGAACCACCTTCCTCTACACCAAAATTCCAGGGAATGCGAGGGAGAAGGAAGGCAAAATAATCTCCACGGCATTTCCAACAGCCCCTGCCAGGAACTCACACGATTTCTGTACCTGCTCACACCAACAACTCAACAACTGTCCCTACAGCCTCCTGCAGACGAGTCAGGGGTCTACTGTTGATAGAAAATTCTCAACAAAAGCTTCAAATACTTTGTCTTTAAAAGAAAATGCTGTTCTGCCAAATTCCTCTCCAAAGCACAGAGACTCTTCCAGGTTTGTTGGGGTTATTTTTTGTAATTCTGAGCAATATTCTAGTTATGCACCGGGGAAAAAAATAGCTTGGATGTAACGAGGGAGGTGCTGCAAGGCTGGGCAACACACTTTTTAAAGAAGCATCAAAAGAAGCGCAATCTTGCTCACATTAAGAACACCAGATTTTGGTGGCCAGATGATGGGGAAGAAAAACCTTGAGAGGGGATTACTGAATGCCCCGTTTGTCCTCGTTTCGAAAGAGAAGCCAAAAACCAGTGTAGCTGCAACAGAGCCACAGACTCAGCAGACACATCGTTATCATATTTGTGCACCTTTCTTATTATTACTTTTTTTCCTTACACAGAATTTTAGGTAGCAGAGATGCACAAGCCTTGAACGCAGGCAGCGGTGATGGCGCCGTGCTGCCAGCCTGCAGCTACCGCCGTCAGTCAACCCATTCCAGCTCAAATGATGCTTTCATCCAGGACAAAAGCTGCAGCACAACACCTCCCTGCCTGACCAGATGTTCCCATCACAACCACTGCGAAGGAAAACTGGACAAACACGAGACAGCTCCTGCCATGCAGGATCCCCATTATTTATCCCCCGGGGGCTGTAAAGCTCCTCCCGTGGGTTGCGTGGTCTCCCCACACCTCTTTCCATCACTCGCCAGGAAAGGCACTGATCAAACATGGAAAACTGTTGGAGACTTTGGTGTCTCATCCTCTAAGCCTGTCTCATGCACAACATGGGCTGTCCTCCTGCCTTTCTTCCCTTCCCCACCTCATTGCTCCTCTTTCTCAGCCACAGGACACCCCGCGCAGAGCTCCAAGATGGAATGGAAGATGGTTTGGGTTTCATCACCCGGTACCCTCCAGAGAGCAAACAGGACGAGCTTTGTCAGGAACACAGTTTTCCAAACAAAAAAAAAAGCAATTGAAACCTTATGTCAAAGGCTTCATCCAGGGAGTTTTGAAAATTTGTATGTTTAAAGCTTCTCGACCTCTAAGTGCCGCTGCACAGGCAGATCTTCTCCTGTGATCAAGCATGGAGCCATGTATCCCAGTACAATCCAGTACCCCAGAAGGTGGATTCAAAACTCTCATGGGTGAACTGATTCACCCCCAGACTATGCAGAGGTGGTAACAGAGCCCACACATACAGCTGATACATGATGTGATTTAGATACTTCCTGCAAACACAGTTTATGGGCCCCGTTTAATTGCAATAAATGAAACCGACTCATCCTTTTAATTGACATATGATTAAACTGGTTATCCATTAGCAGTCTAATAAGCACAGTGTAATACAGACCGAGAGTTATTAGTTACGAGTGCCATGTGCCAATCCAATTAATCATGAAGTGATAATGTTTTATTAAATAAACTTAAATTATATATCCTTTACATAGATGCCTGGGCAATGCTAGTTAGTGCGTACACAAGTTATAACACAGATGGCTGTTGCATAATAAAAAGCAACTGATCAGATTAAAACCAAGTTTGATTTTGTTGCCATCAACTCAAGAGATTACAGAGACCATGCCTTTTAGAGCCTCATCGGCCTTCCCAGATGTGTCCTGATTATTTTGTCTCTGTCTCCTTGGGCAAAAAGACAAACTTGTCTTTTGTTGGGGAGGTTTGTTTTCAAGATTCTTATAAACTGATCAATTTCTCTGGTTCCCATGCATTACTCACACGAGTAGTCTGGTTTGTAGACACTATTTTGTATTATCTATGTATTTGTTCAGAAACTTCTCTGGAGATTTGGAACTTGAAAAGACTGTTTAATTCGGCTTTGCTTTTTAATTACTATTGGAGGATTTTATTATTTTTTTTAAGGAAAAAGAAAAGTCACCAACGTAAGGTTTCTTAGACAAATACAATCATTAAAAACACAGAGCAACTCCTCCAGCCCAAAGCTTCCTCAAACAGAGATGAACAAGAATCAGATAAAATGCATTTTATTAAAGCAAAAGGGTAAAGAGGTTTCAAACCCATTTGCTCTGCAGGATTGACTGCCCTGCTATAAGCAGAGAAATGGCACACAAGACGGGCTGTTGCTCTCCCCCATTCATGCCAACTGTTAATGGGTTAGTCCACAGAGAAATCAGCCAAGAAAAGCAGATTTAGCACCTCAAGAAATCCACCGAGCTGCACCACATCTCAGAGGTCAGAGGTAAGTAGTAACACAGGATTTAAATGCTTGTGTTTCATGTCTTACCCTTATTCCATTCATAATTATTTATAGAGAAAAGAAAGGTATCCACGTTTAAGAATCTGACATTAGCATAAAACTATCCGGATCTTTAAAGCAGGCAGATAAGAGGTTGTCAATGTTACAACTCAAATGCTCGCCTTGAGCTCCAGAAGACACCATCAGAAGAGACCACAGTTCCCCTTCCAACATCCCTCCTCCTTAATGACCACTAGAATTTCCTCAAAACTAAGTTTATTTGTGCAGATCCTGTTTCCAATCTCTCTACCAAGCAGTAAAACCTCAGTAAATCTTTTTGTTGCCAGCACCATCTCTGTGGCTGAAACAACACTTCGCTGTTTACCAGAGAGGGGTGACAGAAAAGGGGAGGATACCAAAAACCCAAAAATAAATGCAACAGGGAACCAGATAACCCTCCAAAAACCCCAAACCCCCAAATAAAAACCCCACAAACAAGAAAAAAGGCCCTTTATATGAGCTGTTCTCCCCTACCTTCAGCTAAAGCAAAGGGTTCTAAATACAAGAAAACCAGTAGGACATTTTCCCTGGAGCACTTTGTACTTCATTCCTGAAATTCAGTAATTGATGGTGGGTTACAGCGATGCTCCGCTTGCGACGCCAACCGGCTGGCGCTGCTTAATGTCTCAGTGTTAAATAAAACCCCAAGCCAAGAGCTGGCACCTTCCTCTGTCCTTTCTTGCCAAGGACGGAGCAATTACATAAACGGTGCCGAGACCTTTATCAGCCTTTGCAATAAAGCGACGACCACGTTTCAGGCCTCTAGATGAAAGAAGGTTTCCGCGTTTGAAGGCTACACATTTCAAGAGCCTCCGTCTCCTTCTCCTTCTGCTGCATCTGCTCCATTGTCAAGGTTAGTGTTTTTAAGACTCTCTCCAGCGCTTTCTTAGCCCGACCTGAACCAGCCAAGAGCTGGCAGCAGCACCCCTTACCCTACACCACGGGCTGCACCTGCAGAACAACTCGCAACCCAACGGGCCTCCATCCACCTACTCGAACACACCAAGTGTGCCTGCTCAGCAGAGGAAAGAAAGGGAAAAAAAAAAAACACAAAACCAAAAAAAACCACCCCAAAACCACAAACCCTCACACATCCACCATGCAGGTCTCCTACCCAGGAGCTAAGGGTTGAATTCCAAATTGAATGAAGTCAGTGGATTCGTTCCTGTCTTTGATAAAAAAAAAAAAGAACCACCAAAAAAACCCAACCCACCACCAAAAAGCAACCACACAAAACACTGCATTTAATCCTTAGCTAAGGATCTAAGAATCTTTTTTTTTTTTTAACTTAGCTGTATACCATTTAGTAGTTTTCCATTTTTCTTTCTGTCTTTAAAACACACCTTCACAAGCTGCTGAACATAATGCTTTCTGAACCTAATGAAAACCTCTCTCATGACCCAGGAGCGCTCAGTAAATAATTATTAAGCTCTGGAGGTGGCTTTTGCATGAGTGTTGACTTAATAAAATGCCGTAAGTTGATCTGCTTGAATGCCCATTTACTTGGGGACACAGCTTGCAATAGAGCTTGGAAAGCTCAACCACCACCAGATTAAGGAACAAGGTAAAACTAAAGAGGTTCAATCTAGAAGCTGCAAAGGTCACATTTTACGATCCTTTACTACTGTTCCCGTTAAGAGGGAGATGAGGAATTGCAAACCTAGGATATCCTCAAAGAACTCTACGTAATAATCACCATAATACACCAAGTCTTTTAATACCTAAACTGAAACTCGATTAGCCCAAATATGTCTGCCACGAATTTCCAAAAATATATATATATTTATAATTTTCTTTAAACATGGAGTATTTTCTAAGTCTTCCCCTCCTGAAAGTCACCATCATTATCTCAGCCGGTCAGCCCCTGCTGCTGTGGCTCCACAGAAGGCTGCTCCCAAGCACATTACTTTTACCTCCCAGAGCATAACCTCCATCCCCACAAATCAATCACACAACCCGCTCATGGTGCCGTCGCTCCAGGAAAGCGCCACTTACAGACAGAAGCTGTCAAAGGAGCAGAGCAAGAACATCTGAACTCTAACAGCTTCCATCTTGCCCCCTGTTTCCCCCCCCCCAACCTCATGTCCAAGGGCTTTCGCTGAGAACCCTCAGATGAAAGTAAAGTGGCATCAGGGCTGGACCGGTCTCTAGGGGTGGCTCCAGACAAGGACCTGGCAACTCCAGTCCCCACAGAGCAGCAACACTGGGCATCGGTGCCCAACGTCTGCCGACCCTGCAGACCTGTGCAATCCAGCACCTACCAAGGAGGAGAAGAGAAGGGAGGGTTGAGGCAGCCACAGACATGCTCTCCAGAGATCAAGAAAGGACTGCCAGAACAGCCCAGATGTTTGGAGCCAGCATCTTCTCGCTAAGTCTTGTCTCACCTGCATGAGGGTATTGCACAAAGACCCGATGGAGACAGGCCCACAGCAAGGCGTAGGTCTGAAGCGAGCACGGAGAAATGCCCGGCACTCCCGTGGGGCTGAGAGGGATCCTCAGACCCGTCCTGAGGATGGACAATCCACTACTGGTCTGGGAGAAACGGAAAACGGTGGGTTGGCATTGAAAAAGCACTTCTCCCATTCATTAAAAGGGGTGTGATCAGGCCATTAATGCCATCAGAGGAGCAGATAAGGGCTGTCTGTAACAACACTGCTATCTCACAATCTTTATTGCCAAAAAGACGAAGGAGAAGGGTGGGTGAGAGACAGAAATGTGTTTTCTGGGACATAAATCCTTCACATTCAAGGTTGGCTTCAGTGAACTGGAGGTTCATCCCACACTAGAGGTTCATCTCA
This sequence comes from Nycticryphes semicollaris, assembly GCA_013400055.1. Lineage (NCBI taxonomy): Eukaryota > Metazoa > Chordata > Aves > Charadriiformes > Rostratulidae > Nycticryphes > Nycticryphes semicollaris. The sequence goes on from VXBJ01003386.1 coordinate 575,500, forward strand.
TGAGAGCTAGACGTGTATCTGCAACGGCACCAAGACTCAACACGACAGCGTACACATGGCTGCCCTCGTTTCACTTCTGCTCAAACAGGCTGAACTCCTCAGGCAGAGAAGCAGGAGGCAGGTGAAAACACCTACACGCTCACCGAGCCCCCAAAAACATCCCGTGAAGAGTCAAGGGATTTTAAAGTGTAGCTGGCTGCGTTACTCAATATTGGTTTGGTGCTGCTCCTCAAAACTTTCAAAGCCATCATACACTTAGAGAATGTATTACAAAATAATTAAGAAAAAAAAAAAAACATATGAGGGGGATTTGTCTTCCACTGGAAAGCCTGACCTTGTCAAAAGCTTTTTGAGCCATTTTTGAAACACCACATCTATGGGTACTTCCCTCTCTAAAGAGCTCTATGCACGTTTGCAAAACAAAGAGCCAGATAGCTAAAACAACCAAGAGGTGATAAAAGAAAAAGCGGGGGAGATAACACTGCACTAACAAACTCTGTAGTTCTTGATTTTGTAATACAGAATTTACCTTCTTTTATCTGGGCAAACAGAGAAGATAACACTGTCGCCAAGAGGGAAGATGACGTATGATCACTGTGCGTTTTTGATACTTTGCAACTACATAGTGCTACAGATCTGACTCCACATCACCTTTCCATCATATCTCGGTTTAGAAATTGTCTGTCACTTGCACAGTGGGATGGTAAGTTTATTCCCAAAGGCAGCCCCGCAGAAAACAAGACACCACCGTGTCCTGGTCACGGCTCGTCGCCGTCATTCGCGTGCTCAGAGTCCCTCCCAGCCAAGGAGCCACCACGCTCCTCCAGGCTCACAGTGACCCAGCAATTCCCAGCCCAAACCCTTCTGCTCATTTGAGGGTCCTCTGCTTATTGACTCCACGGTTACAGCGCTATTCCACGCCTTCCAAAGACGAGGAGGCAGATGACATCCTCACTCTGGTATGCTGAGCAAACAGGATCTTAAGGAGCAAAAAGGGAAAGTGTTTATGGAAGATTTGCTTTAAATGATTAAGAACCCCAAACAGTCGCACTGAAAGCCAAAAGGTGAATTTAGCAATAAAGGGGAATGCAATGGGTCGGTGTTATGGGTGTTGTAGGACTTGCTCACTGCAGTCAATCCCACATGCGACCCCCAACACGTGACTGCGATAACTAACATCAAAATCATCTCGGGTAGACAGAACCCAAACTCATCCTTCAGTCTCTGGCCACAGCACCAGCTGGTCATTACGGGACCTGAGCAGACCAGGGAGTGTCTTCAGCCACTTTTCTTTCTAACAAAGCAACTCTCCAGACCGCAGAAACCAACTCCTCAGCATCCCCACGTTTTACACTTTTGAGTCCTTAAGCATTGCTCACGGTTATTCTACATTTTTACCTATTTCTGGAAAGGTTATTGCTGCAAAAAGTTTTACTGTGCAACCTGAATGACTTTGCAGGGGGGGGGGAGTGGGGTGGAAAAAGCGTTTTCAGCAACAAGTAACTTTACCAACCATTTGGATATTTACACTGCAATTTGCAACTTGCAATTGCAGGACAGATGTACCAGTCTTGCTGCCTTGGGTATTCGCAGCACAGACAGGGAGGTGGGAGAAGCTCCAGCTGTCCGTGTAAGAAAACATTACTGATGTTTACAAACATGGAAATCCAGACCAAGCAAAACGACAGTCATTCACTGGAGGAATTGCCCAACTGCAACCAACTAGAGAAGAGCTGGACTTCAGTGCCCTCACTTAGACCATTCAGTGTGCCCTACAACATCCCTGACGAAGGGTAACCTCAAACCAACGTTCCTGGAGAGAGCAAACCTCAAGCATCCCATCGGGCAGCGCTGCTACGATACCACGAGATCCAGCAGCATCCTCAGTACAGCCACATCCAGCAAGAAGGTTCCTCTGTTCCCAGGGATCTATCCCAAATCCCAACCACTCTCAGTCTGGGCATTTCCCCAAGATGGGTATGGTTTCTGTGTGCTTACAACCTTCAGGTGTAGGCTGTGGGTCACACCAGAGCACCTCAGGTCAGTGCTCTGCAGCTGTAGGGGGTGGCTGGGGTAGGTCAGTGCAAGTGATTATTAAAGAACCTCTTCACCTGCCACCCAACAGCTGTAAATTCTACTTGAAGTCTGTGACATCTGTATGAACTGCAGTCTTGCACAGAAATATTTAGCATTGATTTAAAGGCTGGAGTACTAAGGAACTGGCATCTCCAGGGGTTGTTCTGGCAATTCCCTCTCTGCCCCTCCTAAAAAAAATTTTGCATCTTGTTTCTAGGCACAAACTGGTCACAAACACCAGAGAGAGGGAAAGAGGAAAGTAATTGCATAAACTTGGGGTCGCATGTAAATAACAGAAATATCAAATCAAAAAACACAATACAGAATAAAGTCTCATTCAAAATAAAAACACACAAGCAACATTTACACTTTCCAATTTCACCAAGTGTCAAAATATATAGAAAAAGATCCTCATTAATCTATTCATACGTCTTTTCTTAACATGACAAATACAGCCCTGCTAATACACATTAATTTCATTTTGCAATCACCCTTTTGTTCTCCATCTTTCTTATGTTGCATCTAAAAAGCACAAGCTCTTCTCAAAGAGGAGACATCAGGAAAAATCCTCAGAAATAACTTTATGCAACCAAATAACGTTGCATAAAGGTTGCATAAGGATGAGAAGGCTCCTGGGAGATATTATAGCCCCTTCCAGTACTTCAAGTGGGATACAGGAAAGCTGGGGAGGGACTCTTTATCAGGGAGTGCAATGAGAGGACAAGGAGGGGAAGGTTTTAAACTGAAAGAGGGGAGATTTAGAATAGATAGTAGGAAGAAATTATTTCCTGTGAGGGTGGTGAGACACTGGAACAGGTTGCCCACAGAAGTTTTGGATGCCCCATCCCTAGAGGTGTTCAAGGCCAGGCTGGATGAAGCTTTGAGCAACCTGGTCTGGTGGGAGGTGTCCCTGCCCAGGGCAGGGTATTAGAACTAGTTGGTTTAGGGTCCCTTCCAACCCGAACCATTCAATGGAATAAAATCTCAAAAATTATTACAACTGCTGCAGTTCTAGGAAAAGGCTATTTTAAAAGTAAAACTGTTCAGCACAAGCCATGTTTTGCACAGTTTAATGGCAGGTGAGACATGCTGTCCATGTAACTTCTACAGGAATACCACTTCTTGCTTTTCAAAATGTGTTACTGCTATTGGTTTATTTAAAATAAATTTAAAAAAAAAGGCAGCCAACTGAAAACAATTTACAAGCCCTTTTGTTAGACTCTCTTAATCTCTCCTGCACTGCCAGAAGCACAGCACTTGAATGGCTATTTCTGTTCAAAGCTATATTTGTTGTGGAACTACTGCAAACTCCTGAATCATGTAAACAGAAGCCAGAGCCAAAAAAACTGTTTCACTGGACTTAAAGTTCACATCTGCCTTAGTTACCAGGATGAAAAAAAAAAACAGGCAGGCGCTTAGTTTATAACCAATAAATCCTGCAAAGACTACAGTTAATCATGAATTCTCGCAACAGGGTTTTGTTTAATCTGGTTTATTTAGCATTTGTGACCTTGGCAAAGTACCTGCGGGATCGCCCACCAATACTGTGGAGCAGCAGTTCACACCTTCTGTTATTTTAGGCTGCAGCAGATGACTACACAGCACTACATTAGTCAACCAGGTTTATAAACTCGCAGCAGTCACCTGGAAATGATGTATAGTCACAGACTTGCTGGAGTCCAGCAGCCAACAACAGCATTGCTGTCCCTAAAAAGCCATTATAACGGCTCTCAGCCTGGCCTCAGGAGCAGCTCCACATTGCCAAGTATTTGTTTTGCAGAAAACGTGCTGCTGGGAGCAAAGTGACCCTCCCATTTCTTTAATTTCTTGCTTGAGAAAGGTCAGTACCAGAAACCATCCCCTCACTTCAACCCACCACTTTGGATGCAAACTTCACCTTCTCTTCACTCACCTTCTTCTATTCCTCCTGATCCTCCTCCAGCAGGATGGACCCCCCAATACTACCAACTTGATGGAAACCATGAAAAGCCCCAAAACAACAACAACAAAACCCCGCACAGGTGCTTGATCCCAACTTCCCACAGATTTCAAAGAGCTACCACTGCAGACAGGGATCCATTCTGCCAGGTGGTCTTTGGCACTGGACTGGGAAGCGGTGCTACAGGCATGAGGAGAAGCAGCATGTTTTTGCACAAGAGTGGGATATCATAGGTAGATTAAGGAAAACAAAAAAAAAAAAACCCTAAAATTTCCTTCACTATCCACAGAAAAAAAAATATCTGGATTAAAACTTAGTCTCCTGGTTTTGCCATACAACCACTTGTTGAATTCAGAAATATAGTAGCTGCCTGATGCTGAGTTGTCATTGTACATCTAATACCATGAAAATATGCTCTCTGTTCTTTTAGAGAAGCTGCTGCAAAGCCACATTCAGGAAACAAAATTGGTTTCCCAAGTATTCAGGAAAAAAAAAAAACCAAAACAACACAGAAAAAAAAATATCTATTTTTAGCGACCTCCAGAACAAACGAGATGATTTGTTATTCTTGATTTGTTTTTAAAAGCAGATAATAAAATGTCTTGTCCAATTATACCGGCATTATCTACCACTTACTGGAGTTTAAGATTGTACAAATCAGTCAGGAAGGGTCAAAAGGTATTCTACTTTAAAAGTGTTAACCTTATATATCCGTATACTTCTCTGTCCCTTCCCCTCACAGAGCTGTAACTTGGCTACTAATCTTAATAGAAGGACATATACTTGGTTTTGCCTAAAACTGACATTATAGACTACTGTATAAAAGCCAATATTACCCTCTATACATGCCAGCTTTCAGGAAAACAAAAAAAAGCATCAGCTGTCAGCATGCTAAAGTTATTCCATTAACACTTGCACAGTCAAAGCGTTTGCAATCCTTACTCACAAGTTAGGAAGAAAAATAAAATAAACAACAAAACAAAACCATAAAAAAAACCCCAACCACAGCCTGGACTCGGGAAAGCCATCTACTGTAGGATTTCTTCTTCTGTGACCTTCCAGGCATCTCCCTTTACACACTAGATGGAGCTTTGTCCCCCAGGTCCCCAGCCAGCTGGCTGGTACTGCTGGAGTTTGGGATAAAAGGGGTGAAGATGCAAAGGGTGAAACACCGACCCTTCCCCGGACAAGCAGAGAGCACACAAACAGGAGAGCAACCAAGTATCTGGGCTCTCACCATCCCCTCCCCAGCCTTGCTCCACTCCCACCCCCATTAAACTCTTCTATGAAAGAATCAAAGATGTCAACAACTCCAAATCCCAAACTGGGCTGCAACTTCTACCAGCCTTTACTATACCATGGCCAGGAGGCACTGCCTTCAGTTCCCACCACAGGAAAATTACATTGCTTTTTCTCCCCTTAGAAAGGCACATCAGTTAAGCTTATTACCAGGTTACATACCTGAATTGCTCACTGGCTTTCCTGGATCCCTCTTTATATTCTCACTTATTCTCAAACTTCAATCTCCTTTCTAGGGACCTGAAAAATCTGCACTTAATGCCTCTGCTAAAGTTCCAGACTTGGATCCATTGACGCTTCCGGGAAACAACTCATGGATTAGACTAAAATTCCCCTTGACTTGTATCTGCTGGATTTGGTCCGTCTTGTTTCAGAACACAATTTGGGAGGAAAACAGCTCATCCTTCTGGTGAGCTGCCACAGTTCCATTAAGGGCCTCTCAAAGCACAACAGGATATGGGCCGTCATCAGTATTTCTATGATGAATTTAAACTGAATGGGACAGAGAGTAGCCCAGGGGAATGAGTCACTCCTAATGACACAAGTGGCCAGCACTGCAACCCAAGCAAAAAAATTAGCAGCCTCAGGCTCTAGCAGACAAGGTGACACCAGAAAGGATGGAGAAGCACCAGCGTCCACAGCACAAGACATCTGTGTCAGTCCTTGTGGATGAGGGCTCCTGCCTGGGCACCTCTGCTCGAGAACAAGGAGCTGAGAATGAAGTGACGAAAGAAACAAGAGCCCACTTTTTAGTGGGAAGCTAAAGAAAAGTTTGGCATTTTAATGCCACAAAATGGAGGTTGACAGGGATGAGTGTTGCTGTCTATAAATACAGCAGAGAAACAAACACCCAGGAGAGAACAACCCTGGCATTTCACCAAGCGATATGAACCAGCTATGAACAAGATTAAACTGGTACCAACAGTCTAATTCTGAGAAGTCCAGTCCCGAAACCGTTTCCAACTGGAGGACTGGTGAAGGAACAACTTGCTTCTTTTCAGATAAAGATTTGTTGCCTAATCAAAATAGGTCACTGTGGAATGAAAGCAGCCAGTAACGAATTACGGACCACAGAAGATGCCCTCCAGCCAAAAACCCCGAGGGGACACTAGCAGGACAACGCAAACTCTTTGGCAGAGCATATATATGCCAAGCAGTGCTGGAATATAGCACTGCACACAACTGGAGCTCTTGCCTTCACAAATGAATCCTTCTAGGAGGTACCACACTAGCTCAAACAGGCTTCTCGGCGAGCCCCACCAAAACAAAGATGCTATTCTAGGTCTACCAGCCTATGCAACCCTTAACAAAACATTCCTCACCATCTGGCAGGCTGGGAAGCAAGTGTCAGCAGTCATTGTGCTGCAATTTCTTGGAAGTCCTCTCTTCCTCCTCGCCCCCACCTTCACGTTTCGCTGTCACCGTATCCTCTCCCACGTTCACCCAGCTGAGTGAGCCAGAGTTCAGAAGTGTTGAACTGAAGCAGTAAATAAGACCTCAAAAATGTGACCCCTCCTTTCTAACTAATTCAGAAATAACCAGAGTGCCTCTGCTCTGCAAGTAAGTGGCTCCAGTTTAGCTGACTCCACCTTTTGTGCTCGGCTGCTACACTATCCCCCAGATTTCTGCACTGAACCATGCAGAGACCGGGGGAAGTTCAGGGCATCCTTAACTAGAGGCAGCCTCACCTTCAAATGGAGCAAGTCAATGGATAAGACTAATTTCAGGTACTAACATTAGGAAAAGGTCTGAAAATAGGCTCCAAATAAAGGTAATTTTTGAAATGCAACTGTTCCTCCCAGCCTGTATTTCTTAAATAGGCAAAAACTCACATCAAGTGGTACAAATAACTGACAGAACAGTGCAAAAAAGCAAGCTAGAGTTAGAAAACTGTAGGAGCAGGTGATGAAAAGGAGAAGCTGTTACTCGTTCACAGCAGAACAATCAGCCTCCGTTCCTATTTTCTTTCTGTTGACCACACCACGTTATTCAGTTAAACTGGCCCACAGAGTCACCATCAAGAACTTCTGCCTAAATCAAATACTGTTCAGTTTTGAGAAAAAAAAAAATATTTCTTTCTTTATTCAGTCACAGAACAAAAGTAAAATAGGAAAATATATGAAAGACACACCTCTCATACTTTCTTGTCCTACAAGGACTCCCCTGGTTTCCACTCAATGTCTTCCTGACCAGCCTAGACAGCCAGGACAGGCAACTTAAGTATTTTCTCACATCAAGTTGTTTATAACATGCATATAACTTACAGCAGACTTGGACAGAGGAAGAAAACTCACATTCCCTCCCAGGAAGTTTGCTTTGGAAGGAGAACTAAGCCAATTTACCTTCAAGATTCTTAACACCACACCTTCATTTGCCCACCACTTTCTGCCACCCTGGAAAGCTGGAGCTCTCATGCTTTAAACTATCAGGCTTTATAGGCTAATCTATAAAAACTCACCTGCCCTTCCTTTCCCCACCAAAAAACTATACACCAAAGATTAGAGGTCCCCCCCAACACCAACATAAAACCAAGAAATACCTACTACAAAGAGAGACACTTGAAGCAAACAGGAGGAATGCAGAGAATCAATGCAGAGCAGGCTCACGAGGGACACCTTTCAAAGCCAAGAGCCCTGCTGAAGGGTCCCACAGCCACATATCTGACAAAGATGGCATCACCTATAAAGATTTTCAACACAAGGATTTTGGGCAGAGCCTCTTAGGGGACTTACTTGGGGACACACAGCCTGGGCAAGGCTTGAAACCACATTTGTAAATCCCAGTATCATCCATCCTCTGCAGCCAACAGTCGTGTGTCTTTCATCATCCCACCTGGCATTGAAAAGCAACCCAAGACATAACTGAAGGTGAACCTGTCAGGCTCTCCCAACACTTACTCACAAGTTTAGTAAAGAAAACCTCTGTCTGTCTGTTACACCAGCATAAAAACCCAAACCCTTGGCATTCTGTTCCTGGTCAACGTCCTGGACTTGCCATCCAAAATTTCCACTGAAGTTCAAAAGTGGAGCAGAATGAAAACGCTTTCACTAGCCACGTTATTCCCAGCCTGGGAACAGAGAACTTCAGCCTCCGGTGCTCTTCTAATACAGTCTAATTTATTCTGAAAAAAAGCAATAATTAAGTAGTACATGGAAGCCAAGTATGCAACTTGAGAAACACCCTCCCGTCTGGCAGAGCAAGCGCTTTCTAAAGGCATATTAGCTCATGCTGCTAGAATTGGTTTTTTAGAAATAACTGGGGAAAAGCAGAGACCATCTACAAAATACACAGCAGTGTTAAGCTGAAAATGTTGCATTAAAAAAAGATAAAGCAGATTGCAGATTAAATGCATTAGATAGTATGTTCTAATGATTGTGTCCATACACAAAGCTATTTGAAACTGAAGTCTTTAATATTAGAGTTTTTAATAATCAAGCAAGTATTTACAGACTACCAAAAAGCCAGCACGTTAAAACTTTCCAGACCGGGATTCAAAAATTCCCTGTAACAAGAGCAAAAAAAAAAAAAGCCCTAGGCAAAAATAAAATAAGCAACAAAATAATTCAAATTTCACAAGCCATCCCAGCACACGCCTCTGCAGAACCAGCAACAGGTAAATTGAGGAGTGCCAAGTCAGCCAGAATAAATGCAGTTCCCAGGCCAAAGGGGTTTGGTTTTTAAACAGGTCCAAGACCTCGGTAGCACAGTGGCCTGGAGCAGGGCTGTAAATGAAATCATCAGCAAGTGTCAGTGAGGGAGACACTCGAGACTGATACAAGCCATAAAACAGCTGTAGAGTTACTACTTCAGGTGAGGTGTAACCTTCCTTATTTAAGTAAAACCTCGATGTACTGTCATAAAAAAGGGTAATAAAAGGCTACTGAGATCCCAGTGAAGGCTGAAGATCATAGTTTGAGAGGGTGAAAAGCCCTGTCCATGCCCACACCCAAGTAACAGACTGCAGTTGGTAGGAAGGGTCCAACTCACCCCTGGGAGAAGACCATGGCACTTCCAACGCAGCCTCAACTGAGAGCAGCGTTTTCGAAATGAAACCAAACCACAAAAATCCGCAAACCACTCGCTGAACCATGGCAACTCCTCATGTACTACTGTAAGGACACCTTACTACAGGGATCATTCACAGATGATCCAACTTTTTCCAGCTTTACTCTCCTGCACTGATGTTCTCCCCCCCCGGACGAAGGAAGGTACACCCCGCAATCTTGCTTTCCTGTGGTAACAGGAAACACGCTCCAGGAAACCTAAAGTCACCTTTTGTCAGAAGTTGGCCAGCATGATCTAGATTCAGCTTCAGCAGGCTGAAAAACCTACTTTATAACTGTCACTGCATTATTCAACCGTGGCATCTTTTTATCAACTGTCCGTGTACTATCCTCCAAGAATCAATATCCAAGAGGGTTTTTTTTTCTATAACGATGTTTTTCATCATAACTGCAGCAGCAAAACAAAAAGTGATATTGGCAGAAAACCGCTAGAATCATCTACAGCAAAGTCCATCTTCATAAGTTCTCGTTTGAGAGGAAATGCAGTGAAACTCTTTGGAACTAATAAATCCAATATACAAATGCCCGATGGGACCAACCCTGCACGCCTTTTTGTACTGGTTGACATTTCACCTGCAGAAAAATGTGAAGAGTGAGCTTCAGACCAAAAGGATCAAATCGTTCACTTTCCTCGTGTCAATTAATAGGTGAGCATAACTATTTCCAATGGGTCTGGGAGCCTCTAGATGCACGGGAAGAAGACAAGGAAATTCAAAAAAACCCAACAAAAAAAAAAAAAGAAAACCAAGAACCATGAAAAAAAAACCCCAATCCCAAGTACTTACAAAAAATAGATGTAAAACTGCATTCCTGTGTAGCAATAAAACAACATACTGCTTGGAAAAATCCTTCCACTCCTATTTAACATAATGGTGGTAGGAACCACTGCCAAAGTAAACTTCAAAAATTTGTTTGCCATGGAGGAAAACCAAGCAAACGGGAGTCTTTTGCACAGAATCCCTTTTGAATATTGTGAAGGTTTCTTTGTTCCTTTTAGCGCCAGGTCACTTCAAACTTTTATGTCTACGTATTTTATTGTGCTTGCAAAACCTTTGTTAAAAAGAAAGTTGGAAAAATGAAAAATTGCAAACCCCCCACTCCTAAAAATAAAAAGACCCTGTGTAAAAAAATAAATGCCCTGTGTAACTGTATCACTGAAGACAATTCTTCCTATTTTATCACTCCCAAAAGGTTGGCCTCTGAAATTAAAATAGTATTGCACGCAGCAAAGAGACAAGATACGTTTGTTGGAAAAAATGTTTGTATAAGATCTAGGAAAAATACTTATTTACAATTTTAATAAAAGTAAAATACAACTTACTTAATCTATACTCTTAAATGGCAGTTTCTGACCATTAACAACCGTAGATACAGATAAGACCTTTTATTCAACTATCATGCTAAACTTCAAGTTTCTGTAAGCAGCCCGATAAAGCAGCCCAATTACTCCTCCCTCGCTTATCTGTTATCTAAAAACCACAGACAATATCATTTCAGACACTAGAAAAATACTTGGAACTTCCTATGCTGTTGCTCAGCCGCCCCAACAGATCTCTATGTCCGAACAAGAGGTTTTCCTTCTCCATCTTTGCTTCCCATTTAGGTCTTCCACGGTTTTAAGCCTGTATCTTCAGCACACAGACATCCAAGCAAAGTTTCTGAAAGTTCCTTTGGAAAGCTTATGTTATTTATTCAAGGTTATTTCTTGTGGTATTCGTCCTAGTAGCCTTAGGATTCACGCTCAGATTGCAAGGTCAGACTCTTAACTGCTGCAGGATTGGGGAGAGAAAGGGGGCTGATTTTAAGGAGATTATTAGGCAGCAAATTTTCACTAGGCATCGAACCACAGCCTTAAATTCAAGCATACGTTCATTCAGCACACTGTAACCAAGCTTAGCTGGGGCACGGTCCCAAACCCGAGGAAATCCAACAGGAGCATTTCATTCTTGCTCCCCGTGCACTAACGGGTAGAGCCCGTATTTGACTGCAGTGTTTTCGGCTGAAATCTCGCCTGCCCTTACTGCGTGCCCGAGGAACCCGCATCGACACGGTAACGGCATCGACCTCCCGGCACACAGCATCGGTTGTGCGGTCCGCAGCAGGGGAGCGAAGCCTGGACCAGCTGGCTGAACATGAAAGCACATACAAAGGTGCTGTGCGGGCTTGTTCGGCCGGGTTGTAGCAGGAAAAAAATAAAAAGAAAACGAGCAAAGAAATATTTACCACTTTGTGTGAGTTTGGGCTTTTCTGTCGGTGTTGTCAAGGCAGGTAATTTCTTAATTTTATTCCTACCTGGGCCAGGAAGGGAAGGGAGGGAGCAGGAGAACAACAACAAAAATAATAATAATTAAATAAATCACACAGCACTGTTTGTTCCCCAGCTCCCACGAGGCAGCTGCAGGAGCTGACGCGCAAACGCAACCCCGGGCTGGCACCAGCCGTGACAACCGCTCTGTGCAGCCCTGCTGCAGCGCCGGGAAGCAAAAGGACCCAGAACTTACCCAGGGGTTTCATCCTTGCTCTTTTCAGTCCAGCGAGGCAAGAGCTCACCGGGAACCGCGCCACAAAGCCAAGACTAGACAGAAAGGTCTTAGTAAGCACCGGCTTCCAGAAACTGCACTTCCCACTCCTACCCATCCACCTCCTAACCCCGCCGCTGCATTTGTGGCTGCCTTTGTTAGAATACTTCTGCAAATGAAAACAGATGAGTAACTATTGCTGCTTTAGCAAACTCCCAAGCCCATGGTCACTAATAATAGCTTTGTTCCTTTTATTACTAAACAAAACCAAAAAAAAAAAAAAGTTTAAATGCTTGTATAAAATGCACATTGCTGAATGTTTTCTTTCATTGATCCAGTGCCCCGTTTCCCATACAAGCTTAGGCCCAGGCCTCTCGAACAATCAACACGATGTGAAGCAATCTCAGGCTTGTTGAAGGGGCTCCCCTCACATTAAAAAAAAACAAAAACCAACCAAACAAACAAAAATATTTCAGATTTTGTGCTCCTCTTGAGCTATAAAGGGTTCAATTAAACAAATAAATAAATAATCTGAGCAGAGACATTCTCACTTTTTGCACAAACTTAAAGCCAAATGCAGATCTGAGCTCTCTGGTATGCGACATCCCGGAGCTTATGAATTCAGAAAGGCAAAGGTGCTTGGGCAGGCTGAGCTCCTGGCTCCCCACCACCAGCTCCGGCTCCGCTCCGGGAGCCAACAGGCAGGACAAGAGGGAAAGGGCAGCCTGCAGGGAAGAGAAAGCGGAAAAAAGGCAGCACGAGGAAGAAAATGGAGAGGGTATGAAGCCATTGCTGTGAAATGCAGCGGGAGAACGGGGATGAGAAAAGCTTTCCCTTGCACAAACACCGAACTGGTTCACTACTGGTAAGGAGAAAAAGAAAGAAAAAACCAAAACAACTCAAACACTAACGAAAAACAGGGAGAAAAAAAAGAAACCATAACAAAAATAATATTGTTTTTAAAAAATTCTGATTTTGTTCCATAAAATCAAATCAATTACAGGAACTCCTAAAAGCAACAAAAATAACTGGCCGGCAAATCACCTCTTTTTATCCAAAAGCCTGCCATGCTTCTACCCAACGCTACCCACGCTGCACATCCCCCTTGGGCCAGCGTCTGCTGGAGCCCCCTTCTCCCCCCGGGGCTGGCCAGAGACTCTACTCTCAAGCCTCCTTGCTCTGACACCCAGGTTTTCATCCCAGCCAACCATCCCAGTTCAACCATGGCAGCGCCAAGCCCGGGTCCTCCGTTAACCCGCACCACGTCCCTGGGAAATGACTGGGAGCCGCTGGGCTTTGGCCACCCATGCTGGAAGGCAAGTAGACATCAAGAAAGAAAAGATACTGAATATTTAAAAGCCAGGCCACAGCGTTTTCATATGGTTAACATTCTGAAGCTTCCAGTGCTTCTTAACTTATTAATTTCTATTATTACCCTGATGTTGCTGAATAATCCCAAGCACCACATGGCGAGTGTTGGTTTTTTTTTAACAGGATGTAACCAAGCCCAAAGCAGCGCAAGCATCCTCTTGTTCTTGTGTGAGCCTTGTCTTTCTTTTTTTTTCAGTTTATTTGAACAATGGCACCATGAAACAGCTTACAATAATGACTGTTACAAAATCGGAAGCTGAATTATTAGGCAAGCTTCGCCTGCGTAACTCAATCAGCCCAGGGAGGATATGACAGGCACGACAAAGACAAAGGACTGGACTCGGTGACCCCAGGCATCTCTTTCAGGACTCGGTTTCTGCAACTGAGCTATTTAAGAGCTGAAGTTCACTTTTGCTGGTTGATGAGATGCCCCATTCCTGCAACCCTGGCACCAAAGCACAGCTAAGGGGATCACCAAGCGTCCTTTTGCAGAAAACAAACACTTCAGAGAGGCTCTGATGAGAACTTTGCCTGAAAATAAGTTTCTAAATGGAAAAGTAAAGTTTAGTATATCTATCTTTTCAGTGTACAAAAGGTACACACGGTGGGATAGGTAAATTGCGAGTTAAGCAAGTAGCCAAGCTTAGCTTTTGCAAACCAACATGTTTTTGTTGGCAAACCAACAAAAAAAAAAAAACCCCACAAACTGTTAAAAGTGTTCTTTAAGCATTATTTTAGTTGCAAGGTCCAAAGGCACAGAATTTCTACAAAGAACATCACCGGGACCTGTTCTGGGGTGACACACTTTGGACCAGACGATCAATAACCGCAGGCAGACACTCGCCATCCTGTCATTACAATAACCCCACTGAAACTATGAAAGTCAGGCCTAGAGTGCTCATCTGAGCAAGACTTCTGGAGATAACTGCAACACAAGCCACTGAGCAACAGCGACACAGGAACCTGCAAGTGAATCATTAACTAGCAATGATTTCTCCATTACTCACCATGGATGTAGAGTTACCGCGGCTAAGATTTGTTTCTAAAAAAAGGGAACCGCCAACAACGTGAGTACTAACACGTTCATCACAGCTCAACACAATGTAGAAAGGAAAGAGGAAGGCACGGCTATCGGTCAGTCTTTGTCCAGAGGAGATGTTTGTGGAGGAAGGCTTCCACGGAGCTGGGCAGCAGCGCTGGGGACAGCAGCGCACACCAACTCCTTCCACCGGGGTCCTGTTCAGGGGGCTCAGGTCAACCCATTGTTGCTTTTGCCTTATTACGCCAAGAAATTATTAACCCGTTCTACAAAAGCCATACATCTGTCAGACTAACGATACAGACCAATAGCCAACAACCTAAAACATCCACAGTTTGACCTCTAGGCAAGGGTTTCCCCCCCCCCCCCCAACCTTTGCCCACTTTCTGCAGTGAATACCCCCAGTAACATTTTCTCCAAGCATTTGCAGTCTACTGAAAATAAGCAACAGGACAACCCAGCTGACATTCTCAGCCAATCTTTAGGCAAGATTAGCAGGCAATTAAAGCTGTTGCATGAGGAATTTTAAGTGCTCTACAACTTCATGCCAAACAAGAGCTAGTCAAGCACCAAATTTCATTTTTTGCAGTTCTGTTTTATGCAGGAACAGAAGACAAATTTAAAGAAAAGATGTTTGAAGCCAGGATTTAACCGATTACCAAAACATCAACTTAAATACTAATATATGCTGAAAGAAATTCTGCATCCAAACAGGACATGCAAATCATTCAGATTGCTTCCTACAAAAATGTCAGTTAATGTATTCCTACAAAACATTTCCATTTCAATGGGGAGCGTGTGTGTTTATATATTTTCTTGTTTTGTTGGCAAAACATAATGAACAGTTACGTTAGTTGCAACACAGCCAGGTGGGCAACCTGGGTTTTAAAGCCCAGAACCAAATCTCAGCCCCAAAAGCAACCGAGTGCTTTGCCACTGATTGCTCACAACCAGACCCACCGGGACAGGTAGCAGAGAAAAAACAGATTTTTGTCCCAAGAGCTGATCATTTAAGTCCCAGCTGTGCCTCTTCATTAAGCTGCCAGGAAAATTAGACGGAATAACAGAGAAAGCCACGCATTTCATGAGGAGGCTAAGAGTTACAACAAGAGAAGTTTGTTTTTGAAACAAGGAAATAAAGTAGATCTTGTAAACTGTCAGCCACAGCAACAATTGCACAGCTTGCACAGGTTTGATAATATGGGTTGAAATTAATTATTTTCATAAACACTCCAACTGGAGCAGAAAAAAAAACACCATCACAATGAACAAAGCAAGGAAAAAGTTAAATAAGGCAACTGAAGCTTGAGCTACAGTTTCAGACTGACCTGCTCTTTATATAAAGAATGCTCTAGTTGGAGATTAGGGGTGAGAAATAAGAACTCATTAGCTCTTCTTCAAGGTTCATGATTCAAATCTGACAAAACACACACTTCAGTGTTTCCAAGCTTAAAGAAAATTCCAGCAGGGTCACGGAAGCTGCTATTTATAGCTGGCTTAATCTCTGTGCACTCAAACACAGCTTTTGTACATACACATATTTTGTTCGCACTTAAAGAAAAAAAAATCTCTGCTACTGGAAACTTAATAATCCACAGGTTCTGAAATGCAAATGAGTTTTTCATCTTAATATTAGCTGCTCTTGACTGAGCCATACCAGAAAACAGCCTGCAGTTTTTGCAGCCAAAACTGTTACCCGAAAAAAATGGGTCCTGGAAAATAATTCAGTGACAAAACTGAGAAAGAAGAATGTGGAAAGTTACCAGCAATTAATTTCTTCAATAGGAAACAAACTCTTCCCACCCTCAATGCACCTATGAGCACAGCAGAGATTGATCTGAAACCTGGAACATCCAGGCAGTGAAATGCATTGGGAAGTGCCCGGCACTGGCAGCTGGGAGGAAAGCCCACAGCTCCACAGCCCTGCTCCCTAAGAAACACATTAGTGTTTCTAAGGCCTTTGACAAAAAGAAAATACATTAGAAATTAATGGGCCTTTGCTCTGCCTTGGTTCATGACTGGCTGCTCCCTGCAAAGATCAGGTAGGTCTGGGGCTGGTAGCAAGAGGGCAAAGCAAACTGGTCAGACACATCTCTGACCTACACAGGATGGGGACAGGCGATGGGGGCAGCTCCTGTGCCAAGCCCCCTCACCAAACTGACCACCCCACCTTCTACAGCGAGCTGGCTGGCTCAGCAGACAGAACCAGAACAACAAGACACGAGGAAATGTGGAGAGACTTCCCAGCTCCACAGGGCAGCGGTCAGCAGGTCAGCCCACACTGGGTGGGTTGGTTAATAGTAGCCGTCCTTGGTGGGGTCCACACTAGGATCAACATAGTCTGACATTTTCATGAGTGATCCTTGGGAGATAAGCAAAACTTGCCTAGATGAGGCTGCTTAGAGCCTTGTCCAACTTAAAACTTGGACACTGAGCCAAGGGGTTGGACCAACCTTCAGGAGTCCCTCTCAACCCAAAGTGCATTTGGTCCAGTAACACTGAAGCTTAGTCTTTGTCTCTTGATATACTTTGAAGTATTTTATTCATCCAAGCTCGAAAGGTTCCAGCCACGGCAAAAGGGATCAAGAATGACGTGGCCCAGGCACCACATCACATTTTGGAGCAATTTACAAGAACATTTATAGTTGCAACAAGACTCTTGCTACTCTTCAATAACCGCCCTGTGCGTGTATGGCTACACAGGCTCCATGCAAGTTGTGTACTCCCAGTGCCCTTGTTATATTCTTTATTAGCCCTCATAAGTTGGTCTGGTGACTTATGTAATTTTAAGAGATTCAGAGGCTGAATGTTTCTACCAGCCAAAGTGTTTTAATGGAATTAAATAGAGATATCACGTTAAGCTTTTAATAATGTTGACAATTACTAAAATTCAGTTAGCTGAGCCAACAAGAAACCACTGAACCCTCACATATGTTCTCCTCTCCCCACTGAGCATGCCCAGCACAGAACACTATGTGGAGACGGCAAATTTCCCTAACTGCCTTCCTAAAATACTAACAGATCAAATCTGACTGCAAGGAAATGGTGAGCAGCTGAACCCTGCTTCTTCTCCCAAAAAAGCATTTTGGTGAGTCAGCCCTCAGCATTTTTCCTGCTCAAATCCAACGTATACACACAAAAGTTGTTCAGTGTGATGGTATTCTGCAACAGTGCCAGTGCCCAAGATGGTTTTTAATTATCTTTAAGCAAATTTAGGAAAGGATTACAGGTTGGAGGAACACGGCAGAGCATCTTCTTTACCAAACACTACTGTCAGTGACAGCTCCATGTTACTGACACGTTGCATTTAAGGCTCTAATAGCAATTCACCCCTGAAAAACAGAAGTATTTTACCACTATATGTACATTGGAAAAAAATTAAGCAGAATCTGTTAAAACCTTTCCTTGTTAGTTTTCTGTAAGTGATAAGAAATCTTCTAGCAGTCATAATTCATAACCAACCGTCACTTCTCTTAAGGTACACCTCAAGGAAACTTGATGTACATCCAACCTTCTGCAAGCTTGCTGCTTTCTGGATGCATCTTTCATTTTCCCTAAGAGTGCAAATCATGTTCTGGAAAGGCTAGAGCGTGCCAGGGATGCTTAAAATAGAAAGGTCTGTAGCTGGTGATACTGCAAATATAAATACAGCTATTGGTATAGCGGTGGGAGGAATAGCAGTGGCACAGACCCAGAGCAGCTCAGTGGTCAACACTCTGCTGGCAAGATGCCGACGGCTCCCTAAAACCCAGGCAGAAGAAATGGAACAGCCATTTAAGAGTCTGGATGGGCCTAATTCAAGCGAAATGAGTCGTGGCAAACTCACAGCACAATTCTAACCCTTGGGCATCAACGTTACTAAATTGAGGAGTTTCAGCAGAGGAAGGGAGAGCGGCAGAAGCACGTTAGTAAAGTAACAGAGAGTGAGCTGATTGCTAATCTGTGTAATATTGACCTTCCTATACCAAAAAAAAAAGAGCATTTGCAGCTGGCAGCTGGGGCGTGGGGTCTAACAGCCACTTTTGCATGATCAGGGAAAAGCAAAAGGCATGGCTTTCTGTAGCAGCAGACTTTGAAGAAGGATACAAACACCGAAACAAGAACCCCAAGAGAAAAAAGCAGGACCGAGGAAGGGTTAGCCACCAAACTAGCAAAGCTGACAAACCTTAAGGTCTGCTTAAAAATATTAGACATCAAAGTTATCAAAGCACCCCACCAGTCAGAAGTCAGAACTGCATCCAAGTCTAATGTAATAATGTCATGTTTATTTTTGTCCCTGACTCCAGACTAGGTGCTCCAGCTATATTTATGCTTCTTGTAGCATTCTAAAAGAAAACACACACACTGTTGTAGAGGGTGTATTAGATTTTCTATTTCAGAGAGCAGCCCTGGTGCATCACCAAGTTAACAAGTAATTTCAGGTCAACAGAAAGACCGAAAGCATCTGTTAAAAAAACACTTTTCCAAACATTTTTAAAACTATTGGACTAAGAGCAAACAACATTTCATCCATTTTAGATAATTCAGTGAGCTTTGTCTGATAAACTGAAATAAAAATGAGTATTTCAAAAACTTAATCTAAAAGGTGACCAAGCTTTTAGACCCACCATGCCTCAGCCGGTGGCCAGAGCCGCTCAAGCACATGGTCCATCCAGCAGTGTCATTCCAGCTGTGGTCCCAGCACTTGCCTCTGATTTCAGGTGCATTGCCATTGACTAGAATTTAAGTATTAATTATGTAAAACAAAGAGACAAGACAGAAAGGCTTAGAAAAGAGATGATAAATAGCACCTAAACACTGTCACACAAAATACCTAACTTCCAGCATCTCTCCTGTAACCAGCGCACACTTCAAAACAAGGGTTCAAATTTCAGCTAGAAACAGAGGTTAAACTTCTTGCTGAAGACAGAAAAGATCGATCCCAAAGGATGGCTATTCCCATGACAAATAACACCTTCCAGGAGCAGCAGTCTAACTTTAGGGACAATTAAAAGTACAGTTCTCACACTCGGAGGGACTCATGCATTTCAGGGTACCACAAGCAGGCAAAGTCAGACCTGGAGTAAATCAGCTTATTATAACAAATACAAGCACCATGTTAGGAAGCTCAATTAGTCATTTCAAATAGACCAAAAACTGGTAGTAAAGAAAAAAATCCTGTACAAGTAATTTGTTCTATTTCTTAGTCTTTCCAGGAAAAAATAAGCTGAAATTCAAAGTGTTCCGAAAAGAAGCCTAGTAATGGGTTTGGGACATTTTACACTCAGAAAGAAACAGCTTCACATTTCATGAAATAACATTATAGCCAGGGGATGTGAGAGAAGAGGTCTACTCCTGGCAGGAGGGGCCAGAAATTGCTGCAAGAGAGGTCCCACTGCACTTGTTTTCAAAGATGCCAGAGATGCAGAAATGATCCCACTCTAGTTCCCGTGTCCACCCTGTCCTCACGTGTAAGGCTGAGCATTTGGTCCATGGGAGACCATTTCTTTCAGCTTTTTGTGAGCTACTCCATGGAAGAGGTGGGGCCACAATTCAGCATTCACAAACACTTTGTGCTTCTAGAGGCCACCAGAAAAAGCCATTGCTGACATACAAAGATGTCAGGCTGGCTACATCCACCGGTTTAGCAAACAGATCTTAGTCACCATGTTCCTCGTTTTTGAAAGGTCAGTATGACCAGCCTTTGAAAAGTCAGACAGAAGCTCCCACTTCTCTCACCTCCTCCCTAAATCAGACTATAAGTTTCAAGACACAGTTGCCTGCCCTTCTCTCTCCTTCCCTTTTCTTCTTCCAGCTTGGTCTTTCTTACCCCTCACCCCAAGCTCAGGATGACAGGCTGCAAATAACATGAGCCCAACTCAGGCACATCCACATAGAAAAGCCATTGTTTAAAAGTCAACAGACACTCAAAGTAGATGGCCCAGACCACCCTTGGTCAATCTTAACATCAGCACAGATCCTTTGCCTTCCCTAAATATAAAAGAAACCAGGACAAATGACTGCAGGATGCATCCACAAAGGACTTGCTAAGAGCAGCTGAAGAACAAATCCATTCGCCTGAAACGTCAAAGTTATACTCTTGCAATAACAAAAAGTGATGTTCTTGCAGCCGCGATGATCACAGGACATGAGGAATTTGAGAGTTTATAAGGAGACTACTTCATCAAGTCAACAGAAACACTTGGGGGAGGAAAATGTATGCTTTTAATAGACTAATTCTTCATTAAGCTTCCAGGTGCTCACACGTAGCACTGCTCACACCACCACCAAGCTCCAAAATAAACCTTTTTTTGTTTTGGTATTTCTTACACAAGACAGAAGCAGGGCAAGAAGACAGACAGGACACTGGCCAAAGCCATTTCCCTCTTGGGAGATCAGCACAGTTACATTCCAGGTCTACCAGTTCTGGCATCTACTTGTTCACACGATTAAAGAAAACTACCAAACTATAGGAAAACACTTGCTTAATGCTTGACCAAATCTAAAATACCACTAAGTGCACTGCTGTTCCAGTAGCACATCAACCGACAGATCATCATTGGCAACGCAGAGATTTTTCACATGCCACTGGTTGCATAAACCAAGAAAAACACTGTTATTGTGGAACAACTGAGATTTCTTATGAACTGATAATTGAACCATAAAAAACCCCATTAATTGGTTCCTTCTCGCTGCATTTTGCAGAAGCCCAGTTCTTAGATGCAAAGCCAACTCTGCTTAAATTTGATTCGTTTTGGGGAGGAGGGGGGTGGAGACACAGACAATAATTAATCACTTCTGAACAGAAAAGTCCCAATGCTGCAATCAAGCCACTACTTCCAATTCAGCTGGCAAGTTTTCCTTTATTGTATGATAGGAACATGCTAAATCAAGTCACCACATCTGAATTTCTCCCCATCCATGACAGGGGCATAACAAGACTTTAACATCAGCCATGTCATGCAGTACAGCCTCCATGCTAAATTCTAGTTATCCCACTACTAGCCACAGAAGCAAACAATTCTCAGTAAACAGGGAAAAATAAATCACAGTGAGTTGTAAGCTACAAAGCACACATTATGTCTGGTTTGGAGCACAGACATAAGGATTAATGGATAGTCAGACGGGATAAAAAGCGAAAAAGAGGCAGAGAGATGAGAACAACTCCTCACCCTCTCCTAAATCCAAGGAAAACTCATGTCCTGCAGGACTCCATGCTCTTCCATCCTAGACTGCTCTCAGGAATGGTCAGTTTGCAAAACCCTTACAGCACAAAGAAGTCCTTGATGCAGAAAGTGGTCTCTCCTTTTCATGCAACCTCTATCTGTACCTAATACTACCATTCCGTATTNGCCATGTCATGCAGTACAGCCTCCATGCTAAATTCTAGTTATCCCACTACTAGCCACAGAAGCAAACAATTCTCAGTAAACAGGGAAAAATAAATCACAGTGAGTTGTAAGCTACAAAGCACACATTATGTCTGGTTTGGAGCACAGACATAAGGATTAATGGATAGTCAGACGGGATAAAAAGCGAAAAAGAGGCAGAGAGATGAGAACAACTCCTCACCCTCTCCTAAATCCAAGGAAAACTCATGTCCTGCAGGACTCCATGCTCTTCCATCCTAGACTGCTCTCAGGAATGGTCAGTTTGCAAAACCCTTACAGCACAAATAAGTCCTTGATGCAGAAAGTGGTCTCTCCTTGTCATGCAACCTCTATCTGTACCTAATACTACCATTCCGTATTTCTATATTACTTTCCTACCCAACCCTGCCCAAGCTAAGTTAAGTTCACAAGAGTTCTGGGTATCATCCTTGGATTTGTGCTGCACAAAGCACTATGAAGTACAGGGGTACAGCTGGAATTCCTCTGTACTGTGAAATACAAAGAATCAAGACCTGGCTATTAGGTAGGAAGGTCCAGAAATTCCACTTAGTCTTCAGTGCTACAAGGAAGAGAATAAGGGGGGAATAAAGCAGAACCCTTCACACCAAAAGAAAGGGTGTAGTACAAGAGGCCTTCTTCTTTAGGAGAAGAGGGCAAAGAAAAATGGAAGAAGAGCAGAGATGCAGAGAAGAAGGTGCCAGGACAGCAGTCGGCATGCAAGGAACAATCCCAAGGGATATGGCAGAGGCAGAGACCACAGCATGAGAAAGGCAAGAACCAGGTATTAGGGCAGGTGAGGGAAGACAAGGAAAGACAGGGCCAGAAAAGTGTGGAGAGTGACTGAGCATCATTGTAGCAAGCAGGGAGAAATACTTGTTGGGGTGTATGTGGAGAAAAATCAGATGGGGCAAGAGATGAATATTTATAGGTCCAAGAAGAACAGCATCAACTCTGAAAGAAGGAGAGGTAACAAAAAAAGAAAAAAAACTCAAACCCAACCCTACAGACTATTGAAGAATTGAGAACATAAGAACTAGAAACTCCAAAGGCTTTTGGTTTTGTTCTGTTTATGGAAAAGTCAAAGCTACAAGTGTTGTGTAACAAAAACTAAACGATGACTTCCAAGAGCTGGTCAGAGTTCACTCCTCATGCATGGGACCACGCAGGAGAACGCTTCCCGGCCGCAGCCGTGAGCCCACAAGTGCAGGAACTTCCTTTGCCAGACCTGATGGATGAGAAGTAGCCTGTTGTGTGTGTTAGCATTGTCTGCCATGTGTCCCCAGCCCTCTAGCTCCAGCACTGACTATTGAGCTATTATTGACCCTACCTGTCAAAGAATGTCATTGCCAGTGGCTTAAGGCCATGATCACCAGTAATTGTAACCAAGCTAACTCTGTCTGCACAGAGGGAAGGGTTGGTTATGTTCTGCAACGGTTTGGTAATAAACTCTTATTTTCAGAAGCTCATAGGAGAGTTTTGCTTGGTGACACTAACATCAGATGAAAGAACTATTGGACTTGGCAAAGACAAGGGCTCTGTTCCTGATTGCTGTGCATCTACATCACCTGAGGGGAAGCTGCTCCCTTTTCTGTTTTTATTTCCACATTTGCAAAGCAGGGATGATGATAAAGGCCTCTTCTATAAGGCATTTCTTGAATTAGAAAACACTGCCACTGTTGTCCAGGCACAAACAATGGTCCCTGTTCTACAGAAAATGGAGAGAGGCCAAATACTTGGATGCATCACCCAAGCAGAGCTGCACTGAGGGTTTGCAGTCTGGCAGAAGGTACACGGCAGGCTCGGAGATCTCCAGCAGCACTAACATTATCCTGGGAGGGGGGAAAAGCACACACACACCCCTCCTCCCTGACTTCTCTTTCCCTCCATCCCTCCCAGCACCACCCACACCACCACTCCATGCACTTAACGTTTCACTGCACAAGCAGCTAAGCATTGCCTGCATTTAAGTTCCAGACAACAAGGGAAAAAAAAGAGCTATGAAAAGTATCTGGGATGCCAGAAGATTTGCTTTCTTATTCACAGTGGATTTGCCTCTGCAGATTTTCTTTGTGTCTCTGCCCAGATGTGAACCAAAACCAGTTAAGTAACAGTCCAGTTCAGCCATGATGATGCAGAGTTTCTAATGAGGGACTTCCCAAGAAAATAGTACTCAGACTTTGAGTAATAATTATTCATACATCTTATAAATAAACACAGCTCCTAATACTTTTAATTAGTTTCCACCAAGAAGTTTTGTTCCCTTGAAATATTTACAGTGTAAAAAGAAATCATACAGCAGTTCTCCCACTGATGGAGGAGCTGAAGAGTGACCTAAGTCAAAAGAGACATCTCTTACTACAGCTTTCTTCTTTCAGAGTAGATTAAAAAAAAATGATGAAGATTAAAAGCATTCGTTTACTCGATACACATTTGAATTAAATTAATTAAGCAGGTAAAGACTTTGTCCATCTGCATTAAAAGTTACAATTACATTTGAAAGTATTAAACTACGAGCTGTTGGAATGACTTGCTCCTGAGATTCCAACCGACAGTAACCCATACCCAGAGGCTTCTGTTTTGCTACAGTCCCTTGAGCAGTATTATCGGGTATTTTACCAACTCCAGGGGGGAGG
Source organism: Nycticryphes semicollaris (assembly GCA_013400055.1). NCBI lineage: Eukaryota > Metazoa > Chordata > Aves > Charadriiformes > Rostratulidae > Nycticryphes > Nycticryphes semicollaris. The sequence goes on from VXBJ01003386.1 coordinate 599,810, forward strand.
GATATATTACTTTGTCTCTCTACCTGAAAACTGCTAATTAATCAAAAAGTCACAATATTTGAGCTTTTTATACATCTCCCCTCCCTCCCATATCAGCATATTACAGGGCTTGTGCACTTTTACTCAGTTATACACCAAGTCTCTACCTGCCACACGTAAGCCACTTAGTTATGTGTTTGCACTGCACACACAGGAGCAGTCAACATCGATCAGCATCTTGTACAAACAGCACTACACAAAAAGCAAACACGAGCACTCCTGTCCCAAAGAACTTAACTATAGAAGTCAGACAACTTAAGTAACATGGGGGACACAAAAGTGTGCCAGGAGACAGCAGCAGTCCCTGCAAGAGATGCCAGCCAAAAGGGTTGGTTTGTCTTTTCTTAATGATAATAAAAGAACAACCAATTCCTACCATGGATCTTTTCTTCCTTTGAAGGAAGGAGAAATACTGAGGAAGGAGGAATACTTTTACCATACTAAAGTTAACGGTGAACTCATTTTGATGCAACAAGGCCAGCAGGCAGAAGCTTTTCCTTGAAACATCGTTGGAGCTGGTAGCCTTCCCTCTCCTTCCTCCCCAGGCACTGCTCTGCTAATACTTCCCCTCCATTTTCTATAAGTTAAGTTGATGTAATGCTGCCATAAGAAGTGTTGCAGCAGAAAGCATCTCAAGATCATCTTTACCTGCCAATTTACCCCCTGTGCTGGCAAGCTGAAGATCTCAAGGGAAAGAATGGAAGACGGAGGCAGATGGAGAAAACGAGCTAACGAGACTGTTTCTATTAAGAGCATCTTGTCAAAGGACAACCCAAAGAAACCTGAAGAGATGGGCCTGAAAAGGACCTACCAGAGAAAAGCAAGCAAGGTAGGCAGGCTCAGTAAGACACCTGCTGTGACAACTTTGTGAGATGACTCACCCAGTGCTCTGTTCCTCTCTCCAGTTTAGCTCGGCACTGGATCAGAGGGAAGGGCTACACATCAGGAAAAAGGGTGGAGTTGACAGTACATTTCCTGGGCAATCACAGGAGCAATGAGCAGCCTGTTTGTCCGCCCAGAGCAAATTACAGGAATATCAACACTGCTCAAACACACACAGTAGGCAAGAGCACCCTGAAAGCTGCTCCAGCAGCCCTACGCTGCCAGGCTGCGAGAGCCTGGTTCCAGTCTGCCCCAGTGACAGCCAGCACCGGAGCAGGTGTCATCCACTTGGGAACACCACAGAGGTTCCTCTGTGAGGAACGGCCACTGAGACAGCCCTAAAAACATGACACCAACTCACTGCCAGTCTCTCAACTTACTTATTTATTAATAAGACCATTTTAAAAGGCTCATGAGGATAATGAACACAAAACAGTGCTCTGTTGGAGAAGGTGGATGAGCACACAGCAAAAGCCTCCAGGAGGAGAAGCAGATGTGCTGTACCACAAGACAGATCTACAACAGTGACTTCCAAGGTGGGAAGAGGAGAAGGTGAAGGACATTAGTGGTATTACGGCAGCCAGTTAACTTTACCAACAGACAGAAACCCCTCCAGGATGGATGAGTAGGTATGGAAAGCAAGAGATGGGGAGCTTGGTAGAACCGCTTGGTTCTGGGGGATAGAAGATGGATATGAAAGGATAAGGCACGTTCTCACAGCTAAGGATATATTTGACACAATTTCTAGCAAGAAAAAATGTACAAGAAACAGAGCCTGAAGGCTCCGAGTTCCCCTTTGTGCTGCATAAAAGACTGAAGGGTCTTCTAGAGATTCTGTAAGGAGGGCCAAAAGCACACACATACACAACAAAGAGAGGGAGAGCAGACAGAGCAAGAAGATTAAGTGGAAACTCACCTTGGTATCAGCTCCCAGTCAGCTCCTGACACCTGCCTGAGAAACCCTCCGTGCAAAGCTCCTGCCAGGCTGGACTGTCTCAGGCGTCGCTCCCCAAGACTCCCAATACCCCATCGCCTTCCCTTACAATCCAGCCAATACCTTCATATCCTGTGCTATTCATCTTTCTCATCTTCTTTTCATCCTCATAGCAGAGCTATTACCTACAACGCTCCTAATCACATTTAATTGGTGTACACTATATAGAAGAGATCCATAATCTTCAAAGCATCTTCCAAACAAACTGCAGCAGAGGAGGTTTCCCCCTCTGCTCCAGGCATTTGGCAAGAGGACAGCAGCAGACATTACACCAAGTGGCCTTTTCTTTTTTTCCACTCCCTGAGTCACAATCCTGTGCATCAAAGATTGATTTCACGCCTACCTGGGATGAATGAGCTTTCCTAAATGTTTATGACATGCCACAGGGAAGAAAAAAAAAAAAACAAAAAAACCAAACCAAAACCAAAACAAAAAAGCAAGGGGAACTTATGATTCACCAAGTATTTGCTAATCTATAGCTGATCCTCAGAAGTTATTACACTTGTATCGTGTTTCAGAAATAAACATTCACCATTTCCAACACTTATCTCAGCCCTCCAGCACACAGCACTCTATCGTTACGGGCTACCGCAGCTGCTGGAGGGACCAAGCCACAGGCAGTAGCTTTCTCCAGGAGACACAAAATAGGAAGCTGCCCAGATCAGTCAGAAATAAAAGCAGCAGCATCCTAAAAGAGTAACACAGTCATCGATTAAAGGCTTTTTTCCTGAACTGTGTTATCATCCATACTCTCTTCCTCAAGGTGTAAGTGGCAGCACAGGCTGAGCAGACTCAAAAATCTAGACGTTTATTACTTTTTTAACAACCTAAATTCTTTTCAGGTTGCAAGAAGGACCACGTTGTCTCTTCCCATCAAAGGTATTTGGCACAAGAGGAGGCAACGCCTATACCATAACCGAGCAGATAAACGGTCTCCCTTGGCTGCGTGAATCACTGTTTTAAATTAAGCAGAGGAATATGGAAAATCCCAAGCTTTCCTTTGCCTCCCAATATTCCTACTCCCTGTTCCAAGGGGGAAGTCCTACAAAACTTCAGGGATCAGTTTTGCCCCCAGGTACAGACAAGCAGAGTTTGCAACAGCGTGCTTCAGGCTCCTTGGCTCAGGTACCTTTTCTTCTCCCAACACCATGTTTAAAATTGACTACGGAGATGAACCCGGGCTGCGGAGGTGGATTTGCACGTTGGCAGTTGTTAGGTGAGGAAAGGGGCTGTAACAATTAGAAATGGACTTGGAGTGGTAGCTCCAAGTTTAGGGAATCTTATGAATACTCCAGCACATATTCCGCCCCCCACCCCAGCCCCTTGTTTAAGAAACGTTACCACTGCAAACGTTGTGGTGGTGGTGTTTGTGTAAGATGAGTAAGAGAAATGCCACCTTTAGAAAAAGTTTTAAACTGCTGAAAGATCCGTGAAACCACTGAGGGACACAGGGAGGGGACAACACTCAGGGAAGTGGGACCTACCACAGCTGGTGATGCCAACAAACCCAAACCCTGAATTAGGAAGAGGAGAACTGCCACTACAGACCACAGCACCAATGCCACCGTCCTTTGCAACAGCTAGTATCAAGAACACAAAGAGAAACTACAAGAACCAGTTAGTAGGGAAGATTATTCCCTGCTGTTCCCAAAGCCTGGAGAGCTGCATTCATTCCCGCAGACGCCCTCTCGCTCAGAGTTAGCCAAGAGCATCCAGCTCTGCCAACCCCATGGCATCAATGCAACACCAGTGACGTTTACAGGAGAATTATGTCACATGCAAAGGGTTCTGTTTTCCTAAGCAAAACGATACACAATATTCCATATACTTTTACACTTTTTTCTTTCTTCTAGTCATCCAAAAATTCAGGACTGTGCTGTCCCATGCACAAGAAACAAGGCAATCTAACAACATAACCTAAAACATGCAGAAAAATATGAAGACACAAAACCACAGCACCAACATTTACTTAAAATTATATCCATTGGTAAGTTAGCAGACATCAAGGCAGGCAGAAGACAAGTAGTTCTGCAGTGCTCACACCTGATGCTGAACCTCCATGTTCCATTGCCTCCTGCCAGATACGATGGGACCCAGAAAGGACATCAGGGCAAATCAAGTTAACTCCCCTAATTTCCACTGAAATCAGTTATTTATATTTTATTTTATTATTCCCCTTTTGGCTTTACTTTGGTAGACCCAAAGCCTCTTTGCTGGCTTTCACTCTTTTCTCCTGGTATTTTTATTGCCTGTGAGCACTGAACGTCTGTTTGGTAACAAAAGGAATTAAGCACTCAATTACCTTACCAACTGAGTTTCTTTTCAGTATGTTGTTCCTGTTGTATTTCTTTTATGTTTACCTTCAATGACTACTAATTGACTACTAAATGACTACTAAAGCCCAGGTCTTTGTTTTTGGTTTGTTTTTCTTTTTTTAAAGTAAAGTAAATCTCCTGACATCACTGGCAACAGAAGGCTTGCTTGGACAGAGAGTAACCAAAGGTTACTCTTAACAGGGTATGGTAATGAATGAGACGATCCCCATTAACTGTGGTTAATAACCACAGTTTCACATCTATAAAAGTTCTGCTGCTTAGCCAAGGAGGAACAGGCAACCTTCAATTAACTCTTTCTTTCTTGTTTAAATATAATTTCGTGTGCTAACTAGGGACCAAGTTTTGTTTGTCCAACTCATGACAGCTCTTTGTTTCTTTTAGTGGGAAAACTCTGAGAATTCCCGTTTAATTCAAACAAGTAAAATCTACCTTTGACTTCAGGTGCTCTTATGGCCTTAATGTTATTAGTAAGGAGTCTGCATCTTGTGCCAAGACATCATACATCTTCCTCCCCACCAGGTAAAGTCTCCATTGGACAACAACTGGAAAAGAGCTGGATGACCTACCAAACATCAATCCAACAACAGAGAATAAGCAGATTGATCTGTTATTCCCATTCTTGCCAGCAAGTGTTGCTGTTTACCAAGGAAAAGCAAGAAGGAGGAAAAAAAAAAAAAAAGCATATAAAATGCATTGCTAAATTTCCTTATTGTGTTTGTACCCAAATCCTTCCATGCAGAATTCTGATTCATCAGCTGAAACTCAGCGTGGCTTCAGAAGAACATGCTTCCGAGAGCTTCTGAAAGCAGAAAGCTTGCAGACTGTTTTCTGCAAAAAACCCGAGCACGTATATGATCTTCTGCAGTGTTGATAAGCACATTGCAAATGCCCAAGGAGAAAATTTGTGTGGGGAGATAACTGCAGAAACTATTCTTAGTAACAGAGTTCTGCATCTGTTAAACTAACTCTGCTGGCACTGCGCTGAAAATTTATATTCATGAACACGTGCTCCAAATGTTGTGAAAAAGATACTATTTTAAATTCTGTTTTATGTAACCTGAAACATCTCTGAGAGCTCATGGAGGTATTTTCACTGTGTTCTGAGAAAAAGCAGAGCCCGGAGCAGTGGTCCCAGCACAGGGCTGCCCCATCCCTGGAGGGGTTCAAGGCCCAGCTGGATGGAGCTTTGAGCAACCTGGTCTGGTGGGAGGTGTCCTTGCCCAGGGCACAGAGGTTGGAACTCGATGATCTTTAAGGCCCCTTCCAACTCTAACCATTCTGTGATACAGTCAAAAGCAGTAAGACCATTTAACACAGCACTAGGCTGAATCCCAGTGGAAATACTGAAATAGCAAACAAGGAAAACTTTACCTCTAAATCTGTAGCAAATGGCTGAGAGTGGTCTCCGTGTCTGACATCACCTGCAGACCACTAGGGCACTTCCCTGCAACACCGACTTGCTAAGTGACCACATGAAAAAGTCATTATCCCATCTGGGAATAACTGCAACCTTCACTCGTAGAGTCACTGTAAAGCGGTCAAAGACCGAAAGGATTTGGAAGAAAGAAAACCAAAATGAACAAAACACTACACAAAACCCCCTGCAAGTTGCAGGGACTTGATCAAAACAGTTTTCTAGTCGAACAGCCAAAAGCAGCATTAGTCTGTGCTGCTTGCAACAGATTTACTCATAGCCTCTTCCTCCTGGCTCTCAGGGGCCATATTCTAGTACCCGTTTGGAAAGACAGCCCCCTCTTTAATCACCTTTTATTGAAAAGCTCTTTTTAAAAGCTGATGGTGCAGGCAGGGCCCTACAGCAGTCACAGAGAAAGTGTTTTTTCCTGCTAACCCATCCTCATGGCAACAGCCAGAAACACCCCTCAGTAACCCCTACGTGTCAACAAGCTCCATTACAGCTCAGGATGTTTGGTATAGCAGCTATTTCACAAGCCTCTGGTGGGACTGTAAATTCTGGCAGTGTCAAATACATTTCCTTTTATTACAAAACCCTTTTTGAAGCCATCAGAAAGACTTCTCATTTGTAAACTAGCGCTTCTATATTTAGACTATTACTTGGATTACACATTTCTTTTTTCTTCCTGACACTGCAGAAATGGAGAAAAAGAGAAAGGCAGGAGCTCTACCAGAGGCCACCAGGCAACTTTTCAAATACTGTAAAAGGTTTTAAGCTCTTGGAGAAGGAGACTGTTCCTCTGGATTGGAAGGAAAGGCCTGATTCATGACTTCCAGATAAAACACTGTCCCTGACTTCACCTTTCCATAAAATGGAAACTCTTCCCCTGGCCAGGCCCACCTGCAGCGTGACCCTGTTGGCTTCAGACAGCCAAGGGTCAAGGTGGGGGCTGAGAAACCAAAGGTCCAACAAGCACCCAGTCAGGAGAGGACCACTCAGCTTCATAACTCCCCGTTTCTTTCCTGCTGAAAGTACAAACACTGCCCACTGACCCCTCAGGCAAACGGAGGGGAGGGGAGCAGGTCACCCCCACGAGACCTCTGCTCCCCCAAAGCCAGTGTGATAGTTCCAAAAGGCTGCCTAAGTTGTTTTAGCACGTACACTGAAGTTAACATCATGACGTGGATGTTGTGAGTCAAACAAAATATGACAAATAGTTGGTGGAAGTACAGATTTCAGTTAATCTAACTGAACTAGTACATTAGGAAAATAAACAAGCCTCCTGTACATGCTAAGATGAACACCGATTGGCATGAGACACCTCTAAATCAACAGCTAAACCAAACTAATAAACATGACTGACAGGATAATGACTAATACTCCATTTAAAGCAAAGCACCACATAGCTCTTGCTTATGGACTCCGGAGATTCTGATGTCTTTGACTGAGTCCTCCCAACCCAGATGAGCTTTTTTTTTCATCAATTCTGGATTAACTGGCTCATTTATCTACTCAGTGTAAACGATATGCAAGCTTTTGATTTCCTGACTAAAACCTGCTCTGCAGCTCGAACTAATACGAAGGCCTACCCCAACAGCTTGGTACAAACAGACTGAGGGAGGGTTGCATATACATTAGTTCCCAGATCTTTGGATATAGGTTTAGGGATTTTTTTTTATTAT
>VXBJ01003387.1:0-27894 GCA_013400055.1 Nycticryphes semicollaris
CTCAAATAGCCCAACAGAAAGTACAGTAAATGGGGTTTAATATTTCTCAAGGCCAGAGGGTGCTGGGTCCTGAGCAGAAAGAACTGAACAGCTGTCCCCAGAACAAAGAAGGACCAAGGTTTCCCAGGAATGGCAGGAATCTGTGGATCTGTATTCCAAAATTTGAGCTAATGGCAAAACCCCTTTATGAAGCAACAAAAGGGCCAGAAAATGTATTGCTGAGTGTCATAAAGGTTTTGATGACATTAAAAAGGCCCTAACGTCAACCCTGGCTGTTAGACTGCCAAATATGGAAAATCACTCCAACTTTTCATGCATGAGTGAATGGGTGTGTCTTTGGGGGTAATGACTCAGATATTAGGTAGTTGGAAAAGACCAGTGATGTATTTTTCCAAACAGTTGGATGAAATCAATAAAGGATGGTTGGCATGCCTATGAGTGGTGGCAGCAAGAGCATTACTAGTCCAGGAAGCAAGGAAGTTAACCCTAGGACATCCCCTGATGGATTTTGGGCCACATGCTGTATTAACCATGATGGAAGCTAAAGGAAACCACTGGCTACCTCCAAGTTGGATGGCAAAGTACTAGGCTATTTTAATAGAGCAGGGGGAAATAAAACTGATGCTAACTAATGTGTTGAATTCAGCAACTCTTCTCAGAGACGAGGAAGCAGAAGAAATACAGCATGATCGTGTGAATATTATTGGACACACATATGCTAGATGAACCAATTTAGAGAACAAGCTGATACCTAAAGCAGACCTCAAATATTTCACTTATGGCAGTAGCTTTGTGGATTATTATCAGTACAGGGCCAGTTATGCTGTGGTAATATTTTGGGACACAGTGAAAGCAAAACCATTGTCCTCCAATACCTCAGCACAGAAAGCTGAATTAATTGCATTAACCAGAGCCCTAGAACTGGCAGAAGGAAAAATAGTTCATGTCTACTCAGACTCTAACTATGCCTTGGGAGTCCTACATGCTCATGGAGCTATCTGGAAAGAGCAAGGACTGTTGACAATGAGCAGGGGTCCAATTAAACATGGCCTGGAAATCTTACAGCTGTTGGAGGCAGTACAGAAGCCTAAAGCTGTAACCCTAATGCATCGTAAGACTCACCAAAAGGGTTACCAAGATATAGCTAAAAGCAACAGAAAAGTAGATTTGATGGCAAAAGAAGCAGCAAAGAGAACACTGAAGAGAGTGGATGGTAGAAAACTCCCAATGCACAAATCCTAATAACCAAATAAGTGACTGAACATCTGATGAAAGATCTGCTTGATGGAACAAATTTTGGTGGAAACACCATGATAAATAGTATAAAGTGCTTTGTGGTAAGATCGAAAGTGCAAGCTACTGCTGATCAGGTGGTGCGAAGGTACTTTGTATGCTATGCAAGTAATCCCAAATCCAACTGAAACTGCTACCAGGAAAACAGAGAAAGTAATATATTGTCCTGGACATTATTGGCAAAGAGACTTTTGAGAATTACCCAGAAGATAATTTCATTGATGCTTACTGGTGATAGTAGAATCTTTCACTGGATGACCAGAAAAGTTTCCTTGCTGAACCAAAAAAATCACAGAAGCTGTAAAAATTCTACTTAAGGAAGTGATTCTCCATTTTGGCATACTCAAAGGACTTCCCTCAGATAACGGGTCACACTTTGTGTTGGTAATAGTCTGAGGAATAGTGAGCATATTAAAAATTGAGTGGGACTTTGTTGCGGAAGGCGTGATGCACTTCACCCATAAAACAGAAGCAGCAATATATTTATTGGTACAAAACAATGATTTAATAAATTTTGATAGTAAATGTGACAATGTTTTACCAAGATTTGATGGCACAATACACTTGGTTATTTGCTGCATAGAGGACAGGATAAGACAGGACTGTCAGGGAAACTCTCAAGCATCAGGAAGGACCCCTAGCTTTCTAAACTCTTTTTCAGAGATATGTCTAGTTCTGGATCCAGTCCTAGTCCCAGATTTGGTCAACAGTTTATGTCTAAAGGATTATGTAGAATCATAGAACCACAGAATCATATAACTGTGAATTGTACCTGGCCATGTTGAACCTCATCCCATCGTCGTTGGCCCATTGATCCAGCCTGCCCAGATCCCTCTGCAATTGTGTTTCTACCCTACAGAAGATCAACACTCCCACCTAACTAGGTGTCATCCTCAAACTTACTGAGGGTGCACTTGATCCCTTCATCCAGATCTTATATGTGTAATCAATCCTTTAGATCACTTAGCTAAGAATTTCAAAGCTTAGCTTGACAAGAGAAGAGCCAAAACTGTACTGCAGAAATCACAAGCCTCACTCCCAATATCTCAAGTTCAGAGTCAAAGGCACTTTCTACTCTGTCACAAAATTCTTGAGATTTAATTCTTTCCATTAACCCTTACATTGACTTGCATAATAAATCTGACAGCAGCCCAAAAGCCTTGGTCATAACTTGAACTGCAGTCAGCCAGAGGCAAGAGCTTTCCCTGTGATTAAATTGGAGAAGTTCTGACCTTTGTCCTCATCATCTTTCAGATTTACAATGGTCAAATGGAGTATTTTCCTGTCACCAGGGTGCTCTACGGATAAGTATATGAAAGTTCATTAAATAGATTCTGCCATAACAAAGATCATGTAAATAGATTTGCAGACATCATATTCTTTCTTCTGTTTTGTCGGGGATAGAATTAATTTCCTTTACAGTAGCCTATATAGGGCTATGTTTTGGATTTGTAATTAAATCAGTGTTGATAATACAAGGATGTTTTAGTTATTGCTGAGTATTAAGGCCTTTTCTGCTTCTTATGCTGCCCTGCTAATGAGTAGGCTGGGACTACACAGTTGGGAGGGGACACTGCTAGAATAGGTGACCCCAAATGACCAGGAGAAGGAACTGGGCAACATCCAGAGTTACAAGGTTTTGTCTTCCCAAATAACCATTACATGTGATGGCATCCTGCTTTCCTGGAGAGCTGAAGAGCTGCTTGCCAATCAGAAGTAGTGAATAAATTCCTTGATTTGCTTTGCTTGAACATATAGTTTTAATTTCCCTGTTTATGTGTCTTTATCTTAACCCACTAGCTTTCACATTTTTTGCACTTCTGATCCTCTCCCCCATCCCACTGGGGCAAGAGGAGAATGAGCAAACAGCTGTGTGGGACTGATTTGCCTACTGCGGTTAAATCACAACCGAAAGCAGTTATGTAATCTTTTAAAATTAGCTATTGTTGTAATTCCAATAAATAAAAATCTGCTCTTGATCATGGCATGTATTTTTCCTGATTTCATGCTTAATTAAATGAGCAACATTATTTGCATGTGTTGAATACAGTGGGTTCCAAGCTCCTGCCAAAAGCAAAATTAGTAGCAAGTTGAACCTCTCACAGCAGGGGCTGTAAAGATTTCTTATTTTGATTTCACCTTGACCCAGTGTAAGAAGTATTCCCCAGCAAGCCTGCCACTACAGCCAAGGTTTAGAGGTGAGAAAACACTAGCAGTTGCAAATAGTCTCATAAAGGCACTTACTACTTTCCGTGCAAAGGCCACACTATTTTTCCACTTATACTCTGCAATAACGTTCCTTGAAATTAATGGAAAGGCTTCTTCCTGGGTCCTAAAATATAGGTTTCCAGTTACCTGAAATTTGTTTGTAGAAGATATATTACCTTCTTTTGTGGGAACTTAAAAGTCACTGCAAATGTGGAAACCTCTTTGGCCTAGAACTTTTAAAATTGTCTGTTGCATAACAAGAAAACATAACCATAAATGTTTCTATATCATTACAATATCTCAACACCTAGTCATCTTCTGACATTTTTTCCTGGAAATAAAGACTTCAAGGAACCCATACTTTGTCCCTCAGCTAGGCCAACACAGCCAAGGATCTGTCCCAACCCCTCAAAGCATACACTAAAGACCCATATTGCATCTTCAAAGCACTAAGAAATAGTTGTGTGTGTTAGCATAGCCCAGGGGAGCTTAGCTACGGAATGCTTCTCTGCTGCTGTAAGGTTTTGATGGCAGGGAAGTGCCAATATTTACAGCAGCTGATACAAAGCCAGTTCAGCAAAGCCTGATTTTTCGATAAATTTATCCTACTGTTAATTGTACAGTCAATCTGAGTGTAGGGTGACGAATGAATTTCAAAGCTTCTTACTAGTACATTCGCATCTCTACTTCAGACTTGCCTATTAGCTATGAAAATTATTCTTCTTTGAAGTCTTTTTCATAGAATCATAGAATTGTCTAGGTTGAAAGGGACCTTGGAGATCATCTGTTCCAACCATCAACCTAACTCTGATAAAAATCACTAAACCATGTCTCTAAGCACTATGTCTACCCATCTTTTAAATACCTCCAGGGATGGTGCCTCAACCACTTCTCTGGGCAGCCCATTCCAATGCTTAATAACCCTTTCAGTGTAAAATTTTTTCCTAATATCCAATCTTAACCTCCCTTGGCACAACTTGAGGCCATTTCCTCTTGTCCTATTGCCTCTGACTTGGGAAAAGAGACCAACCCTCCTTTCAGGTAGTTGTAGAGAGTGATAAGGTCTCCCCTCAACCTCCTTTTCTGTAGGCTGTAAAAGCACACTTCCCTCAGCGTCTCCTCATAAGACTTAAACTGTCTTGGCCAATGCATCTGAACCCTCTCTAGCTTGTACTGTATTTACCCTAACGGCATCCCTGAGGTCAGTAGAATGCAATTATCACTATTTTACTGATGAGTAACTGCCATATAAAATAGATTAAGCTGTCTACACAAGAATCAAGANCATCCCCCAGCCTGTATTGATAGTGGGGGTTTCCCCAACCCACGTACAGGACCTTGCACTTGGCCTTGTTGAATCTCATGTGGTTTACACAGGCCCATTTCTCAAGCCCATCCAGGTCCCACTGGATGGCATTCTGTTCCTCATGAGTGTCAACCACACCACTTAATTTGATGTCGTCTGCAAACTTGCTGAGGGNAACTGTCTTGGCCAATGCATCTGAACCCTCTCTAGCTTGTACTGTATTTACCCTAACGGCATCCCTGAGGTCAGTAGAATGCAATTATCACTATTTTACTGATGAGTAACTGCCATATAAAATAGATTAAGCTGTCTACACAAGAATCAAGAGCTCTTTGTTCTACTTCTTGTGAGCAGGTCACCTTGCTGCTAGTTTGTTGGGTTTTTTGGCTTGAATCCCAACAGTCAGCTGATGAGCCCAGTCAGCTGATGAGCCCATCCAGCTGGCAACTCTCTGCTCCAAGAAATCTCAAAAAAATCCCAAACCTTAATAAAATGTTAAAAGAATCATAGAGTAGTTTGGGTTGTAAGGAACCTTTAAAGGTCACTTAGTCCAACATTCCCTGCAATGAGCAGGGACATTGTCCACCAGACCACACTTCTTCTCATGCAGATCAAGATACAGTTGGCCTTCTGGGCTGCCAGCATACACTGTTAGCTCATATCCAGCTTTTCATCCACCAGCTTTTCATCCGCCAAGTCCTCCTCGGCAGAGCCACTCTCAAACCCTTCATCCCCCAGCCTGTATTGATAGTGGGGGTTTCCCCAACCCACGTACAGGACCTTGCACTTGGCCTTGTTGAATCTCATGTGGTTTACACAGGCCCATTTCTCAAGCCCATCCAGGTCCCACTGGATGGCATTCTGTTCCTCATGAGTGTCAACCACACCACTTAATTTGATGTCGTCTGCAAACTTGCTGAGGGTGCACTTGATCTCACATGACATTCATAAAGATGCCACTATAACACTACTAAAACCCAAATAGGAAGCTCACATTAGAAAGACAAAAACCAAAACCCCCAAACAACAACAAAACCAAAACAGCCAAACAAAAAACCAATTTAACACACACACACACACATATCCCCACAAAGAATTTCCAGAGAAAAGCAAATACAGAGAGCCTGGAATATTGCCCTGAGGTCAGAATAAGAGATGTGGAGCCAGTACCACATATCTTTCTAGGAGTTTTAATGGCATGAATTTCAGAATACATGCATTTGTGATTGTTTCAAAATATCCACCAGGACATACACCTAAATAGACCAACTAGAAAACAAAACATCAATTCCTTCAGCAAGGAAAATTTCAGAAAGTGTTCTCCCATGTTCCAAACGTTTTCCCAAAAAACCTCGACTATCTTTAAATTCAAGGAGAGTGAAGCCTCATAACCAGGTCTGAACACCATAGCTCTGTTCAGGGGAGAAACAAGGCATTTTTCCATTTTATTATATAAAAGTATAAAACAAAATGAGGTTCAGACTACTGCTATATGTTGAGAAACACATCATAGTTTTTACTTTGAATAATTAATTCTTGTTATGGAAGAAGCCAAAGATAAGTCACTGATTCTTGGGTTCAGTTGAAAAAAAAAAATTAATAAAGTCTTAACTTTTATTCCTACATTCCAAGATGTGACATCTATAAAAATACACTCATTGTAGAAAGAAACTGCTAAAGGAAATGGCTGAAGTAGACGTATCATTTATGAAGGGATACTAGAACTCCATAGAAGGGTGTGAAAGCATAAGCAAAAGGCTTCTCTTGGGAGCTCTTCTAGCTCAATACCACAGGAGCTGGTGCAAATTGCAGCTCAATATACTATATTAAAGACAGTGTGGGTGAACTCTACAAGGACACTATGATGCTATCTATCCCTCCATTTCCAGCTCTGTCTCTCATCTGACAAGATGCATTGTTGCTTTTATTTTAAAGATGAAGGAAGCCAGAGTAATGCATCTTATTTCCCATGCATTCTGATCATCGCAAACATAAACATGACAGAAGCAAGAGGAAACAACATATAGCTGCTCTCTAGTCTGTCAGAGCTACACAGTTTGTATGTTTGGAAGATATATTATATCTTATGTTGGAAGGCTAAAGCCCATAATCGTATTAGCAACAAGGATTTAGTGTGATATGCGGTACACATTCTGCTCCAAGGTTCTAATATCTCCCTCTGAAGCAATTAGTATGGGCCTTTGGTAAAGTTTGCTTTTCTAGAGAGTTTAATGCTAAGCCACTTTGAGAGTCTTGTAATTTCTTCTGCTTAATAGTAACATTTTGAGACAAACTCTATGGAAGAGCAGCAGTAAGAACCTCATAGGCCAGGAACCTAGAATCCTCCTGAAAACACTGGCCTCAATATTTTTGCAAACTCATCTATTTAACCTCTAGATCAAGTAGGCTTTCATGACTATTTCTCCCTTTGGAAGACTGGTCTAGGATTGACTGTTTTGAAATTTCCTTCTAATATCCTGTCTAAATATATTTTTCCATTTCCACTCTTTCCTAGTAACAACATTATTCTTTAGATTAAATGTTTTCTTCTATATCCACTGTTGTACAAAAACTATCACAGCCTCAGAGGGCATATTTGGCCGGGTGGGAGGTGGAATAAGCATGATTTTCTTGTAACTGTAAACATAGAAATGGTCTCAGTAAAGTCCAAGAAATCTCAACCACAGTTTTGTAGAAAAGTCCTATTGCCTAGTTCTCTTTTGCTATTTCTTGCATTGCATTTACAAAAAAGAAGCCAACAAGCCAACAGCCTGCCAGCTCTTAATAAAGTTCATTGAATCAATCCCCTTAAAATAACATTATGAAAATTCTAACAAAAAGTGTCATATAACAGCTTTGAAGAGACCCTTAAAAGGGGAAAGCAGATTTTGTGCCAAGGGGAAAAGCTTATCAGTGCTATTCTACAAAGACAAGACAATACCATCTAACGCCTCAAATACAAGGTTGTGCAACACACACATGAGATTTCAGACACCACCAATTAATTAGCCAGACAAAGTAAAAACTAGAATGTCCCAAAAAAAAGCATTATTATACTCACTAACATGACTTGCTACTACATAGAGCCTACATGAACATAACAGCTGTAACATTTCTGTCAGAAAAGGTACTAATTTTGACTATCCAAGCAATAAAGAAGTTGCTCTTTTCATTGTTTCAAAGTTAATTTTACACTCTTTATAAAATAACACATCTAAAATATGTGGTAAAACTTCACCAGGCTTGGAACAGCCCTAGAAACACAGATTAATGTTGTCCAATACTTTTAGGCATGTTTTTCCTCTTATGCATTGGTCTCTCCCTACAGTACTTCATTTCTCTTACAGACAATGAAATCTCAACAGTTTAATTAGTTACTTTTCCCTTTCATTTTTATTACGCAATTGGTATAATTGTTATTACTTTGTACTACGTAGAACAAACAGCTTTGGAAATTAACAGGCAAATTAAATTTAAGACATTAAATCAGTCTTATAAGACAACAGAAATTGCCCCATAAATATAGAAAGTGTTGTCAAGTTAGTGAAAGTGGATTACAAAGTTCAGTGAACAAAAAAGGCTTTCCGTCCAGAGTAACTTCATAACACACTAGCTGTAGAATACATATTAGCAGCCGTAATAAAGTTATACCCATTTTGACACACAAGAAAAATAAAAAAAAAAAAAAAAGCACATTAAATTCCAGAGGGAAAATAGGTAAGAAAGATGTTTATTATTAACCAGTTGTGGAACTTGATGTGGGACAAATTCTAGTGTGTGACATTATATGCATGGAATTTGTGAATTATATCACTAGGAAACATATCTTTATTATCTTTTTATGATATTGTATATACTGCAGCTCATTAGACTACCATGGGAATGTACATGGACAGGGGGAAATTTTCACCAAGTATTGAAAAATGTCACTTTTTATTCAGATAAAATAATGGTAATCAACACCGTCCAACTTGAGGCTCTGAAAATGTGTCTGGAGGAATAGAAATTTTACTGTTAATATTATTACCATTGTAATTACAAAGAGCTTGTGTTGGTGTGTTTTGGGGTTTTGTTTTGTTTTTCTTTTTTTTTCTGCTTTGCATTTAGTTTGGTTTTTTAACATTTGTTCCACTTCGCTTGAAGGAAATTGAAAAGATTTTTGAACAAATACAAAAGTGAATGTCTAAGAAATTTCATTTAGAAGACGTGATGTATGACTAATGCATGCCATAAACTGTGGTGATTATTTGCACTGAGCCAATACAGTTGTTATTTCCTTGTCTGATTTTAGATTCTCAAGCAAGTAGCTGTTTCTGTTGAGGGAAAAAAAAGAACAGGATGAAGAACCACAAGAATTATTTTTATCTCTTACTGCATCAGCCATGACCCTACATCTGTAACCCTGGAGGACCTATCAGCATGTTTTACGTTCTTGAAGGAACAGCTGTCATTATTTCACTACAATTATTGAAACAAAGTAATGGTATCTAGGAGAACATTTACATCACTAGAATGACTAATAGTGAAATTCCTGTTATTATCACAGTACCGCCAGCCTGAAATTCTTGTGGCAGATGCCAAAAGGCGTCAAGAAGGTTCCAAACAAGTATTACATAAATTATATACAATCTATATCAATATATTACCTTTATTTCCTTTTTGGGCCACTCAGATTCATTCAGGTAACATTTCCAAGTTTCTCCTTACATGTATGAGAGCCAGGAAGAATAGACCACAAGAAGCCTCTGAGGATCACTGAAGCTAAACAATGTCTGTATCATCCCTTTCTTAAAATTATAAAGTTGCATCTTCCAAGAAGTAGTTCAATGCCCTTGCCCTCCCACAGGAAGGTTGTTTAAACCCTTTTGATCTTGTTTTAATGCAAAACAATGATTCTTAATTATTAACTCCAACAATTATACGACTCTGGGAATTTGGTCTTCAAGCAAGAAACCATGTATTGTGAACCTCTTGCTAGCATTCATTAGCATTTAGTGATAGCGCTGTAACATTCATAAACCATGCAGTATGCAAGTTTAGATGACAGCCATGTGGGCCAAGAACTATGGCAAATCACTGTAAATTGAACAAGGAAACATGTCTGCAAACCATAATGTACAAGTATGAGTGACACTGTTCATGCTTTCAGATATGCAATTAATTTATTCCACATCTCAGATCTGTAAGAAATCCCAGGTATGTTTCAGTTATTTAGAAACACAAAATGGATTTAAAACCAAATGCATTGTTTTTAAAAATTTGCAAAACTCAACCATTCCAAGTAATTTCTTTTGGAAAAGGAAGTATGCAGAAAATCAATTTGATATTAAAAAAGAAAAAAAAAATCAGGATACACATTTCAGACCGGAAAATACTTTTTATCCTGGTAATTACACCAACTGACAGGTCACTTAAATGGCCTTCTCATACTTCTGGAAGTCTAGTCAATTCCAAGATTCTGTTGAATTCTTAAGATTTAGTGCTTGATCTATTTTAATTCTGCTTAGGAAGATGCAAATAGTTAGAGCAAATAAGACCAAAATAAAGCAAGCCTAATTATTTTTGATTAAAACTCTTTAAAAAAATCCCCAAACAACATTCAAAGTTAGAGGATGTATGCCTAGCTTAAATCTTTTACATTTATTAAGAGAAATTCAATGAATTAACTCTCCTTATACATACTAAGGAAAACACCACTTAACCAGAAAAGACCCAACCAGGTATACAGACAGCAACATTTAACATAAGAAATGAAACTTTATGAACAGAACAATACTATCTGGATTACAGATGCCCAAGACAGCACTATGGAGTATACAAGTGGTGCATAGCCTAGCACAGACACAAGTTCCCACCACCAGTCTACAAAAATCCCATGTATGAGGACCTGAGTCCTAAAGCTTAATCAAAATTTTATTTACTTAATTCACTTTTCAAAAAATTAAAGTCTTTCCATTTCTGTGACACATGAAAGTTTTTGCCTTACTTCTGTTATGGGGAAATATAAAAATACTTTTAGATTTTTCTTCATTAGATATATCTAACATCTTTCAAGTTAAATTTTCAGTATCTGTAAAGAAAAATGTCTGTTATTTCTAATCAAGTAACAGAAACAGTTTTAAAGTACACTTTTGCATTAATTGAATTCCAGATTTCATGCAAATTTAGTTTGACTCAGACCATGAATAAAAAGGTAATTTTATTACCTTTTTCAAAAGATAAATAAAGAGAAAATAAATTATTATCTATTTCTTAACATAATGGGGAAATGTAAAAATTAACAATCTGAATATATGTATATTAAAGCAATATAAAATGCTAAAATAAATGTGTTTATTTACAGTATATCCTCCTGACTAGGAAAAAGCAATGCCAAAACTACCATAAACACTACATTTTATCAATAAATGATAACTAAATCAACACAGTGGCTATGGCAGTTTATGAGAATAGTTATTTTTATAATGGATTACTCACAGGATGTACAAAAGGAAAAAATAATTAAGAGAATTAATAAAAGTGCTGTGGCTGACCGTGTTACGAAAGTATCCATCTAAAGATGGGAGGCACCAACCAGTAGCTCAGCATTAAACAAAAGTGGATAAACTACTACTGAGTTTATAAATAGAAGCAGCATTAATATTGCCAGAGACTTGTTCCAGCAGATTAAGGGCTTGTGTTGTAAGTAGTGACACTGGGATGAATCGCCAGCGCTGTGTTTCCTCACCTACTAACGGAAAAAAAAAAATTAAAAAAAAAGCGCGACATCTAAGATGCATGACAATGCAGCTACTTTAGGTAAATAGATCGTCCCTCTGCAGTGTGCCCTGTATATCAAGTATGTTGCCAGCTTTTTTTCTGATTGCAATTGTTCCAGTCAGTTTTGTAGCCACTCAATGTAGGATAAATGCTGTTTTTCCTCTTACTGGAAAAGATTCATATTCAGTCTGCATTTTCTTTCAACTTTCCACTCCTCAAAAATCACATCTGAATGAAAATGTCAATGCTTTTAAAACATTCTTTTACTTTTTTAAAGGTTTATTGTCTTAGCTAAGAATCATTAAAGGAGAAGAGATGACTGAGGGGGGATCTGATCAACACCTATAAATAGTTAAAGTGTGGGTTTCAAGAGGAAGGGGCCAGTCTTTTTTCAGTGGTGCCTAGTGACAGGACAAGAGGAAATGGGCACAAACTTGTACATNGTTCTGTGTGACCCAAAACCAGCTGCTACAACAGTGAATAACACTATTCTCCTGAGTTACATATCTTTTACAGTGGCCAGTGCCATAATTTTTAAAGGGTATCACTGCATACTGCATACAATAAGGTTTCCACAACAAATTGACTGTTACAATGGTTATAAAAGCATCATCTGAACTCACTTCAGGTAGCTGAGGACACCTCATGGGTTACAAGCACTTTATTTCCTGCTTATTACTGGCATCCACCCACCCACCTCACAGGTAATAAAAGTCAGATTTTGATGATAAACAGCGAACTAGATCTCAAAGTGCAGCTGTTTGTGTAGTCCTTGTTGGTTTATGGGAAATCTAGCAAAGCTCCCACTGCTGTTTTTGAAGAAATCTTACAATAAGAAGCTCAAGGCAAGGGAGCAACTTTGCTCCATTAACTGGAACTAACTCCTCCAATTTTTTCAGTTTCATGCCAATATTAGCAACATTCTTCAAAAAGTAGAATGTAAAAACATTCCATTTTCCTTGTCTCTTCACTCTGCAACAAGTGGCACTCAGTCACTAATTCCCAAAGCCCAATCTTCCCCACTTCCAAAGTCAAAACAATTTGCCCCAGACTATTACCATAATGATAACTAAAAAGATGATGATTTGTCTAGGAAGTTAGAACATAACATTCCAGTTCATTATGTATTTTACACTTTGGCATATGAAAAAAATGTAGATGAAACGCACACCCCAAATGTACAAATCACATTAAGCTGATGATATTTTAAAGGGTGATCAGTTTTCAAAATTCCATTACCTCTAGTTGCAGCTCAAAATATGAAACATGTAAGAGTTTGTACTTCACAGAGTGCACCTTAAGTCCAAGAACACCTCAGCTACAATAGTCTTCTGTTGTAAATTATCTACATTGTTAGCCGTACTCCCAACCTTATAGAAATTTTGTGTAAGTCTTAGTCTTAAGACTTCTTAGCCTTTTAAGTCCTCTTCAGTCAATGGCTGGCCCACACCTGTCAGCCATTGACAGGTACAATCCTAAGCTCCATTCCTTAAATGGATTTGCAAGGGACTCTGTACTTAGGTCTGAGGCTGACCCAGTCCTGCTTACTCTTTCGTCTCTATTTTTCTGAGAGAATGAAATAAATTAGAAAAAAAAATTCCATCCACAGTGGTCTTATGATTCCTGGTTCCTGAGCTCTCTCGGGCTTCCTTCTTAACTTTTACTTTTTTACTTTTTACTTTTTTTTTCTATCTAGGCAATAAGAAATCTAGACAGAGAAAAAGGATGCCTACATAGACTCCTGACACAGTTCAGAAAACCCTGAGATGCATTACAAAATAAGTAGATCAGTGACATTACTTTCAGTGTAAGCTACAAATTACTTGCCAGAAGAGGAAAAGCAATTCACATGAGTTAGCTGAGGACATTTCTGGAACAGTAGAATAGACAGAACTTTAGTAAAAATAAGTAGATAGCAACTTGGTTTACACTGGAACTCCTTTATAGTTAAGTAATAATTAAATGTATGTAGCAGACACTTTAAAAAAATTAAGGCTTCACCACACAGAATGGGGAGTGCAAGAATGAAAGGAACTCCAGTACAAATAGGACTTAGCCTCAGCAACTCAGAAAGATGATGACCCAGCGCCAAAATGTCACTCAAATTGTGGAAATCCAAAATACTCACAGTCATGGATCCATGTTAGCTGTAAACTGCATGCATAAAAATAAGGAAATGGAATGTGTTGTGACACACATGAGAAGTTAAGGACTGCTTTTTAGAAGAGGTACATGGGAGGAAGTGGTCATAGGGGGTGCCAGTGCAATGAAATGAAAAATACAAGTCCAAGGCTTCCCAGCATTTAAGAGATGATAAACTTCATTGCATCTCTTGATTACTATGATTGTTAACTGCTGTAAATGAATAAATTAATTATTCCATTTAATTAATAATTTAATCTAGCCCTTTCTGTCTTTTTTTGATCACCCTAGAGCTATAGTTTTCTTTTGTTGTGGAATACTTCAGATGAGGACAAAGAGACAAGCAACATTAAAAACCTCCTCAGAGTAGGCTTGCTGATTCCTTTTTTGCTACAACATGGCTTATATTAAAATACCATTTGGGCGTTACTGTCTAAGATGAAAATACTTCCAAAAACAAGCGTTCTGCAAGTTAGTTTTGTATTTTGCATGTAATTCCCTTTCTTTTTCTTTTCTTGAGGATTTTTGTCTATAAACCTCAAAGAAAATATTCTGCTTCTCTGAAAGTAGTTAAAACTTATCAAGATTCTCTTTAAATGATTTATCTAGCATGCTCTCATCTTAACAACTTTCTCTGTCTGAAAGGTTCTGTAGATCCAAGGGGGTGATCTATAAATTTCCCCACAGCAGACAACTCAGAAAGTCTAATTTAAAAGCTGGGGAATGCTGGGCTTTTTTTCTATCCATTTTTTGTTTTAATTATTCTATACATTCTATCCAAAAAGGTTCTAGAGAAATAAGTGGGGGATCTATATTTAAATTTCAGAGCTGGTTCCTACTAATAAAAATAAACAACCTTTGCATATCAATTGACTACAATGACTTGTCATACCAGGGCTGTGAAAGAAACACATATGTACAAAATGATAGTGGAGCTTTGACATGTTAGCACCGTGATTTCATTTGCAGATTTACCAGTAAAAACATCGAAAAAATGATGCCTGAAGGCTTCCTGGCCTTCCTGGCCCTGATGAATCAGGATTTTTTTCTCCAGCAACTGACACAGAAGAGTACCTACCCATAATAGGGCTTTCCCAACTACTATGACAGTGTTCACAAATAACAACAAAAATTCCAGAAATATGTCTGTCATATGAGCCCACACATATTCAGCACAGAAAACAATAAGTTGTTAGGTTTCAGAGGAGAAGAGGGGTTGCTTTATAAGTTAGAGTGACATTTTTATAGTAAAATGGGTCAAAACAAGTAACAGACAAGACATGATGATTTCTAAGAATGACAATAGGTTTTTTGCCCTTCAAAGTTGTTGTCATAGAATCATAGAATGGTTAGAATTGGAAGGGACATTAAAGATCATCAAGTTCCAACCCTCCCGCGATAGGCAGGAATACCTCCCAATAGACCAGGTTGCTCAAAGCCCCATCCACCTGGTCTTGAACACTTCCAGGATAGGACATCCACAACTTCTCTGGGCAGCTTGTTCCAGTGTCTCATCACCCTCATAGTAAAGACTTTCTTCTTAGTATCTAACCTAAATCTCCCCTCTTTCAGTTTAAAACCATTACCCCTCGTCCTACTGCTACACTCCATGACAAAGAGTCCCTCTCCAGCAATCCTGTAGGCTCCCTTCAGATACTGGAATGCTGCTATAAGGTTTTCCCAAAGCCTTCACTTCTCTGGGCTGAACAACACCAACTCTCTCAGCCTGTCCTCACAGGAGAGGTGCTGCAGCCCTCTGGTCATTTGTGTGGCCCTGCTCTGGACCAGTTTCAACAGGTCCATGTCTTTCCTGTGTTGAGGATTCCAAAGCTGGATGCAGGTGGGGTCTCATGAGAGCAGAGTAGAGGGATAGAATCACCTCCCTGGAGGTTGCAGAAAGCACATTTCTGGCTCATGCTGAGCTTCTCACCCACGAGCACTCCCAAGTCCTTCTCCTCAGGCCTGCTTTCCAGCTGTTCTCCACCTAACCCATATTTGTACCTGGGATTTCCATGACCCAGGTGCACGACCTTGTCCTTATCTTCAATTTTGTTATTACCAGTTCAAAGCAGTTTCAGGTGCAAACCAACTAATAAAAAGCTATTTCTGGCAAGCCATGCTCTCTGTCATATGTTGCTCCATCTTCCAAAAGTCTTTGTACAAATGGTGACTCACAGCAAGCTATTCCCTCCTCCCTCACCTCACCTTGTCCTTTTGGTATGAGAGGGAATAGTCCATTGAATTTATATCAAGATGAAGACACGTCCTTTGCCTCAGCCTGCCAGGCCACCATATGTGGCCAGACATGATGAGAAGGAGGAAGAATTGGACAACTAGTCTCAACAAGTATGGTCCCCTCCCACACTCCTAGAAATGGTGGCTTTTCTCTGACAGAACACTTGGCAGTTCTGGGATCCCAATCTCCGAGATTGCTTACTGCTGCAATGTAGGCATTGGCAAAACAGTAGTCTGTTACACATGTACCATGCGTACATATAATTAAAACAAGGAGTTATGGTGAAACCTGCACTCATTTAAGGCCAGACATACAGATTTTAATTTCTAAATGCAGGCATGAGCATTTGAAAACTTCAGTCCAAGGGCATATCACTGAAGCATGATATGTAAATAGTTCTATAACGACAGTAAAGCAAGTTCAACCCTATTTATTTGCACTTAAAGTTCAGCTGCAAAAGACACTCTACAGTCAATTAAAACCTTTAACAGTATAAGAGTACAGCACTACACATTTATATGTACTGCACTACATGAGCAGTGACAGGGAGAGCAGTAGGAAGAAAGTGGGAAATGGATGGTTGAAGCCCAGTAAACTGTTTTCCGATTTTGACAAGCTTTCTAATTCAGAGTTGGTAAAAAGCAGCATTAATTACTTTTCACTATTGAATAACCAGTGTAAAAATACTATTGAATAACCAGTAGAATAATCCCAGACAAGATAACTGGTATTATTTATTAGGATATATGTTCTAAGAACTTAATTAAATTGTTATTTTATATTCCATAAATGTGGCAGCAGTCTCTAAAATTACATTTACAAGTCACTATTTTAAAAGGTTACACGGAAATTCAGTTACTTCCACGTTCTTCCTACGAAAAAGCTCTTCCACAGTAGCCCTTACCAACACTCTGAAGCTTAGTATCTTCCAATTATGTTAAAAATTTTACTAGTACAAATTTATTATAGAGTGCATAATTACATACATAAGATCGTCCTATAGAATCCATTTATCTCCTTTGATTGTGATAGTGCATTATATATAGGAATAAGAAATGTCATGGAGATTTTTCCTGAATGACTACGTGGAATGGGAGCTAAATAAAATCATGCATTTATTGGAATAAATATCTTGTTTTGTTTACCCAATGAGTTTTTACTCTGAATTTAAATTTAAGCATGTATCACATAGTACAGATTACACAAATCATATATGGGAAAGATCTGGATAGTATTGATTTAAAATAATTAATCTTTTAAATACTTTTCAGGCTTAAAGAGAAAGCAAACATTTAAGTTTATGAAAAACATACTTGTAACTTTCTTATTATGCTAAGTTGTAGAGCCAAGTAGCATTTCTAAGCAACGTTTTATATCTTTCAGGATAATAAGAGGAAATGTTTATCTCAACATCTAGTTTGTTACAGCATCCTCCCTTTGATGCTGTCTTCTTTCCTCCTCTGGAGCTTTGCTTCCACTCAATTGCTCATGAATTTTGAAAAAAGAAGGCAAAAGTAAAAAGTCCAAAAGGCCAGTCAGTCTCATCTCTGTGCCTGGAAAGAACATGGAGTAGATCCTCCTCCAATCTCTGCTAAGGCACATGGAAAATAAGGAAGTGACTGGAGACAGCCAACATGGCTTCACTAAGGGCAAATCATGCCTGACAAATTTGCTGGCCTTTTATGATATTGCCACAGCCTTGGTGGACAATAACAGAGCAACAGATATCATCTACCTGGATTAATGTAAAGTATTTGACACTGTCCTATATGACATCCTGGTCTCAAAATTGGAAGGTCATGGATTTGATGGTTGTACCACTTGGTAGATAAGAAACTGGCTGGATGGCCACGCTCAAAGGCTTGTGGTCAACAGCTCGATGACCAAGTGGTGGCCAGTGATGAGAGGACGGTATTTGGACCAGTGCTGTTTAACATCTTTGTTGGTGACATGGACAGTGGGAGAGAGTGCACCCTCAGCAAGTTTGCTGATGACACCAAACTGTGTAGCATGGTCGACACACTGGAAGGAAGGGATGCCATCCAGAGGGACCTGGACAGGATCAGGAGGTGAGCCCATATGAATCTAATGAACTTCAACCAAGCCAAGTGCAGGTCCTGCATCTGGGACAGGGTAATTATAGGCACAAATACAGGTTGGGAAGAGAATGGCTGGAGAGCAACCCTGAGAATAGGATAAGATGATCTACATAAGCTGGCAATATGTGCTGGCAGCCCAGAAAGTGAGCTGCATTCTGGGTTGCATCAAAAGAAGCATGGCCAGTAGGTCACGGGAAGTGATTCTGCCCCTCTACTTTGTCAAGAAGTGTAGAGACACAGGACAAGGGGTAATGGTTTTAAATTGGAAGAGGGGAGATTTAGATTAGTTACTAGAAAGAAATTTTTACTGCAAGGGTATAGGAACAGGTTGCCCAGGGAAGTTGTGGATGTCCCATTCCTGAAAGTGTTTAAGGACAGGCTGGATGGGGCTTTGAGCAACCTGTTGCAGTAAGACGTGTCCCTGCCCATGGCAGGGGGGTTGGAAATTGATGATCTTTAAGGTCCCTTCCAACTCTAACCATTCTATGATTCTATGAGACTCCAAAAGTGTCCAGCTTTGGAGTCTTCAGCACAGGAAGGACGTGGATCTGTTGAAACTGGTCCAGAGCAGGGCCACACAAATGAGAGAGAGAGAGAATAGAACTGTTATTTTTAACATGGCCAAGAAAGAACAAGGCACTTTCCAAGAACAAAATTCCCCAGACCGGGTTTAAAAAAGCCAGAGATGGCATGCTGTTTTACAACAAGGACACAGTTCAAGCCAGTCACATTAGAAAGTTCTTTCACCAAAAGCAGAAGACACTCTCTAGCTAGCCACATCAACTTGGCCAAGAGGCAAAGCACCTTGGTCACCAGAAAGTAGAGCTCAATAATATGCTTAATACTTCTCTACATGTAAGAATACAGAAGATCAGATGTTGCTATTTGGCTGAATCCTGTCTGTTATTGATTGTTACTAAATGCAATCTTGCCACTAGTGTTCTTTTAACAACTTTTAAGCTCTATTGTCAAATTGCTACAAAATCTGGAAAGAAAATATGTCTCTGTAATACCAGAACTAACACCTTAATTGAACTCACAATGTATGTTGGGAATTGAGCCAAAGCAAGGAGGCACAGACAATCAGAATAAAAATATTATTTTCTTAATGCATATTGTTAAGCCCAGTAATGAGTCAGTTATGATAATTATTATCAGATTTAGCACACCTTAATAAAGGCCTGAGTAACTACTTATATGTGTGTTACTGACAAGTAACTAGTTACTTAAGCTTTTAAATAATTTAATTAATCTTGACATTATTTCTAGAGAAGTTAAATCAAAAGGTGAATCTGACTCTTTAGAGAAAAATTTTGCAGCAAGAAAAAAACCCCTAAGGCTCTTCTAGAGAAATGACTTAAGAGCTTGTGACCAAGGTAATTAATAACACCTTGCTAGTGAAAGAAAGCAGCTTTGTACTTAGTGTAATCATGTCACTATCTTAAAAGCTTTTGCTAGCACAGCATTAGAAATGTTCTGATAAAAAATAATCCATAAAAAGAAATATCTGTGCAATGCATCATGATCTTACTTATTCTTCTAATTTAATGCAAGATTTGCATTCATACGAATAGCGCAGTGTGGGCAAATATAACCTTGTCATAACACCGAATCTAAACTAAGTAATTTGTATATCTCTAAACTCCATCTTTGACCTACTTGAATGAAAAATCAATTCCATAAAACAAAGGAGGATGTCTGAGGATTAACTGTCCTGTATCAGTCATTATATAAGCAGCCCTTTGAGAATGAATAAATTCAAGTTGCTGAGGAAAAGTGGCTTTTAAATCCTGGATAACTGAAGAGTTTCTATACTACTCAATTAGAACAAGAGTAGCTTAGAGGAAAACCAGGAACTTTTCAGTATAACAGAAATTTTGAAACGCTTTATCTTCACAAAGCATCGAGAACAGCTTAACAAAAGTTTTCTAAATTGTCTAAATTTTTTGCATATTATAGTACAAATTCTAAAAGATGCAAGCACAATGCCAGAAAACTGAAACAAACAAAAAAAGGAAATAAAAGCTAAAATGCATTCACGCGAGTTCAGAATTAATACATTTTAACTAGGAAAAAAATTGAAACTGAGGCACAGTCAAATGTTACAGTATCTAAAAGTTTTAGCACAAAGTTTCCAACTGACTAAAGCTGCTATACTGTTATGGTTTCATCTGGGAGAGGGTTAACTTTTGTACTACTAGTTGATATAGTGCTATGTTTTGGATTTGGAGTGAGTATATGGTTGACAATGCACTAATGTTTTTAATTGTTGCTCAGCCTTTTCTGGTCCTCATACCACCTCCTCAGCAAGTAGGGTGGGAATGCACAAAATCCGTCAGGAAACGCAGCTGGGACAGCTGACCCCAACTGATCTAAGGAATATTCCATACCATGTGACACCATGGTCAGCAATATAAAAGCTGCTGGAAGAAGGAATGGGGGACATTACGAGTTACAGCTTTTGTTTTCCCGAGTAACCAGTATGTGTGATGGAGCCCTGCCTTCCTGCAAACAGATAACCAGCTAGGCTGATGATGGGAAGGAATGAATAAACTCGTTGTTTTCTGTTCCTTGAATGCACAGCTTTTACTTTACTTATTAAACTGTCTTTACGTCAACCCATGAGTTTTCAGAATTTTACTCTTCTGATTCTGTCTTCAATCCCACCACAGGTGAGTGACCAAGAGGCTGCATAGTCCTGCTTGCCAGTTAGGGGTAATTCATGACATATATTTTTCAGCAGCAATTCTGAAGAACTCTCTGCTGAATTTGAATGATAATCAGATTTTTTTTTTTTTTTACCTTGGGTTATATTAATAACAAAATAGCAGTTTATGTGGCAAAGCAGTGGGAATGAGGCAGCCAAGAGGTCATCACAGACCAAAAGGCACAGGTCAGAAGGCACACTTGACCCCTTCTGATAGCACTGCCAGCTCATGTTTCAATATTTTTAACATATGACAAATTAGTGTAGATTCTTCAAAATAAAGTTTAACAAATATGAAGGAATATAACTGCAAATGACAGTGTGCATGAACAGTACCACTCCACTTCTGAAAACTTTTTCTTTGCTCTGTCTCCTGACATGCCAACTGCTGACATTAAAGACATAGAACATCAAACATACTCCAAGCTCAGACATAAAGACAGATCTGGTGCTTAAGAAAGCTTTCCAAGGAACTTGACTGTGAACTTCAGACCACCTTTCCAAAACAACTTGCTGTACTAAGGTCATGCAAGAATGGTACCAAAAAGTACACAAAAGTCCTAAAAGTATTTTGGGGTTACACTTCATAGATATACAGAGATATCATTGTACCTTTGTGAAGCCTCACTAGACACTCTGTTGGTTTTCACAGCAGCTGTAAAGAGGGCCAGACATCAGACATGAGTTAAAAATTACATAGAGCTTTCCTTACATTGAGCAAGATCACCTACAAGTGCATTTATAACCTGGTTTGAGACACTTGCAGATTAAGTAATAAAACTTTAAGCATTAGATGCTCTTTATGTGATGCTACTGAGATTTGATTGAATTTTTCAAGGTATTAGTAAGGAAATTTATACCTAACTACATTAGTGCTGGAAGCATGTAACCCAGCAGAACAAGTACATCTATCACGCAAGGACGTAATGAGTATATACAGCTCACATATCTGTATGACCACTGCATAAATTAGGGATCAAGAGAAACTGTATTCCTGAGATGACACTGTCAGCATCTTTTCATCATTTTTTGTCTTTCTGCTTCATGGTAAATTTTAGAACTTTTAACATAAGTTATGGCTAGAAAATTTACTTCATAAAGTCTTAAACTATGGCACCAATTACAAGAGGAATTATAATCGTGCCTACTAGAACAGCAATTTACCACTCAAAACATTATTTATGAAGACTTGATAAAACATACATTATAATGACAAATACAAAATATACCTGTGAAGATCACATCCTTTATTATTATCAAGGTTCACTGGCTTACATATCTTCAAAACTCTGCAGCTAATTCCAACTGACAAATGTAAAAGAAATTATATTTAAGGATCTGCAGATCAGAGAGAGATAGAATTAATTCTCCTTCTTGATACGAATTCTCCATAGAAAGTTACTCCAATACAGAACGAAAACTAAATACTTTTTACTGAACCAAAAATCACTTTTATGTGTAAACCAATCTTGTCAAATTTAACTAATTTTGGAAACCAAATTAATTTTTCAGCTTTACTTTTTAATCTTTTCATAAAAAATGTTTAAAAAGCCATACCCACATCAAAACAGATGAAACAAAACAGCTACATTTTGTATTGAACAAATGCATTATTTCACCTTCTGAAAAGCAACCACTTTTAGTATCCTTGATACATCTGCATACACATCCATCTGGGCATACAAATAAAGGTAATATAGAAATCAAATTACTATTTCAGTGTCACTCACTGCTACCTGGGTCACCCAGGGAGAAATTCCCTATCACCAGGCTAGCTTGCTGCCTCAACTCGCCCTCTGCTTTCCTGCTAGCCACATTCAGCCAGACAACCTTTCAGTTTAAGTCAGACAAGAGTCAACACACAACTTTTTAATCATGTTGGATTGATTTTTTCCAACAGAACTTTTCTGATCAGCTCCAGTTTGGAAGTTATCCTATGCTTGTATTGAAGATGTGTGCTCTGAAGTGCAATTTTTGACATATTTTTCTCCTCACACAACAGTCTTTGGTACTTAAATTGGAACAAACATCATTGTTCTGTCTTGCCAACTCAGATTTTAATTTCCTGAGTGCAGTAACTTTTGTGTATTTCTAAGCCTCTCCGGCCAACAACATACAACAATGCCAACAATAAATCCTATGCAATAAACCAGAATAAAATATAATTATAAGGATATGAATATTATTATACTCCTGATGCCCAATTTGCCAACGTTTTGTGTCAGCACAACTGATGTATAATTTATGCCTTTTTTGATTGTTTTTCCTCTAACAAATTCTGCTCAGGCAAAACTAAATTGTATGTGAGACATTCTTTGCAATCCCCATAGGACTGTAATACGCAGTTTGTCCAGTATAAAGGCAATATTTACTTAAGAAAAAAATAATGTTCATAGCCACCAGGTGACCTGTAAAGGAATCTGCTCTGGAATAAATCCTATATTCAGGGCTGCTCATTGGTTGTAAATAACTTTCTGAATATTTAGCTGTTAGAATTTCCTTAAGGTACATAAAGCTACTTTTTACCTCAACATCCTAAAAGTGAGTTATCCTGCCTCCAGAGAATACTGGGATCTTGTCTTCATTCCCTTGAGGAGCAATGCAAAAAAACAATTAATCCTCTGAAGTTAACCCTTTAGCCCCACCCTGTTGCTGACCTTGGGGGCTGCTCCTTTTTCATCTGTAGCAGAAGACTCAGCAATGACATATGTAGCAGATGCATTCAGTACGTGTTTAAATAGGTACCAATGTAGTATCACAGTAAGTAACTCTAAGACTTCCTGTTGTGTAAAATTGCTTCAGAAAACTGTTTTATTCCAGTGCTTCAGTTTCAATTTGCAAGAACTCACCTAGCAAATGTAAAAACAGCAGTGCTCGGTGGAGAACTGTTACCATATACCTTCAGTGACTAACTTTGTAAAATAATTGCTTCTTTCATTACTCTCCAGGAAAACCAAAACAAAATAAAACTACTAACACAGCTGTTTTGTAGTAACTTGTATAATAACAAATAAAGTCTATTTTTACTATACCAAGTAAGTTTTCTATTGTGTAAATCTATAAGCACATGCATTTCAAGGAGGGCTACTGTTAAGAAGAAAGAAAAAAATATTCAGAATAGTCTAGGATGCATTGATCATTTACTGGGGAAGAGAACAAAAGAAAAATACAATCTCCAAATAGACTAATGGAAACACTTCTGGAAGCAAACGTATACAAGGAAAGATACTGGTTTATGGTACCAAGGATTTTCTTCATCAGTACCATTAGATTTAGTTTTGCATTTTGAAATTAATATTCTAGTTGGATGTTGGCATAAAATCAAATGAAAAGAAATATGAAATTACAGGCAGGTGTTCTTACTTTATTTGCTACTTAAGTGCATCTGCATTTTTTTCACTAGGGGTTCTCAAATTACTGTATGTAACTACAGTACTATTATATAATTACAGGGTATTGTGTACCAATATTGTGT
Organism: Nycticryphes semicollaris; assembly: GCA_013400055.1. Taxonomy (NCBI): domain Eukaryota; kingdom Metazoa; phylum Chordata; class Aves; order Charadriiformes; family Rostratulidae; genus Nycticryphes; species Nycticryphes semicollaris. The sequence continues at coordinate 24,226 of VXBJ01003387.1, forward strand.
TACAGATGGGGAGATCAAGTTGCTGAATGGAGAAGTTTGCTGTATAGTAATAACAAGCAGTCCTTTGTCATAATAAGCAAGAGACTAGTAAAATCTTCTTGAAGAGTTCAAGCTAATCAAAAGGAGGAAAGGAGGTGGCATTGGTTTGGTTTCCCACCCCTCTTTGCTTTGTTTAAATTGGTTAGGCAGGTGATCATTTCCTTTTCCATTCTGTTCAGTGTCTGATGTTCTTCTTCTCCCACTCTTTTGGCAGGAGCATCAAAACAATTTCACCATGGAAGGAAAATAAAAGAGGATTGAAGAAGTTATCTTCTTAGAGACCACACTGCAACAATATCAACAAATTTGGTAGACATCTGAGGAAGATGGAGAATTATGTTCAAATTCCTTGCCTAGGGACTGTTTTCACTGATTAGTCATTTACTATAAAATAGAGAAATACCCCCTGGTACCTAGAGCAGAATAAGACATTGATTCTAACTTTCTGATCGTTTCATTTTTAATACAGAAACATTTTTTCTTTTTTGTGCCTTTTTATGCTTTTTGAGGTCTGAAAAGGTATATGCTTATAAGTGTAAAGAAAGTAAACAAGTAATCTTCTACATCATAAGGTAGAAAAATAAAAGCTACTTCTAGAAGCTTCCCAGTATTAATCAGTCCTTTCAGAGCTGCACCTTTGCATACTATTTGCTAGTAAACTTAAAGATGAAGCATGCAATGACATAGCATACTGAAGGAGATACCTTATTTGCTGTACTAAATAACAATTGCTAATTTGCAAAATAACTCATGACGATGGAAGAAATTGTTTTCCTAAGAAAATCTTCATGTCAAAAACATATTAAAATGAGAAAAATATTTGGAGAGATGGAACTACAGTGTCTGTGTGGTGAGTAACAAGACTATGGAATGACTAAAAAGGAGGTACTTCCACTGGCATATATTCATGCAGCTTACAAAAGTTTACCAGCTACTATGTACTACCAATAAGAGCCAAGGACAAAACAAACAAAACCCCAAACAAACAAACAAAAACAATCACCAAAAAACCCCACAACAGATATTTGCAGGAAGGAAGTCTATAGGCTCAAAGTTTGTAAGGCAATAGACTTTCAGGGAAGAGATTTTACAGAGAGAAATCTATTGAATATCAAATAACTTTTGACCAAAAAAAGGAAATAAAGAAAAATCGGTAATGTTTGCCATTGTCATTTTTATGGAAAAAGTTAATGCCCAAACCATGAGTTTAGGGTAGTAATTTTTCTTTACTAGCAACAGTATTAGTGCTTAAGGCTATGAAAAGAAAAAAAGAGTTTGGAGTGCCACAGCATTTTTTTTTTAAACCTAAATTTCCACCAACTGAAAAAATGAATCTCCAATGTCAATGACAATCTTCAATCCAGTCTATTTGCATTTGCTGGTATTCCAATTCCTGCATTCCCTCAGTTTTAAAATTAAGCTCCTCCAACAGCAATTTCACATATTACTTCTAGCTGATGCAATCACCTTTGGCAGAGAACAAGCAAAATACCAGAACCAGCAGAGGTCTGAGGGCACACAGAATCTGGTGAGATGCATTTTTTCAGTCTGCTCCACTTTGCAAGTAGATGTAATATTTTAACTAAATGTGGAGACAGCTTCTAGTCCTGAAAGCTTCAGGCACAGTCTGCATAAAACAACAGTTACACAAAAATACGAAGGACAAAACTGTTAAGGACCAGACTGCTCAGACTGTGTGAAGAGCTGAAATCAAAGGCAATACAGCATTAGCTGTGACTATCATGAGAGAAATCTGTCCAATATCTTCAAAAATAGTTTGTAGTTTCTGGTACTTCCAAATTTGGGATATCCAACTAAAGACACATTCTACAGCTTCAAGAAACTTTAATGTTTTGTATGAAAAGAAGACTGAAAATCTTCCCCGAGTAAACTGCTACATCATTCTGAGTTTGTATAAGCAGGATTTTTGGGATCAGGAGAATGAGTGGCAATTAAAACTTTAAAAACCCAGCCCTCCACCTCTGCACCCTTTCAGCCACTATTCCATGTATTATTGGTTATAGAATACTGTATTTATTAACCCTTCCTCATAAATACCCTATGTAAAAGCTGGGACAAGATCAACCTACTTTTTAACTCAGGAAGCAATCAATTATCTCTGAAGACTGAGGACAGATTGAGGAGATCAAGCATCTTCAGATAAAGTCAAGTATTGTTTTCTCAGCTAGTCTTTTCACATAAGGTCTTTCAGTACAAGACTATTCATGAAATGCATGTTTTGTCTGGGAATTGGACTTTATAGGTTCCTTCCAGCCTGAGAAATTCTGTGATTCTACAATTTACACAATTGCTAAGTTTTTTCAGTATTAGCTACCCTGGAGATTTTGACAGTCATTCCTCTTAACCTTCTACCTATATTCAGACTATGGTAGCCCATAACCATACAAAGGAAGAAAAATCTCAGGTTTTAACTCCCAGGAAAATTCTTAAATCAAACCAACCCTGAGCAGACTCAGCTCTCTGGGGTACAATGAAAGAAAAAAATAGGTTCAATAATTAAGCAAGACAACTGGTTCATATGCTGCAGTCATTTAATCATGGAGTATTGCTGTTTATGTATATTGTGGTTAATTGCTTAACAGTTCTTGTTTGCCTTATTTACATCTTCTGTATCTGCTTAGATTCGTACTCATTGTTGTTAACTTGTTTCAGTCTATTTCAGTTATGTGACCATTTTCTTGCAGAAAAGTTCCCGCAATTCCCTCCTTTTGTTTAACTTGTGCAAACCAGACTGTTTCTAGTGATTTTTGAAGTGAGTGCTGAGCACATTGAGTAATACAATGTATAAAGAGAATTATCAAAACGATTATAAACAGGATCATCAACCCCTGCTTTATCAAACCCTTTATCCACCCAGTTATTCCCCAGCCTTTTAACAATCTGTCTAGCCAAGATTGTTCACCTTTCTCATAAACCATATGTAAAATTTTTTCATGTTTCCATATTTGTTCTACATTCTTCAACACCTTTCCCGATTGATCAATAGAAGTGCTGCATGATTCATTGAGCAAAGTACACACACCACCAGCTTGAGCTGTTAAAATATCTAATGCCTGACCACTGCATCTGAAATGCTACTTTCCTTAAATAATCTACTTCTTGTTGTAGACCGAGAAGGGCTATGATTTGCTATATTCTCCATTTCCCCTGACATGTTGCCTATTGCTTTTTCTAATTGGGCTATTCCTAGGCTAGGTATCAATGCCCTAACAAAGTTATGGAATCTGGTACCATACCGCATAAGTGGATTGTTAACGCTTCCCTTCCTCTTGTTAAACCCCCATAAGCCTCTTACTATACCATGGAAATCACTGTGATTAAGTAGCGATAACTGAGGTGCTAAAACTCCCATAGTTCCGTCCAATTCCCAGGTAACTGCCTGCTTTCTAGCTTTCTGTTCATCACAGAGACACCAATATCCATCGGGTACGTTACAAGATGAATTAATTCGTAGGCTAGGATTCTTAGTGGCATGTCCCCACAGATAATCTGCCCATTGTGATTTGATTCCAAAGCTATAGTTACCCGGTTGATTAACAATTTTGTGACTGATCTTTACCTGTATTGTGGACCAATTTCCTTTCAACATTGTGACATTTATCTGCCCCA
>VXBJ01003388.1:14763-25023 GCA_013400055.1 Nycticryphes semicollaris
TCTTTCTTCCTTTCTTTAATGGGGGAATATTGGATAGCTCATTTGAATCTCCCTCTTTTTCAATTAAAAGTGCACAGCTCCTTCTCTTAAAGCCGCTCTATTCTCCTCCTCTGTCTCGGCAGCCGGAGAAGCGATTTTCCTTTCTTTAATATTTCAACTCTTCCCCCGAGACGGGCTGCTGCCTGCGTCTTTTTTAATAGAGTTTTTCTCCCTCTATTAAACTTTTCCAATCTTCGTCCCTTTATTTTTTTTCTTTCCTTCCCACCTCTTTAAACAAAACAAAAAAAAAATAGAGAGGAAAAGTTACAACATTTAAAGAACTGGGTCATTCAGGAAGTTATTTCAATAAGTTAAAAAATAGGTGTTTGCTTCATTTCTGCTCTCCTTGGTGTAATTCTACCGGGTTACTTCTAGATCCAGACTCTTCCCTGGTGCCTCCGTTATTTATATCCCGTAGTGAATTTGGGACTGGGGTATTTCTGAGGAGGGGAGTTGGGCAATGACTTGAGAGGGTGCCGAGGGCATCCCCGCTGGGGCAGTGGTTTGGTTTTCTCGGAAGAGCGGATCCGTGCCGGACTCCGGTCGATGCCGGCGATGGAGGTGAGGGTGTCTCCTCCGTGGGTTCCCCATGGTTGGGGGCGGAGGGATGACAGATGGATCCCCCCGATCTGGTGCCTTGGGTGAGGGGTGGTTTGGTCCCAGAGCCACCGGCCCAGGTGTCCCCTCCCTGTGCCATGCACTTGGGCCATCTGTGACACAACTCATCCCTTGGTTTTTGTGCCAAGCTGGATTTGGGGTCCTACAGGTGAGAGATGCTGTTGATCGTTTCCAACCCTGCCCGTCCTCACTCGGGTGCCTCTTCTGCTCCCATGGGAGTTTTGGGGGTGCTCTGCAGGGGGGGTCATGTCTGCGCTTCAGGCCTTTTTTTGCCATGAATTCCTATTTGGAACACATTGAGTGGAAGGAAAGCAAGTTTTTTTGGGGGGGTAGATGAAAAATTGGAGTCTGCTTTAACCTCATTCCCTGCTGCCAGGGCTGGATCCTGGCACCCCAGTAGCAGGCATAGCTCCATGGGGGCTTCCTGAAGCTTGGGCTTTGCCCCCCACCAGCCTGCATCTGCCGGGATGTGGATGCTGGACTGGCACCTCTGACCCATGGGATTGCTGGACCAGCACCTTGGATCCTTGGAGATGCTCAACTGGTACCCAGATCCATGGGGATGCTCAACTGGCACCCCAGCCCCGCAAGGATGCTGGACTAGCACCTTGGACTGTTGTGGATGCTCGAATGGTACCCAGATCCATGGGGATGCTCGGCTGGCACCCCAACTTGTAGGGATGCCCCAGCATGGCAGTGGTGAACCCATACTGGGTGCACCCACCCAGCCAGCACCCACCGAGGGTGCTGCCCTGCTTGGGGTCCCCCTGGGCCCACACATGCGGCTCTGGAGCAGCGAGGCGGGAGCCCCCGTGCACAACGTCACTATTTAATTAGACGTCCCTGATTAACAAAACTTGGCGTTCGGCTTCCTCCTGCCCTCATCTTTCCTGGCTCCGAATCAATGGCTTTGATATGCTAATTAGGGAGTAATTTAATTTCAAAAGGCCGCAATTAACAAGGGTGTTGTGGACATGCTGTAGTTAAGCGGCGTAATCTAATTTGCATTAGTAACAAGCAGGGACTAATTAGAAGCTTAATTAGACACTTAGACGGCTCTTGTGTTTACTTTCTTAATGAGATGGAGTGGGGCTCTTTTNTGTAATCTTTTCAAGAGCACAGCGAGGGAAACTCCGGATGCAGCAGCCGCCCCGGTGCCCGGCACGTGCCTGGCACCATCCAGCACCGTCCGGCACCATCCAGCCATCCCCGCGTCCGTGCCGCAAGGGATTTTCTTTTCCACGGAGCTTGGCAGAGGAATGGGAGACGTGCCAGCCAGCCATCGGCCTCTCCAGGGCTGCAGGATGCCTCGCTGGGGTGGGCACCGAGCATCTCCCCTGGGGTTGGCTACAGACGGGGTGCCCTCGGTGCTCCGGAGAGCAAAGGATGCTCCGCAGATGTTTTCAGAGAGGTGGGCACATCAGGAGCCAAGCAGGAGTTGCGCCACGTCTTGCTGACCCACATGGTGCTGGTGGTGCTCATGCTTCCAGGTCATCTCCTGACTCTTCGAAGGGGATGACCCACCTTTTTGGGGAGGAAAACCTCACTGTGGTGGTTCTTGCTCGATTTCTGCGTAGCGGCAAAAGCTCTCGGTTGCTTGACGGTTGCTGGTGGCGTCGCACAGAGAGTCACGGGGGGCAAAGGTCTACCCGCCGGCCAGGACCAGTGCCCGCAGGTTGGTTCTTCCCAAAGAAGTTGCTGGGAGCAAGATGAAAGTGGGAGATGAAAGTGCCCAGAGGTGAGATCCCATTAAAGCGGTGCCCAGGCTTAGCCAGTCCTTGGTTCCTTAAATCTCTTCTAATTTACAGTAATGCTCTAGATTCGTTTCAGCTCCCCTAGACTTTTATTTTAATCCCCTTTCCACATTTCCATGTGTTTATGTGTTAATTAAAGGGTAAAAAGCCACTCTCCGAGCAATCCTGGCTGCCGCTTCTCTTCAAGCCGAAGCCTTTTAAGATTAGCCAGCCGCTTCCTAAAGCCTGGGCTGCGGTGCTGGATCTGGACGGGCAGGTTGCTCAACTTTCTGGTGCCTGGGATCGAGCCTTCCCCCGTTCCTCACCTCCTTTCATCCCCGCAGAGGAGCATCCCCTGGGACTTCTGACAGATTTGAGGGAGGATTTGCTCGGTCCGTGCTCCTCCGTCATCTGCCGGTACCCGTTTGCCAGAGGGAGAGCTTTCGCCGTGCCGCAGGGCCACCCCCTGCTCCCCTCCGGGTCCTGGCGAGGCTGGAGGTGGGAGGAAGGGTCTGGAGAAGCACTTTGGGGCTGGGATGTGATGGGAAGGGCGGAAAAAGGCTCCGGAACATCACAATAGTGGGCTGCTCGTAAGTGCGTGGTGTCACACGGGCTGCCACTTGCAAAACAGAGTTGGGCACCGGGGACTTGTTCTGTTGATGTAGACATTGGGGGGGAAGCATTTTCCCACCAGTGTTTCCCACTGGTCATCCCCATCCCTTCCAGGTGGTGGTTTCAAACTGGGGATGCTCTTGGGGGCAGGGGGGGAGGGATGCATCTGGGGAAACCGAGGCCAAGGGGGCACCCGGTGTCATGGGAGGCCTGGGGACAAGGGGTCTTGGGGACAGGGACCCGTGATGCTGGGTCCATACACTGTCCCGGTCCTGCTGGCAGCCCATGAAGGGCAGCCCAAAGTTACGGAGCCCTTAAGGACGGTGGTATTGAGGAGATTTAAAAATAGAAGAAATGGCAAAAATAGGTGAGGTGTTGAGGCAGTCGGTTCTTAGGAGCTCGTGGTCGTGGCCGTACCTGTTCCTGCGTGTCCCAGGGGGCTGAGAAGTGCTATTTAAATTTTCACATCCGTGGAGCTGTGTCGGGTGGAGAAGCGGCATCGCTTCGGGTGGGTCTGGATGCCCCAAAATTCGACGGGATCTTTTGGGGAGAAACTGCTCTGTAAATGCTTCGTCCCCTGTTCCTGCTCCTAAAGACCCTGCATCCTGGGGTGCAAATCATGGCTTCGAGTCGCTTGGCTCCATGTTTGTGTCCCTGTCCCCTCCTCTGGCCTTTCTGCCGGGGCTCGGAAAGGCTCCGTGGCAATGCTGGGTTCCGTGGCACACGCGTGTCGGGCACCCGTACCCAGTGGCAGGAGCCATGTCCGAGAACCCAGCCAGCTGATCTGCACCCTCCCTCGCAGGGAAGCTCTGGGCATCCATCAGTCTGTTAATTGCGCTAATTAGAGAATGGGGAGGTGTTAATTGGAAAACCCTGGTGTCTTGCCTGGTTNAACCCTGGTGTTTTGCGTTGGTTTTTGGGGGGGGGGGGGATGTCAATAAAAATGAGTTGATGACTTGGCGTGGCGCGTGCACTTTGCAGGTTAGTGGCAAGTCAGGGATGTCAAGGAAATGTTACCGCTCGGATGAAGCAATTGTTAATTAAAAAGCAACAGTAATTAATATACTCTCATTGCCATATGGTACTACTAAAGGCGGGGTGGGGGGTGTTCTTTATTCCATTTTGTATTTCTCTGTTTCCTTTTCTTTGTCCTGCGAAAGGTGCACGTTTAAGTAAAAAGGAGGGGGGGGGTGTGTGTAGAAAAAAAGGCAGAGTGCTTATTCAGTGAAGTGATTTTTTTTTTTGAGCCTGAAATGGTAATTAGCAATCCATTTGCACAGCTTCTGTTGCTCGTTGCCATTAGAGGGGTCTCCTCCCCTCCCCTTTTAAGTAAAACCATCCTTTTCTGCTCGGGTTGTATCTTCTGCGATGGCTGTCTGCTCAGGGTCCCTGCCTGGGGGAAGGTCTGATCCTGCTGCATCCCAGCGTACGGCGAATCCCTAAAATATCGGGTGTGTTTGAACTGAAATAGATGAAGAAGCTGGCGCTGGGATGCTGCAGAGAGCCCTCCCGTCTGTGCACAGGGATGCACGTGTGCCTCAGGGCTTGCCAGCCGGGTTTTGCTCTTCCCAACGCGGCTTCAGCCATCCCGGATCAGCCCCGGCTGGAAAGGCACTCACTCCTAATTTAAATCGACTTAATAACATTGCAGACACTGGCTTCGTTTCTTTAAGGTTTTGTAAAACTTTTATATGAATGGAAATATTTTCGTTATTATTATTAGTAGTAGTATTATTACTTTCTTTTATGACTTCCCTTGCAGCGTTGGGAACCCAGACACACCAGCATCCCAGTAGGGTTTTGCGAACGGGAAGTGGAGTTTTACTAGACTTGGAGAGGGAACCCAACTGGCCTGGTGTCCAGGGCTGCGGGAATCACCCGCCTGGACCCCAACGTCAGCTCCTCTGCTCCAGCATCCCGCCTCTGGCAGGGGCTGGGGCCGGCAGAGCAAGCCCACGGTTACAGCTCCTCCACCAGAAGAGATTTCCTCCTAATTCCCAATAGTTAAGCTTCAATTTATGCCCCGGAGCCAGGAAAGTTTTATATCCTTTCCAAAAAACTTTTTTTTTTTTGCCTTTTTTAATACTTCCTGTTGTAACTCTGGATATTCTTGTTCTCCGTATAAAAGTCAAATCCCTTTTTTTTTAATTTTTCTTTTTTTATTTGAATCCTGCTGAGTTTCTGGCCGTGGTGATGTGTGACTGCCGGACACGGGCAGAGCCAGGCTTTCCTTTCCCCGTGGGGCCGCTGGCCGGGTCGAAACACAGAGCAGGCGGCAGAATTTGGGAAGGAAAATGGGAAAAGTAACAGCAATAATTTAATATTTCTTCAGGCTCTTGTTTCACATCTGTGGAGGGAAGGAGCAAGTGTAGTTTTGGAGGGTAAAAGGTGGTTTTCTTTCTTCCAGCTTTTTTTTTTTTCGTCCCTCTTTCTTTATTCCTCTCCCGTTTGAAACTCGCTGCTCGGCTGTGAGCGGTGGTGGGTGAACGCTGATCCTACCCGCCGGTGGGGAAGGAGTTGGGATTGAATGGGATAAAGCCGTGTCCTGTGCTTACCCAGAGAGTAAGTGGGTTTCGGGAAGGAGGGAGAGACCCTCGGCTCTGGTGGGGCTTTCTGTGACCCCAGCCCGCTCTGCCGGGGCTGGATGAAACCCCGGGGGGGCTCAGAAAGCGGCTGACAGGAGTGTCAGGGTGTGATGCTGGATGGAGGTGGTGATTTTCCTTCCCGTGCCAGCCTGGATCTGGGAGTTTTCCCTTGGAGAGGGGAGATGGACCTTTGGGTTTACAGCTGGCAACCTGACCACTAATCGAACCCAACTGAGCAAAGATTCTTCCTCTCGTGGCTTTGAAACCAGGCCCTGGAGCTCTTTGGGAGTCCTTCCCCTTGCCCAGCCACGTTAATTTCAACAGCGTTTCAGACCCGAAGCCGGGGGGTAAGGGATGCTTTTAGCACCCAGATCCCCGCATCCNTAAAAGGTGGTTTTCTTTCTTCCAGCTTTTTTTTTTTTTAAATTTCTTTTTCCTCCCAAGGCAGCATCCATAGGAAAGCATCCCATCCTTTCTCGGGGAGCTGCATCCCGGCTCCTGCGCTTCCAGCAAAACCAAAGCCCAATAATCCCGTTAACCTTGAGCTCTCCCGGCGGCCACCGGGGTGTCACCCTGCGCGGGTTTGGCAGTGCCAGGACGGCAGGAGGGAGCCGGCAGCTCCACATGGGAATTAATGTCAGTCATATACCCTGCGGAAATGACTTTTGAAATGCATATAATCTCAAACATGCAAATGAGAAGCTTGCTTCACCCTGTTTAATATGAATGATCAGCTTCTGAATAGCTATTATTACACGCCACATTTCAGCAATTATGTTGTTCGCGGTTTGTCNAGGAGTGTCAGGGTGTGATGCTGGATGGAGGTGGTGATTTTCCTTCCCGTGCCAGCCTGGATCTGGGAGTTTTCCCTTGGAGAGGGGAGATGGACCTTTGGGTTTACAGCTGGCAACCTGCCCACTAATCGAACCCAACTGAGCAAAGATTCTTCCTCTCGTGGCTTTGAAACCAGGCCCTGGAGCTCTTTGGGAGTCCTTCCCCTTGCCCAGCCACGTTAATTTCAACAGCGTTTCAGACCCGAAGCCGGGGGGTAAGGGATGCTTTTAGCACCCAGATCCCCGCATCCTGCCGTGTATCGGGGTGCCAGTGGCTTTTCCAGGGTGCAACACCCCCTGTGCCCTGGTCCCCCAGCTCAGCACGTTAGCTTAGGAGCTTGTGGTGGTCAAATGGAGCTCTGGATGGCTGTCCTTCAGGCTGTTGGCACTCCCCAGCTCTGCTCCTGGCATTGCTTGCAGCACCTGTGGGCACCCTTTGCCAACGCAAACCCTGCAGCTGGGACCCAGGGAGGAGTTCTGCCCTCGTGCCCCGGGTGTAACAGGGTGATGGGCAGGGAGAGTTTACAGGGATAAAAACCCATCCACGAAGGCCAAGCGGCTTCCCCCCCCTTTGCCTTGCGAGGGGGAAACCTGGAATGGCATGAAATGAAGTGCAAGAGCTGCAAAATGCCGCTGCAGGGGTCTGGTGTGGGGCTGAAAATGGGGGGCAGGTGCTGTAGCCCCTGCAGTGAAGGTCCAAGTGCCCAGCTTGGTCCTCGGAGAGCATCCAAAGGGTACGGCGGGAGTTAGGGGTATGGCAGCACGAGGGGGGGCACAGAGGCATCCAGGAGAAAGGCAGGGTTTGCCATCTGATATTTTCTGAAGCCCCACCACCCTCTTTGTTTTTGCCACATCCTGGCTCCCCCGGTACCTTTGGGTTTCCTCAGCGAGCGTTGTGTGAGGTGGCTTTTCCCACTGGGAAGTGCTGGTTGTGCTGGGTTTTGCTGGGAGCTGAAGTGCTTTGTGGCAACGCGTTAAGTTTACTGAGGTGTTTTTTGCAGGCTCCGTGTGCGTGGTGTGCAGCCTGGCTGAAACTTCAGCTTTGGTGTCTCCCGCGTCTCAGAGTGAAGTGTTTTGGGATTCTCTTGGAAAAAAAAAACCAAAAAACCCAGATTCCTAGGGTTTTATGTCTTGTATCAGGCTGGGAGAAAGCCGAGAACACGATGGTTTTCTAAGAGATGGGTCGCACTTGCCTTGCACTGGAGCTGCAGAGGGCTGGCAGCGTGTTCGTGGCAGCTCACTCTGCTGCATGGTGATTTTTGGGAGTAAATTGAACGCCGCTAAAACTGGCCAGGGTTTGACATCCCATCCCTGCATCTCCCTTGCCAGACTTCATGGGGATGGGAGATGGGGCAGGGCGAGGATGGGGCACGAGGCAGGCGGAGGTGGGGATGCCAAAGCCAAGGATTTCGGACTCTCTTCTCAACCTCTGCTCTCTCCTCCTCTTCCTCAGGTCCCGCTAGCAAGTCATGATGGTTGAATCCGCCTCGGAGACGATACGGTCCACTCCCTCCAGCCAAAACGGGGTCAGCAGCCTCAGCAACCAGCCTGATGGCGGCGGGGGCGGCGCAGGGGGTGGCGGCGGAGGGGGCGGCGGGCGTGAAGGAGCTGCCAGTGGGGAGACCAACGGCGAGATGAGCCCCGTGGAGCTCCTGCACTTCCAGCAACAGCAGGTAGGAGGGACACCCCAGTTCCTTCTCATACCCACCTTACACAAGGGGATGTGGAACTGAGTCCTTTAAAGGTTTGGGGGCAACACCCAGTTTTACACCCTCCCTTTTTCTCCCGGGGCTGGCCCAGGAGGTGGGATGGCACCAGACTTGGGTCATCCCTGTTGAAGTTGTGGTGCTGCCCCAAAAAACCAAGTGCTTGCCCTTCGGGGGTCCACATCCCTCAGGAGGTGGAGCCCATCCATCCTTGTAGCTGGCGGGCTCGGTGGCTGCTGCTTTGGGGGTGGCCATGTTTTTGGGGGAGGTCCCCATGTGCTGGTGGCTCTGCCTGCTCAGTCCCCCCGTCGGTGGCGAGGGGAAGGGGGGAAAGTGGGGCAGGAAAGGGAAGGGAGGGCTCTGAGAGCGGAGCAAAGACCTTTTGGTTGTAAGATAAGGAGCAGGCTGTCTCTGAGTCTGTATTTAGTTATCTGGAGGTGAAAAAGGTGGTCCCCCCCCTTCTCTGGGGCTCGTGGTGCCTTCAGCGGAAGAATTACCCACATGCGTGGCCTAAATCACGTGTGACTGCGACACGTGCGTGCAAGAGCTTGGTCCTTGTGCACACACGTGTGCACCCCAGGGGAGCTGTGTGGCACACGTCTGCCCTCACACACCCGGGCGGCTGTGGGGAAAGGGACAGGGGGTGGAGGGGGCATAGGGCAGGGGGAGCCACAAGATGTGTGCGTGCCTGCAGGTTACCTTTCAAAACAAACTTGGGAGAAAACATAAATTTTCCTCCTCGGATACTAAATAAGGCAATGATCCCTGCCTCGTATGGAGATCGCCTCCCTGAGCCATAAATTCCAGCGTGAAAGCTGTAAAAAATTGCTGTGTCTGATACTTTAGTAGTGAGTGCTGTAAATCCATTACCTGAATAACAGCCGTTTCTCACGCAGTTAAGCCCCTGTTCCCCTGATCTGCAGGGTAATCATGCGTGTAATGCCGCTGCGAGTCACCCCTGCCGAAGGAGCCGCCGCTCGCTCCCCCCCCTCCTCTGCCATCCCCGCGCCGGGGACGGCCCCGAATTTCACCGAGCGGCCGCCGGAGCCAAGGGTGGATAGGAGATAGGTATCCCTGCGTGGCAAAACGGGCAGTGTGGTTGTGAAACCACGGGGTTATCTCCTCCAGAAAACAAGGGGAGGGGGAAAAAAAAAAAAGAAAAAAAGAAAAGGAAAGAAAAGAAAAAGAAAAACCCCCAAAATAAGGTTTTTGCAGTGCGGAGCTTTGAGGATGTCGGCTCATCCCCGTGGATGTCGCTCCCTGAGCTCACCCGGTAAATGCTGCCCTGCCCAAGGCACAGCCAAGGTTTAATATCATCCTTTTGCCGTTCTTCTTTTCGGATTCCCAGTGTAATTACCTCGGGGAAACGTGGAATTAGGAAGGCAGAGGGTTTGGTCAACTTCCCAAAACAAATGACATCTGCAACGACAGCACCTTGCGGGGAGGGGGAAAAAAAAAGCCAACAAAAAAAAAACCCCATCCTCAGGACTATTAATCTTCATGCTTCAGGGAACAGGCTGAGCACCAGCTGGGGTCAGGAATAAATGTCCCCATATAGAGAGTTTTGCACAATTAAGTGCTTTATGGAGGCTTTACACCATCCTCGGGAGCATCCAGCCTTTGCCCCTTGTCGCAGCCGGGCTCTCGGACCACTGGGCTGTTCCCCGTCTGACAGCTCCTCCGTCCCGAGCTCTCGGAATGTCAGTGCTCGATCCTTACTTGTATTTAACTGTATGAAATCCCTGAGAAAGGTTAGGAATCCTGGAGGGACGGGAATCCACCACTCGACCACCTTCCCCAGGCTTGAAGGGCCATAAAACTCCCTGTCCGTAGGGGTTTGTGTGGGCAATGCAGCTCCCTGAGGGCACGTCTCTGCCCTGGTTTTGGGCTGGTTTTCCATCTTTTTTTGGGGGGGAGGAGGGGAGGAAAGGTGGTTTTGATCTCCTTTGGGGCCCACGGTGCCTCTGCTGTCACCCTTCTGAAAGGGTGAACCCAGACAGCCCTGGGGCTTGTTAAGGGATGCTGCCCAGAGGTGAGTGCCCCAGGTGGGAGCTTGAGGGGAGGTGGGTGTATTGTGGGGTGCTCGGGGACCCCCTGAAGCTATTTTGGGGAGTCCCTGGAGCAAGAGGACTAC
>VXBJ01003388.1:25430-62764 GCA_013400055.1 Nycticryphes semicollaris
ACAAATTCCTACAAAAAAAAAAAAACAGGTCTCCAAAATCCAGGAGCTGGGATTTAAAGATTGGGGAGGGGTGCTCTCAGCTGGATTTGGTGGGGGGGTGGTTGTGGCTTTATGGGGCAGGGGGTGACAGGGCAGGAGCACAGAGGGGCTCGGAGCAGGGATATCCTGTGGGGAGTCATGGGGAAAGTCCCCAAGCCCGATGGCCACACGGTAGCTCTTCCCAAATGGCAATCCCATGGAAAAGGAGCCATCTGGAAAATCCAGCCACGCTAGTGTTGGTCGGCGTAATTTTTAATATGAAAAAAAAAAAACCAAACCCAACATTGCAGTTTATTGCAGGCACATGTTAAAGAAATGTTAAGTTATTAAACAAAAATATGACTTCTTTTAAAAAAAAAAAAAGCAGCAAACCAGACTGTTTTTTTGGGTAGTTAAAGAAGGGTGTGGATGGGGGGAGGAGAGGCACTTCTCTGCCGTAGAAAAGCTACCATTCTATAAAACATGTGATCACATCTCAAATATATTGTGTAATCCGCTATTATTAGGGTATTTAAGATAAAAACGAGACTGGAGCACTTAAGTGAAACTCATCTCTCTATTAGGTTCCTTGATTTATACTTCATATTTTACTAAGTACAAATGCAGGAGGTTTGGGGTTTTTTTCTTTTTTTTTTTTTTAATCTTTTTTTTTTTTTTTTTTTCTCCCCATTCCACGGGGTGGGATTGTTGGGAGCTTGTTCCTGGTGTTCTTCATTAGTGGGAATGGGTTTAACCCCTCGCCTGCGAGGACTGGGGAGTCAAGAGTGGAGGAATAAAGTCCAGAAGCATTAACTCCAGAAGCATCTGGGGCCGAGGGAGAGGCCCAGAGCTGGTTGTAAAAAGGACTTTTTTTTTTTTTTGCTTTTTTTCCTCCCTCCCCTCCCTTGTGAAGAATTGTGTCATTTTTGTTAATTTTGATCTCTTTGAGCCATTTGGTTCTGGTTAAGCGAGACCGGGGCTGGGCTTGGGTGGAAGTGCTTCTCAATATGGCATCATTTACCGTTAATATCCATCTAAAAATATCCGTGTGTGTGTGTTGTTTTAATAGCTCTAATTCTGGAATGTGACGCTGTCTTTTTTACGAGGTTAGTGTAAAAAATCTTCTTTTTTTAACATTTATTCATCCCTTCCCGACCTCTTTCTACCCTCAAAAAGGAACAGGGGGAAAAGGGAAGATACAGACTCTCCTTATGGATCCTCTTCCTTGCAAAATTCTTGTTTTAATATACTTTTGTTTTTTTTCCCACTTTGGTGGCTTTTTGCTTGTTTGGGGGTTAAAACCCTGTGCGAAGCTTTGATCCCATCCAGGTGGAAAATCCCTCAGCTATTTTTGGGCAGTGGTTCCCATCCTGAGCGGGGTGAATCCTCTGCCCCACCAACGCCACCACCACGGCACGGCCGACGCGCCGCTTTTGGCTCCGGCATCTGGAGCGTCCGGGCACCACTGGGTGTAATTAAAAAGTACTGCCTTGTAAAATGAAATACCTGGGAGAACAAGGTGGTTTAAAAATACCCTGGGCGGGATTTTCTGTTGCACTGTTTGGTTTTGGGGAGGCCCAGGCCTGGGCTTTTAGGGATGTCTCCAGCCTCACCAAAGTGGTGGGTTTTCGTTGGGTTTTTTCTAAGTTCTTGACCCAGTTTGACCAGGGAGGTCTCGCAGAGACGTGGTTTGGGCGGGTTTTGTGGGGACAAAAGGTGGCCAAGCAGAGATGAGGGGTTAATGTTGGGGCTGAAGAGTGTCTCAGCCCACCCTAAATGGGATGGGAGCCGCCGTCTCATCTTCCTGGGCTCCTCCATCGCTGGGGCCACGTGGGACCTGGTGTTGCCCATGGGAGAAAGGGGAGTTTGTGGTGTTTCCATGGAGAAGGCAGCCAAAAGCTGGCCCTCCCGCCTTCCTGGGGACCTCCATCACCTACAGGGTGGAGGGATGGAGTCCCACCATCTGGAGCATAAGCTCTTCAGGGGAGAATTAATGATCAACCCCAGGTACATTGGGTGGAAGCTAGGATAACGGGGCTGCTTCCTTGCTGGAGGGTGAGATGCTTTTGTCGGAAGTCAGGGGGGAGGATCCAGCCTTGGTTTGTCCAGCGAGTTGGATCAATCCCAGGCATGGTTTGGGCATTGGCTGGAAGAGGCAGCCCAGAGAGATGGGGGAGTCTCCGTCTCTGGAGACATTCCAAACCCGCCTGGACATGTTCCTGGGGGACCTGCTTTGGGTGGACCTGCTTTGGCAGGGAGTTGGACTGGATGATCTCCAGAGTTCCCTTCCAACCCCAGAGCATTCTATGTGACCCTTTCCCCATCCCACCACGCACCTTCCAGCATCTTTTAGAGACTGGCCTCTGTGGCATCACTGGGAAAAACACCCCACAGGCCCAGCGTGGGGCACACAGAGGTGCTGAGCCTGGGGGAGGCTTCTCCTCCATCGTGCCAAGGACTTGTCTAAGTAATTTCAGCTTTTGGGTTGCCTTTAAAAATATTTGTTTAGAAACCAGGATAGCTGCAGACTGTGTTTTATTTCTACTGTGGACCTTTTACCGAACTGTAGGGCTGCCCAGCTGGAGAAATGGCACAAAATGCACCAAGAAACTGGTGCAACCTTGGCTGAGATTTTTCAGTTTAGTTTTAAAATAAGCTAAAATAGCTAAATGAGCAAAATCCCACCAGGTTGAGAGCTTTCCTACCCCGAGCATGGCTCTGCCTGGGTTAGGAGGCTTTGGGAGTTGCTCTGAACTGAGGTTTTATGAGCCCCTGTGTAGCCTGGAGGTAGTTGTGGGTCACCCCCAGTAAACTCTGGGTCACCATCCTCTTCCTCAGCTCCGGAACCTGCTGCTGTTGCTGCTGCTCTTGGGGAGGGCAAAGCTAAAGAGCATCAGCTCTTGACATAAGTGTCTGAGACATTACAAACTTTTTAATGGGATAATTTGCTGATCAAAGGGAGCCATGGAGGAGCATGATGAATCTGACACAACCCATTCGTTCCTAATTACGGGTAACGTTCTAATGATTCTTCAATAACACCATGCAGCAGGATACGTTTCTTTTTTTTTTAAAAAAAAAAAGTAATTTTTTTTTCTCCGATTCACAGAGCCAGGAGGTGAAAGCCCATCTGCTCCCAGTGGAAGACTTTCTCCCTTCTGCTTTCACGTCTCCTCAGCCCTAAGGAGGGGTTGTGGGTGACGCTCTCCTTGCTCATCCCTATGATCCTTGCTGTCCCTATCCTTGCTTTATCCCCCCAGTAGCCGAACTGGTTCTCCTGCCCTGTGGGGTGAGAGTAACAAATACAGATAACCCGATCTTCCGCATCCTGAAATTCAATTCTTGGGGGTCCACCTGCCTCGTGCAGCCCTGCAACAAGTTTGCAGACCCCTGTGGCACCAGTCAGAGCATCCTTCCTTTGCAAGAGGAGCTGAATTTAGGCTGAAGTGGCAATCACTGCCGGGTGGTGGGGAGGGAGGGGGCAGCTCCGGGGCGCTGGTGGGGAGGCCCCTGTGTGCAATTGTAAGGCCATGTCATTTTTTTTTTCTTCCTTTTCTTTCCCCCCTGTAAATCTTGTAATTTCGTGCTTCAGAGCACAACAAAGTGAGAGAGCCAGCGGGGAGTGAATTAAATTCCCCCCTGAGAGGCGGTGCGGGGTGGGCAGCCGGCGGTGGGGCTGAGCCAGCCGGGCGCTGGGGGACACGGTGGCACCCGTGGGCCAGCCAGTATTTGGGTTTAGAAAGAGAGGTTCTGGGAGAAAACCTGCTTAGCTCTTCGCCTTGGGTGCTGGCATTGTGTCTCTTGGGGTTTTCCCCTCTTTGCTGTATTTCCTGCGCTGGCTGCAGTAATTTTTGTTGGGCCAGGGCAGGGACCTGCCACGCCAGGTCACCTCTTTGAGATGGTCCTTGCAAACCCCTGAGGAATTTCACGTGGTGCGGACGGAGGAACCAAATCCATGCAAACCTCTGTCAAATGGGCAGGTGGAAAAATAGGTAAAGCTCAGGCAGATGAAGCACACGTGGGATGGATCCTTGGGTGGATGCCCTGGACCTACCGGTGCTGAGCAGCCGTCGATTGAATTCCTCCACCCTTGGCTTTTAACTGGAATTACTGTTTTCATTTCCAAAAGTAATTAAAATATCAGACCTTGAGCTGCCGTAACTGTCACATGCTTTTTGTGTTCACATTACCGATGCACATCTATTACTGTTAATAACAGGGGAATAACATGCCCGTGGAGAAACGCGCTTCGTGCTGGGGCTGCGCCGTTGTTGGGACTTGGACCATGGGCCCGTGCCATCGGCTATTCCCGGCAGCACGTTGCCACCTCTGCCCTTTAGGATTTTATTTCAGTCGTTTGGGTAAAGCGAGTTAGTGGTGATGCTGGTTTTGAGCATCTCCAGCCGGTGGGCAGGGGTGGGCATGGGGCAACCCCAGAACTTCATCGTGGGAGCATAACGTTGGGGTCCCACGTGCTTCTGAAACTCCTTGAGCTTTTGACTTTCTTGGGGCATTTTGGCTCATGTGTGTGGTGACAGACACAGCCGGGCAGGGGGTGCCCTGCACCGCCTCTGGGGCCCAGCTCTTGAGTTTGGGACCCTTACTTTGAAATGATAGTTTGGGGGTTTTTTTGGGTTTTTTTTGGTTTTTTTTAATAGAACAAATAAGGCTGCGTCTGCTAAAACCCTCAGCTCACAGCTGCCAGATTTAGCAACAGCTCTTAAAAACTCTCATTTTGCAAGTGCACTTCTAATGCCGGCCCATGTGCAAGGAGCGAGTCAGGTGGATTTATCCACCACAATAAAAATGCAGCACCGCTCGGGCATCCTTTGCTTTCCATCTGTTCCATGCCCCCTTCCCGAGCAGCCCCCTACGGAGAGGAGCACAAAACGGGGTCTTTTGATTAAAAAGCAGGTAAATAAGTCTTCATGGATGCTTCAAGGCCAGGCTGGATGGGGCTTGGAGCAACCTGCTCTGGTGGGAGATGTCCCTGCCCAGGGCAGGGGGGTTGGAACTTGGTTGATCTTTAAGTTCTCTTCCAACTCTAACCATTCTATGCTTCTACGCTCTGTTGAGCAACTGTTTAAGGGTGCTCCTTGGTGCAATAAACAGTGAGTGACCCGGAGCCGGGTGCATTAAGGTGCATCCACGCTGCGGGTGATGCTGCTCTGGTTTGGGAGGGAAGGAGGGAGGGAGGGAAGGAAGGAAGGAGGGAGAAGGCGGCGGTGTGGGCTGGGGGGCTTTCTTCTTTAGAGCTGGAAATGCGGAGAATTAACAAGCAGGCCCTTTCTGGGGGCAGGCGGCCGCCTCCTGGAAGGCGGGTGGGTGATTTACGGCCAGGGTGATGACAGCCGGGGGAACCCGCGCGCCACCGAGCCGGGTGCTGACCCCTAATGCAAACCTGGCCCCCAGGCAGGGCCACAATGACTTGGTTGTTCAGAAATATACCCTGGAATTAAAAAAAAAAAAGAAAAAAAAAGAAAAATTCCCTTAAAAACAAAACTGAGCAGCATATGAGGAAGCGGGTCTGGGAGCAGCAGCCGGGTACCGCAGGGTTGTTTGCGTTAGGGCTTTATTCCATCTCCTGGCTCCTGAATGAAGCTCCTTTTCTTGGCTTGCACACACACACATACATACACACACACACCAGTGCTCATCCGTCACTGGTCGGCTCTTCCGCCGGCTGGCCCTTGCTCCTCTCCCATCCTTGTCTTTTGCAGGATTTCCCTTCCTTTCACCAACTTTTTTCAGCAGTTGATGCTGCTGTGCACGGCTCACTCACAGTTGCTTGTGCCTGCATGTGTTTCCACACCTGTTTTTTATCCATTTATCATGGAACCATAGAATGATTAGAGTTGGAAGGGACCTTAAAGATCATCCAGTTTCAACCCCCTGCCCTGGGTGGGGACACCTCCCACCAGACCAGGTTGTAATGAGGGCTTTTGGAAGAATACAGGATTGCCCCCAAAGTCCCCATGGCCCCAGGTTATGGGGCGCAGGGGGACCAGTGGCCTGTAGTGGGATGTACTGGTCATACTGGTGTGGCAGGCTGGGGGCGCTGCTCTCTCCTTGCGCATCATTCGTACCTCGTGGATCAAACCCATGCAGAGCCCATCCAGGCACTGCTCCGGGGAGCATGTCTGGAGGAGGGAGAAGGAAGAGGAGGGCACCCTTCCTCCTGCCCACCCGCTGTGTCTCTTTTGCAGGCTCTCCAGGTGGCACGCCAGTTCCTGCTGCAGCAAGCCACGGGGCTGAGCTCCCCCAGCAGCAACGAGGGCAAGCAGCCGGCAGTGCAGGTGAGCCCCGAGGACGTGCGTGTGTCTGTCCCCGTCACCCTCTTTTTCACGAAGGGCTCCACCTCACGTTGATGCAGTGGGAAAGCGGATGTGAAAATACGCGTTGGCTCCGTCTTCGGGATGGCCAAAGCACACCAGGAGCCCACAAAGAGTTAAATCCCCTGTAAACCTCCAGAAATATATTGGTTGGGGGGTTTTGGAGGGTTTTTGTGGTCCCTCCCCATCTATGGTGACATGGGGGGAAAAGGTGATGCGATGGAAGGGCTGGTTCCAGGTGGGTTAAGTGCCAGTGAGAGAAGGTCACCGTATGCCATCGTAACACGGGGCGATGGGAGCGTTTTGGGTGGGGAGGTGCAGATTTTCCCTGGGGTTGGGGCACCCCAGGATTGATGCCGGGTGCTGTGAGTGGGGCACGGGGCTGGATAAGGGATGGTCCCTTGAGGCCAGAGCCAGGGCAGGTTCCCCCAGCGTGGGACAGCCACTGGGACAGGACAAAGGCCCATCTGGGATGGGGTTTTGTAGTACTGGCGGGGAAACGGGGCATTGGGTGGATGCAGCACCCTTGGGTGACATCCTGCTCCCCTTTGCTGCCCTCCTCTGCCAAAGGAAAGGGGCAGAAAATGGGAAGAAAAGGGGTAGAAGAGAGGTGTGAACCTGGGGAGAGGGAGGCAGTGAGAAGCAAAGCCCAAGCGATGGAAAGTGACAATTTAAATAGCTGTGCGGAGGGGCTCTCCCTTCAGGCTAATTAAATTTATCGGAGAACAGCAGGTTACCTTATTAGAGCCACGTGGGTTTAATTAACAAAGGAAAGTAATTAGCACAAGCGCTCTCAGAGCTGGAGGTCCTGCCTATGCCAGGCTGAGCCAGCACAACAACGGGAGGGCAGCGAGAGCCGGGGCTGGGATGGGCAATCACCGGCTCCTCTCCCAGTGCCATCCCAGTACCGGGATGGGTTCAGGGGAGCCCAAAGCCCAGCTGCTCCAGCGGGTTGGGAATCAGCAGCTGGGTACGAGCTGCAGGAATTAGTCAGGGCTCCTGCGGCACAAACAGGCAGCTTTTTCCAGTGGTGCTCGCAGGAAGGAAATGCAGTCACTGCGTGGAAAATGTCTGTGAAGGACAAAGGCAGCGAGGGTGAAGTCAGATTCCGGTAACCAGCACCTCGCTCCCCTCCATGGGTGCGTGTCCCTGCCTGCACTTTGTCTGCCTGTGCTTCTCCTCCTCCTGCCTGCACTTCTTCTGCCTGCACTTCTCCTCCTGCCTGTACTCTTCCTTCTCCTCCTGCTTGTACTCCTCCTTCTCCTCCTGCCTGCACTTCTCCTCCTGCCTGCACTTCTCCTCCTGCCTGCACTTCTCCTCCTGCCTGCACTTCTTCTGCCTGCACTACTTCTTCCCCTCCTGCCTGCACTTCTCCTCCTCCTGCCTCCACTTCCCCTCCTGCCTGCACTACTTCTTCTCCTCCTGCCTGCACTACTTCTCCTTCTGCCNCCTCCCTGCCTTCCCCCTCCTGCCTGCCCTTCTTCCCCTCCTGCCTGCACTTCTCCTCCTGCCTATCTCTTACGGCTCTCGCTGCCGCTTCCCCGGCTGCAGTGCACACATGCTTCGCTCGCTCACTCACCGCTGGCTTCACATCCCTTTTTCTCCCCTTCTCTGCTTTCTCTCCTCCCCTCCCTGCCCATCTGGCCGGTGGCTTTGCCTTTGCCGGAGTGAACTGGATCTGCCTTCCCCCCACACACACACACACACTCCCCTCCTCCCTTTCTGCCTTGCAAAAAGACTTGTGAAAGTTGTAGACGTGAGTCAGAAATAGCTCATAACTCAGCAGCGACCGGCCTCTTCCTCCCCCCAGCCTTCCCCACCACGGCCCCGCCGGCAGCTGGAGTGGGATCTGACCGAGGGGAGATAGAGGATTAAGCAGACTCCTTTGAAAGGAAGTTTATCTAACGGCAGAGTGGTGTGGATGAGACTGGCCAGGACGGCTGGAGGAGGAGGAGGAGGAGGAGGAAGGCTGGGTCCCAGTACAGCAGCCACCAGCTGGGGAAGGAGGGGGGAGCGCGGCAGTACCGGGGTGTTTATTGTGATGTTTGGGACCCTGTGTGCCAGCCTGGACCCCTAGTGGTTTTTTCCTGGGGACATGGGGCTGTGCCACAGCCCCCTGGGGCTGGATTTCCGCATCACATGGGGGATTTGGGGTCCGAAAGCAGAGTGTTGTCCTTCAGGAGCATCCCAGCACCCAAATCCCCGGAGTGCTGCGGTTCCTCGTGTTTTCCGACACCAGGCGTTCACAGCCCCTCTGTCACCTTGCTGATGGGGACAGGGCACTGATGGGGCACCAAGCCAGTGGGGATAGCAATGACAGGCAGCGATGGCGTGTTCTTAACAACAAACAAGGAGCTGCTGGGCTTGATAGGATCTTGGGGTTTGGGGTGGTTTTGGGTTTTTTTGGAGTATGGACCCTCCCCCCAGATGCCTGGAGGTGTGTTTGGAGACCCTCACAGCTGCATCTAAAAAAAACCCCAACCTTCCCCCACCCCATGAAACGTTTTGAAGCGGTTTGATTTCTTTGCACCTTCAAAACTATTAGAAACCGGGTGGATGTTGATGAAATGTTGCATTTGAGGAGTTTTGAGGAGCTTGCATTTTGAGGAGCCACCGGGCCCTGTTGTCCTACCCAAGGCTGGTCGGGAGAAGCGGATCCTGCCAGGATCCTGTCGGCATGGGGAGGTGCTGTGTGTTGGGAAATGCAGTGGGGAGTCCATATTTTCAGTGCTGGGACCTTCTGGGCTCGGAGGCAGCGATGAATCGTGGGGTACCCTTTTGGGGTCCCTTCGCTACCTGGGCCCCCAGAGCCGAGGGTCTCCCAGCTTCCAGCGGGATCCACTTGCCGAGGGTTACAAAGGCTCAGAAAGGGGAGAGGGGCTGAAAAGGCACCGAGGGAAGGGGAGAGGAGTTTGGAGCAAACTGCGGGAAATTGCTTTTCTTTTGTCTACTGCGGCGGGGAGGGCAGCGGAGCGGAAAAGTGTATTTTGTTGATTTGAAACTTGAGTGAAATGGGTAATGAAGACAGATCAATACCAGCCCTTCTGCGTTGCCTCTCCAGGAAAAAAAAAACAACTACAGCAGCCCCGTCCGTCTCGGCGCTAGATTTTTCCATTTGAACTCGCAGCAGCACCGTCCATCCCCGCTCCCCCCGACGCTGCCTTCCCGGAGCCCTCGGCTCTGCCACCGCCGCCACCGTCCCGCTCCGTGCTCCCCGCTGGCACAGCAGCGTTTTGGGTTAACTCAGGAAAGGAGTCGCTTCAATCCCTGTGGATTTGGTGTGAGGAGCCCTGCCAGGGTGCCCATGGATCCCGCCCAGACGATGCTCGGGGGGCAGCGGCTCACCCCGAGCCGTGCTGAGGAAGGGGCTGCCGGGCAGCGAGCGCTCCGGCTTCTGCCTCCAGCATCCCCCAGCCAGCTCCTTTTCAACTTTCAGCCACTCGCAGCCCAATTATGCGCGATTTAGTGCCTCCCCGGCGGGGCGAGCAGCAGCGCTAACGAGGATGCATGTGGGGTTGGCCACGCAGGGGATGGATTCCTCCTTTTCTTTGCGTGGCGCTGAACATGAGAGGCTGGTTGTCCTCCACGCGGGTACCCCGGCACCCGCTCGCCCCATGCTGCTGCCCTCCTCCTGCCACCACCACCCAGGGCAGTTACACCTTTGGTGGTAAAGCTGTTCAAAGAGTTCATAAAATAACCTCAAACCCAGCCTGGCATGTGGAGCTGGTGCAAATCCTGGGTGGGTTTCTCCTCTGAGCTGGGTAGATTTTAGTCCCTTGTCTCTGTCCCATCATGGTAAGGTCCAGACGCAGCTTGGTGTGAGCGGAGAGGGGTTGGAGCGGCGTTTGGGTGGCCCTGTGTCACCCATCAAGGTATATATAACCGCGTGACACCGATGCAAGTGGCATCGACGCCTGGCCCTGAGCATTTGAAGCTCTTGCAGATGGTCTAAGCCAGCCAGGGGTGCTGAACACAGGAGGGGACACACAGATGTGCCTTTGGCTGGGCTCAAAGTGAAAGGTTTGTCTCTTCCAGCTGTGGCAGCGAGAAGTGGGCGCTCAGGGAGGGCTTTGCTCATCCCTTGCCCCTGCAAACAGCAGATCTGAAGCTGCTCTTGGTGAGGATTGCTTCCCCCCTTCTATTCCCAGCTCCCTGCCTCCCTCTTCAACCTCCTTGGTTTGTTTCTGTTGGTTTTGGAATTGAAAATTTAAAAAAAAAAAAAAAAGGAAAAGAAAAACAGCACAAACACGTTTGCTGTTGTTTCTAATTGGGAATTAAAACCTGTTATGAGATCGGAGACACGGTTGTGCAGCACCTTGAGCCCTGTGGGAAGCATTGAACTCCCCCAGGGAGCTGGCGTTGAGGTTTGCTCATCCTGGTGGCCCCAGAGCCCACCCTGGTCAGTGGGGACAAGGAGGGGACAAGGTCTGGGCTGCGCCTGCCTTGGCACAGGAGCTTGGATGTGTGTTTTTAGGTGGTGCTCCTTCCTGTAGTGGTAGCGACGTGCTCCCCCCAGCTCCCTGGGAACACGGTGGCTCCTGCTGCAACCTCCCAGTGTGGTGCGAGTGGGTGACTGGAGCAGCTGGGAGGTGAAGGTCGGTGCAGGGATGCTTTGAGGCTGAGCAAACCACAGGCTTGCTCACACGCCCTGGGGCCGATGGGGGATGTCCCGGCTTCGCCATGCCGTGCTTCCAGGGGGGTCAGGAGGGTGGCCATCCCTCTGGTCTTGGCTCCCAGCCGTGTGGGGCTGTGGCTTTCCCCGCTCTGCCTCATGGCTGGGAGTTGCAATCTGCTTCCCGTAAAAAAGAGAAAAAAAAAAAAATCTAAGATTTAACTAAAAGCATCGCTCCCCCCTCCTGCTGCTTTACACCCAGCCAAATCCTGTCTCGCTCAGACGCCTTTGGCAGAGCTGCTCCGGGCTTACACCGAATTCCCCCTGTGATACCCGTCTCGTTTTCCACCCGCTGCCTGATGATCCCCGTCCTCTGGCACGGAGGGATTACAACCGGGACCGCCTGGAAAAATCACACACACCCCCCATCCCGAGATCCCGCCGGCCGGTGGGAGCTGCAGCACCGGGGCTTTCTGGGAGGCAGCCGGAGCTGTTAGTAAGCAGTTTTGTGGGGTGGCAGCCGGCCAAGGAGTGACTCAAACCCTTCCTGACTCGGTGTCTGGCAGATGCCAGCTGGTGACACGCCGGCCGGGGTCCCGCTGCTGTCTGCTGGGACCCGCTTCCTGAGGGGTTTGCCGGCTACGGAGCGGCCACCACCTGCAAGGACAGTCCCACTGGCTCTGGGACATGGCAGGGGTACTTTCTGATGCTGTGTGGAGGGGATGGAGAGGACATGGATGACCCCTTTCCACTCCCGTGCCGCTCCGCTCAGCACCCTTTGGCTCTCACTTGTGTTGGATTCGAGCTTTGGAGGCGACTTGCCCGAAGCCACCATCTTACCCAGGGATGCCCATGTGGCCTTGTCCCCTGTCACACAGAAGCTGGTGGCCACAGAGTGCCATGGATGCAAGCAAAGGGGTTGAATGCCGGGGGGCTGTGCCGCCCCCTTCCCTGTGAGCAGATCAGCTGCCAGAGGGTGACCCCATGGGGCTCTCAGCCAGGCTTAGGACAGACATTTCTCTCCCCATCTCGTTTTGCCAGGGCAGCAGCTGTCACTGTCCCCAAGGGAGGCAGCTGGGGCTGTCACCAGAGCCCGCAGCACTGTGGTTTGCTGCCCCATGCCAGGGTCAAGCTGGCGGCACCGTGCAGCCTCCCCGGCACGGGTGACAAATGGCCACAGCGGGAGCGAAACTTGCTGTATATGGGATTTTCCCCTCTTGCTAAAGAAAGTTCCTGCCCTCCCTGGAAACCTGGGGCAGGAAGGGGATGTTTTCTGTGCTGGGGCGGAGGGGAGAGGAATTCTTTGTGTGGCTTCAGCATCCGTCGGGGCTCAGGGAGGTGGCAAAGCCTGGATGCTCCTCGCAAGAGCTGGCACCAGTTCACCCCCGTTCACACCTCACCCCCCTCACGAAGCCGCCACCATTTCCCCGTGTCAGCTCCGCATCCGAGCGTGGAAGGAAAAACCATTTAATGCAGACAAAGGTTGTATGAAAATATAATTCTGCTTTTGTTAGCAGCCATCAAACTCTAAAAAGCGTCACTTTTGTTTTCTTGTAACATTGTGAAAACCTCGTGTCGGATCGAGAGCTGGGGCCCTCTCGACTAATCGCCTCTCCTTTGTGTTTTTAGATTATAGGGGCAATTAGTGTTGTCAAAACCTCTGGCAATTCTCTTTGCTCTTGACAGGGTGTCAGTCCGCTGGGCGAGAAATGGAAGGTGTTATAACTCTCCGGTAATTAGGATGCCTCCGATTTGAAAATGCCAGTAAACGTGTACGAGAGGCCGTGGCGGCGGTGGGGGCGGGGAGACCGCCCGGATGGGGGGATGCGGATGAGCAATTAATTAGGGGCTCTCATTCCGAGCACGTTGCCAGCTGATGAATTGGCGAAGGGAAATTAGCGGGACGCTTAGCTCCCAGCGAGCGGGCGCGCACCCGGCTCGCTCCCGTCCTGCCGTCCTCGCCAGCATCCCTTCTTCCCAGATGTTCGCCGAGGGCTTCGCACAGCTGGCGGCGAGCACCTGAGGGCCCGAGCACCAGTTCTTTACCGGTGTTGGTGCCATGGGGGATGCTTGGGGCTCTCCATCAGGCATCAGTGGGTGCCGGAGCCCTGGCAGGGATTTGAGGCTCTTTGCTGGGGACGCTCCTGCCTCCACCAGAGTCCCCCACAAACTGGCCAAGGCGGGGAGGTGGAAGGCGTCCCCAGCAGCAGCCCCTGGGTATGAACACGCAGCAATTAATCAATAACTCTGACACGAAGGCAGCTCGGGGAGGGAGGAATGGCTGGCGACAAATGAAACCGGGGCCACTTGCGACGCCTCCCTCCAGCAAAATGCCTGAGTAAACAGATAAGCCTTTGAATCTCCCTTGAAGGTCAGCGTGCTCCAGCCTGGACGGACACCTGCCCTGGATGGGAGGGACAACACGGGGCCACCCCCAGGGTCCCGTGTCCCACCAGGGTGGCTGGAGCAGGGGAGGTGGCCCTCAGGACAGGCAGTAGGTCCGAACTGGGGAGTCTGGGCATTGCTGGGGGTCCTGGGCAGGAAGGGCTGGCGGGCACTGGGCTCTCACTGGGACTTTGCTAGGTGCTTTGTTTCTCTGTCCCTTGTTTTCTGGGATCCCAAGACCCATGAGCAAGGGGATGAGAAAAGTCATGTACTTTGGATCAAATGCAGGTCCTTGGTGTGCACAGGGAGGCTGGCTCAGGCTCTGCTCTGTCCCATGTGCCGAGGCGTTGCCCTTCCTGGGGTCCCCTTGAAGCCCCCGATGCTGCCAGGTAGGGACAGGCAGGAGGCTGCTGGGGGCTCACCAGCTCTCCTGCTGCTGACCAGTGGCTTTCCTAGGAAAAGGGAGCATCCAGGAAGGAGTCTGAAATCCCATCAAAATCATAGCCTTGCCCAGAGCCTCGGGAAGGGCTTTGGGCTGGCGGGATTGGCAAAGATCTGGGACAAGGCAGCTCTTGGTGGCCAGGGTTGGGAAGGTGACATTGTTCCACCTGGGCAGGACCAGCAGGGCTGGGATCCATCACTGACACCTTCTCCAGCACTTTGGTATGGGGGTGTGGACCCGTGTTGTGATAACCAAAGGCAGGGGTTGGCAGGTTTTCTTAGCCCTCCCTCCACTTGGCATGGTAATTAGGTGAGTTACTGGTGTCAACTGGAGGTAAAGCTTTGATGTGTCTATGGAAAACCTGGTAACCTCTTCCTCCATGCTCGGCTTTGCAAATTTATTTGGGTGATCGGTATCTTTCCCACTTCCCTTGGCATTTCCCTCCTCCCAGCAGCCGCTGGGACCCCGAGGGAAGGAGCGGTGCCCGGCACCTTTCCCGTGCTTGCAGGAAGGGAGGGAGCCGTGGTTTGGAGCTGGCTGCCCGTGTGCTGCTGGCTCCTCTCGATGCCTAATTCCTCCAGCTAAATTGCATTTAAGGAAGATCCTGTGGGCAGACAGCATCCTGCCCACAGGGAGCTCCTGTCTTAGGAAGCTTCATCCCAGTGCCAGCTGGGACACCTCTGTGCCATCACCACGTCCCCAGTGGTGGCCTTGTTGTGCCAGGACAGACTGGTGGCCAAGGGCTCACCTGAAAGTGGTGCAGGAACTGGGGGCATGGAGGATGCCCTGGGAGAGCCTAAGAGGATGGGCAGGCACTTAGAGGCTGTCAGTTTACCAGGGTTCGAATTGGGAGTGGTGACATGTCTTTCTGCTCCGCAGGTCCCCGTGTCTGTGGCCATGATGTCCCCGCAGATGATCACGCCGCAGCAAATGCAGCAGATCCTCTCGCCGCCCCAGCTCCAGGCCCTCCTGCAGCAGCAGCAGGCGATAATGCTGCAACAGGTAACACTGGTCCTGGGCTGGCTGCACATCAGCTGGATCCAGGCAAACCATTTCCCACCAGCATCCAGGGATGCTGGAGCTTGTCAGGGGCAGGCAGACAGGTCCTCTCCTCCTTAGGCGGCTGTATTTCCTTGGAGATTCCCAGCACATCCAGCACCAAGGGATGAAAAGAGCTGCAAGTACTAATGGGATGCTGCTGCCCTGAGTCAGGGTCTCAAAAGCCCAGAAAGCCCCTGCAAGAAGGCTGGTTTGGGGCTGCCCAGCTCCTGGGGAGAGCTGGGGTCAGGGTGGATGCTCTCATGGTTCAACGGACCCCAAACAGAATCCCCTTATCCCCTGCCTGGGCTTTGGGGCAGGTGCCTGGCTCTGGCACAAGGGTTTGTTTCTCACGGCCTTTCTGGAACACTCAGTCAAATTTAAAAATGAATGAGGAGGGAAAAAAAGGAGAAAAAAAAAAAAAAAAGAACAACAACAAAATAAAACCCCAAAACCAAAACAACAACCAAACCTCAACTCCAAAACAAAACAGGTCTGCTTGGGTAAACACCTCCCGCCGGCGGGAGGGAGGGAGAGAAGGAGAAATCCCACAAGCATCCTCCACACCCTTCCTCCTGCCTCCAGTACCTGTTTACTCCAAACAGGCTGATAAGGATTCAAGGTTGGCCCCAGGGAAAGAACAAAGGGTAAACACTACCCTGGGTGGGTCCTTCTCCCGAGCCTCTTTGGAGCCGGATAAAGAAACACGTTTGACTGCAAATTAAACAACCCAGGCCGGAATAGCTCACATTCTCCACCAGAAGAAAACCAAACATCACACCTCTCACCCCTGACCCAATGTTCCCGCAGCTTCGCTCCACCGTGTTGCAGAGACCTGGCTTTGATTGGCTTTTGGGTAAACACCCAGCCTTTCCAAACCTGTTCACCCGACAGAGAAAGCAAAGTTGCTGCTGTCAGCGCTGTCAGCCCCGAGCTGATAAAGGCTTCCCGGCATCCAAAGGGGCATTCCTCAGCCGCCGCCATTGCCCCTCTGCGGGGGTACCCGGGCTCGCTGACCTCCCCCTGCCTCCCCCTCTTCCCTCCCCTGCACCCAGCAAATCCATCACCAACAGTTTATTTAGGGGCTGGGGTGAGAACTGGTGTCAACGCCGGCGGGTCCCGACGCTGACTCCAGCAGGCTGGGACCCTCTTTGGTGGCTCTTTGTGGGGCTGGGGTGTTTTTCCCTTTTTTACAGACCCAGAAAAGAAAACCTCCTCCTGACTGGGGAGTTGCAAGGAGCCTGGTTGTCTGTGCTCTCCTGTGGTGTTCATGAAAGGGGGGTGCAGTTCTGAGCCCCCAGTGCTCACAGGGTTGTACCAGCCAGACCAGGAGCTGTGGCAGCTCCCAACCCCTTCCCAGCTGAGAGCCCCCCAGCCCTTGCAACACTTACCAGGGGTATTTTGGGGTCCTACCATGCCAAAAATGGGGTTTCTCTGCTGCTAAGACACTGGGTTACATGCCAGAGCACCTGAACCCCTTCTCTCAAGGGGGTTGCCCACCTCCTGGTGTATCACATCCCCCTCATCGAACAAATTCCCCCCAGGACAGCTGTAAAATCTCCAGGATGCACGGGAATTAATGAGCTGGGGGGTTGTGACCCTCTTTCCTGGGGCTCCACAAGGGCTGGTGGCAGGAAGCCAGGGCGACCGGGCAGCGTTATAACGAAGGGCAGGTTGGGCATTGGTGGTGTTGGGGAGCGGATGGATTTTCCTTGCTGTGGGGATCCTGAGCCCTTTGGGAGCACATGCCCAAGGTTTCTTCTGCAGCCGAGACTCCTTTGATGGGTGTTTTTCTTCCTAACCTGCAGCCGAGAGCCTGGCCCTGACGGCATGGTGCCAGGGGCTGGTGCTGGGCACGGGGTAGTGCTGGGCAGGGGGATGCGAGCTGGGTGTTTCTGCTGCTAATCCGAGGTTCTCTCTCCCTTCCCATCCCTGCCTCCTTCCCTCCCAGCTGCAGGAATACTACAAGAAGCAACAGGAGCAGCTTCACCTGCAGCTATTGACACAGCAGCAAGCCGGAAAGCAGCAACCCAAAGAGGTGAGCTCACGCAGACGGGTTCTGGGCCATCAAACGCGGCTCCAAATTAAAGGGGGACCAACACAAACCAAAGGTGTGCGTGAATCCCAGCCCCCACGGCAGCCAGCTGGGAGCCAGCGGGGATGGGACATGGGAGCATCCTTCTGCTGGGGGGGTACTGGGGCAGTTGGTTCAGGTGCTGGGAGTTCCTCCTCCCTATCTGCGATCTGGCACGTGCACTGAGCTGCGTCGTTCTCAGCGCTGTGTCCTTGCCAGTGCATCTAGAAACTATGGGGCGGGTGTGGGGAGTGGTGAAGGCAGCGGGTGTGTGTGTGGCAGAGCCACCGGACCCTCCTCGGCAGGAGGGGCAGGTCACTGCCCCCCTGATCCCCAAATTCCCCTCACGGTAAGGGGGCAGAGGGCTCAGCCCTTGCCCCATGCACTGGTCCTGCCCTGGTACGGGTCAGGTCGGGCAGCCCAGGCCTGTCTGAGCTGGCCCAGCAGCACCCTGGCAAGGGTGGGATCAGGCGGGGACCCAAAGCAGGGCTTTTTCCTGCCAGGAAGGGCGGTTCTGCAAAACCCAAGCGCTGTGTGAAATCATAGCGATGCCGGCAAAGGGCTTTTCCAGTGGGAGATGCTCGGGCAGGGGATGCTCTCAGACCGCCCCCCGTCACCGGGTTGGCAGCGGTGGGTCCTTTCCTGGAGTGGTGGTTGCCTGGTGGAGAAGTGTTTATGCACTGGAGAGAGACACGATTGCATCCATCTTGCATAACTGCCTTTCCCCAATGGTTTTTATTGCCCTTTCCTGCAGTAACTCGCTCCCAGGCGTTGATGCTGTATCCACAACGCTCAGCTCTGGGGCTGTGTCGGTCACACGGGGCCTGGGGGGTGAACCCCCACCAGCTGCAGGCAGGCAGCACCCCTCCTTTCCTTTTCTTTATGTATTTTTGCCCCTCTCTTTTCCCGGATTGGTGCCCATGGTACTCCCTGGGGGCGGGGGGGACGGTATTTTGCATTGGCCATGCTGGCTGTGTGTCGGGCATCACTGCCCTCTGTGTCAGGCATCCTTCCTGCGCCTCCCAGCACAGAGGGATGGTCCCTGTCCCCAGTCAAGCAGGGGAACGGGACCCAGCTGGGGCTGCTCGTTGCAGTTACCCCTCCTGCAATCCATTCCTACCACTTCCAAATTCAGCTTTCTTTTGAGGATGAAGGTGTTTTAAGCCCAGACTGTGCGTTGGGGTCACTGCGGTGGGGGCTCGCCGGCAAAGCGCATGCCAGGGTTGGGGGAATGGGGTGGCTCGAACGGCTCGGGGTCGGACCAGCACCCACTCGAGCCTTCAATAGGCTTTGACCCAGGCTTTCACTGCAGGATGTTGGTGTATTTACGCAGCGTGTGCGGGGTCAGGCTTTATCAGAGCCATCTCCAGGAGCTGGAGTAGCTGCTCGTGCTCCAGGAACGGGGGAGGCATAAATCTGAGCTTCCTCAAGGACTTTCCTCTTGGCTGTGGTGATGTTATATTGCAGCAACCAACGGGGTTATAATTAAGCTCTAACAAAGGGCTTGCTTAGCGGGCTCCTGCTTTAAAAAGCGCATGTTAACTTTTAATTAAATGGTACAGAGGAGATGAGAAATTTATCTGCTCAGAAGGTCTGAGTGGCCAGCCAGGGCAGGAAGGGGCATTAGATGCTGCTGTAGGGGGTACATGTCCAGCTCCCAGCAGCATCGTCACCCCGTGGCCGGGAAAAACAGGGAGGGAGTCCCTGCGAGTGGGGGTGCCACAGTGTTTCCCCTCCCCAAAACCCCCGGCCAGGCTTTGTGGGGTCAGCTTTGCCCTGTGAATTTGGGCAGCTGCTCTTCATCAAGGCTGCATTCGGCAGCAGTGCTTGCCTGCTGGGAACGGCCATGCCGGTGCTTCCCCCCTGATGGCACAGGGAGTAGGTGGCGTGGCTGGGATGCCACCACAGAGCCGCTCTTGGCCGGCATCGTCTCCTTCATGGAGATCCACGGCGGTATTTAATTAGGGCCTTGCTGCAAGGTTTGTAAACTCAGCGCCTTCTGCTCCCCCTCCGCTTGATTTCAAGGACTTGCTTGGGTGTAGTTGTAAGTCAGCGGCTTGTCTGCCAGCGTGGAGGGGGATCAGCAGGTGGGGATGGCTTTGTGTCACCGCCGTGCTGGGAGCAGGTAGCAGCGTCTCCTGGAGCAGCAGCTCAGATCTCCCCAGGAGCAGCGGCGCGGCTGGAGGTCCCCCCGGCGGGTGCAGGGATGGGGAGAGCAGGAAAAGAGGGAGCAGCGCAGAGGATGGAAACGCGTCAGAAGCGCCTGTCGGCAGCATCCTGTCCCGGAGGATGCAGCAGGGGCTGGGGGGTGCTCGGCGAGGAGCTGGGCTGCAGTGGGGGGGATGTGAGGAAGGGGTTGAGTGAGGCAGCTGTTCCGTGTATCCCTGCATCCTGGCGGGATGGGGCTGAGCTGCAGCACATCCCATCCTGGGTGTAAGGGCGAAGCCCGACCCCAGCTCCCGATCCTGGGGGAGCGAGGAGCTGCGGTGCAGAGCCAGGATGGCTCCAGGCAGCCCCTGGCCCTCATGCCAAGTGGCAGCAGAGCCAGTGTTTGGCATTGGGCTCTTTCCCCCACCACTCTGCTTCTCCATGCTCACCCCAATATCCTCCAGGGGTGATGCTGGAGGGTCTCTATGTGCCCCCAGAACTGCTGGTGGGGGTTGTCCCTCTCCCAAGTCCAGTGGGGCAGAGGAGGGGGGCGGCAGAGGGGTGCTGCTTGCTGCCTAACCTCGGTGTCAGCTTAATGAACTGCTCCTGTCAGTCCCGTGTGTCACGCCGAAACTCCTCCTGATGTGCTCATAAATCAAAGTGACGGCGGCTCTTACCCCGGTAGCTGCACCCAGTCATCTGCGTCTAATGTACGCCGAGCGCAGGCAAAGCTCCGGACCCCCAGCCTCCGTGCTGGGATGGGAGACAGGATTGGGGTGATGGGGGGGTGTCATGGGAGCCAAATGCAGGATCTGGCCCTAAAATGGAGCCAGCTCCTCCGGCTGGCATCGCAGGGTCCCCTCTGAGAGGGTCTCAGCTGGCATTTGCTGGGCTGGCGCTTGCCCAGGGGAGAGGGGATGAGTGAAGATTATGGGGTGATGGCCAGGGAGAGAGGTTTTTCGATAAGGCTGGAGCTGAAATTCAGGCTCTTACTCCCCTGCCTTCTCCAGAACAAACTCTTGACTCAGAGCCCCTGGGTGCCATTGGGTAGGTCCACATGTGGGTGCTCCTCTTCATCCATGACTCTCACTGGGTCTGAGCCCAGGCAGTTTGTTGTTCTCTAGGGACCAGCAAATTGGCTTCCCCAAAGAGAGGTGGTCCCTGGTTTGACTTTGCTGGCGTGGTCGTGCATCCTTCAGGGACCAGAGCTCGTGTTCCCGGGGCTGGTCCCTGTGTTTGTGGTCTGGTGGAGCTGGAAGGATGCGCATGTGGATTGAAAGCATGTGAAGGTGCAGGTCCCACATGGACAGCATCGTCCCTGCCAGAACCACACGGGGGTCAGGACTGCCCAGTCCCCGAAGGGCTCGGGGAGGGGTCTGACACTCTGCTGGCCATAGCTCCAGGGAGGCCAGGTCCAGAGACCCCAGCTGGGCTAGGAGGTGTAGGCAACATGCCC
Organism: Nycticryphes semicollaris; assembly: GCA_013400055.1. Taxonomy (NCBI): domain Eukaryota; kingdom Metazoa; phylum Chordata; class Aves; order Charadriiformes; family Rostratulidae; genus Nycticryphes; species Nycticryphes semicollaris. The sequence continues at coordinate 45,936 of VXBJ01003388.1, forward strand.
CAGGGATCCTCATAGCTTCATCCGCTCCCAATTTCCTCCTGCTCCGCAGCCTGGAAGTGCAGTGAATGAGGCTGTGTTTGTGCAGAGCCCGGGCTTGCCTCAGGGCCCCCAGGGAGGGCGGTGGTGGAGCCGGGAAGGGGAGGAGAAGCCCATTCCATTCCATCCCATCCCAGTTCCACTTTCTAACCAAGGCAAGGACACGTGTGTTCATCCTGGCAGAGCTTCCTCTCAAAGGGGACAGGGACACCGTAGGGATGGCGCTGCCTCGGGTGCACAGCCTGGTCCTGCCTTGTCCCCTTCTCATGGTCCTGCAGGGCCACTGGCCACTGCAGTCTCGTGGCCTGAAGCCCTCCTGACTCTGGAGTAAGGGCAAGTGCGAGGGTTTCTCTTCGCTGAGCAGAAATTGCGTTGATTTACGACTTTATCTTCAAGTGTCAGAGGTGAAGGAGCAAGGCAGAGGGAGAGAAGGGATCCAGACCTGACTCTGGGGGGACAATTCTGGTGTGGCCAAGAGATGAGAGGCCAGAGAGGAGTTCACACATCCCTCTGAGGCTGAGAAACCACATTTAAACCCTCTCAGTGCCCTGGACGAGGACTCGCAGCCGAGTGTTGTGTTGTAGACTGTGCAGGACTGTTTCACAGTCAGAACCGAGCATCAGCAGCATCTGCAGGGGTCTTCTGTGGGGCCTGGGGTGTACCCGCTTTGGGTACCTACTGATGCCATGAACTGAGTTTGCCACAGAGAGTCTGTTTGTCTGGTCCCTGTTTGAGCAGAGAGCGAGACACAGCCTCGGGGAACATCCAGAGAGCAAGGTGGGGCTGTGCCAGGTCCCCGGGATGTCTGGGGGACCTGAATCCCCATGATGTCCAGACCCAACCAAAAAAAGGTGGGAGGTGGGGGGGTGGAAACAGGACATTTCCTATTGCAAATCTCATCAGTAAGAACATGGGCACGAAAATACTTCTTTTTTTGGCCCAAGTAATGGCCCCCCCTCAGGACTGCAGTGGGATCAGGGGGAAGCATGGTGTGCTCCACCGAGGTGGGGGCTTGCTGTGCCCAGAGGGGCCACTTTCCTTGGCTGAGGGAGTTGCCACGGAGGATGGGGCCGGGGGGTGGCCAGGCTGCTGCTGGGGCTGCTCGGCACAGCCGGCTCACGCTGCCTGCCAGCCCGGCTCCTCACGACCTGCAAACAACGTCTGGGCAAACAGGGTGGGGGGTTCAAGGGGTTAGGGAGATGCTTGCCCCGCTAATGAGGCTGGGCAGGCCCAGGGCAGCTCCCTTCTCATGGCCAGCTCGGATTAGCAGCTGCCTGTCCCCATCCCTAATTGAATTCTCTCCCCTTCAGTTAATTCTCATGGATTTCTTGGTGCCTCCCCGGGGACCCATCCCGCCTAACTAGTTTAGGGCTGGCTACGCTGGTCAGAGTGTGGCCAGTTCCTGGGGACAGGCAGGAGAGTCACCTCCCCCGGGGGGGGGTGCTCATGGCTGACGTGGGGGCTCTGGTGCTGGTGCCTGGGGGCTGAGATCGCCTGCTCCCCTGGGGGTAGTTGTTTTTCTGCCTCCCACCAAGAAGGGGCTCATAATGGTCATTTTTGGCAAGTAGTGCATGTTTTCCTGCCTAGAGGAGGGTGTTACACATCTGGGCAGTCTTAGGATGTCTTTTGGGTGTTGGGGCAATGCTCGGTGCCTGTGGGAGCTCACCCTGCGGCTGAGCCTCCCTGCCTGGGACCCCATGGGCTCGGGTTTGGGGGTTCACCCATCTTGCAGGCGCAGCCGTCTCTCTGCTCTGAGCAAACCCCCAGCTCCACTCGCTCCCTCTCTTTTCAGTCCTTTATTTTTATTCCCCTTCCCCTTTCCCTTTCTTCCCCTCCTCTTCCCGTAGATCAAAGCCTCCGTCCGGCTCAGCTGGTGAGCCGAGCGGGCACAGCGGCTGGGAGGGAGGACGGAGGCACAAATGGCCACGGTGCCACCGCCGTGGGCATCCCCTCGCTGCTGCCAGCGGGTCTCTGCCTCCCCTGCGGGGCTTCTGCTGCAAGGCTGGAAATAACACGCTTTGATTTCTGCCTTTTGTCTCCCGGCAGCCGTTAGGGAACAAGCAGCTGGCCTTCCAGCAGCAGCTCCTGCAGATGCAGCAGCTCCAGCAGCAGCACCTGTTAAACCTGCAGCGCCAGGGGCTGGTCAGCCTCCCGCCGGGACAGGGCACCGTCCCCCTCCAGACCCTGCCCCAAGGTAAGGATCCCTGCCCGGGGTGGTGGGGGGTTGCATTTTTGGGGAGGAACCCCCACAACTGCAGCTTCTCCCAGCTCCAGGTGAGGGGAGGGGGCTGGGGTGTTGCTTTTTCTGTGGAGTCCATTTAAAGTTTGGGGCCGGATTGTATTAAAGGCCAGAGTAAACTGGGAGGGTTTGAGCTGGGTTATGTGCAGGATTGGGCCCCCAGCTTCTTCTTGCATAGGGGTAGGGGAGCCAGGGGGTTTCCTCCCCTCTGGGGCTCCCTGGGTGCTGTGGGTGGCTTGTTTCGGGGTTCCTGATGGGGCTGTGCAGCTTTTCCTCTCTGGCTGTGCCCAGCTTCAGGTGATGATTTCCCAGCGCTGGGTTGCCAGAACCTCAGGGAGCTGAGATGTTCCATCCAGGCAGGGAGGGAGCCTGTGGGGTCCCAAACCAGCCTGGTGGGTGGGTGCCAGTGGGTGTTGCGTCTTCTCCCTGCTAATGGCGGGTGCTTTTCTCCCCGTGCCATAGCTGTGTGCCCCTCGGACCTCCAGCAGCTCTGGAAGGAGGTCACAGCCACCCAGCCCGTTGAGGACAGCATTAAGCAAGAAGGTCTCGACCTCACCACCAACACCTCCAACTCTACCTCGTTTTCGGCCGCCAAGGTCTCGCCTCCCATTTCCCATCACCCTCTGCCCAATGGACAGAGCACCATGCACACGCCGAGAAGGGACAGGTAGAGCTGGGCACTTGGTTTTTTTTACCCCCCTGGAGAGGTGGAAGGGGGCCGGGATCTATCACCTGTGGGGCTGGCAACAGGGTTGGGAGGTCTGAGGGCGTTCTGCCCACCCCATAAACAAGTCCTGTTGCTGTTTTGCTGCGCCATGGAGGGCAGGGAGCCATCGCTGCAGGGTCTTCTGTGGGTCCACGAGCTGGGGACAGGGCTGACCTCATGCAGAGGAACGTTGGAGCATCACAGCTGCTCCATCTGACCCTCTCTTCCCATCTCCTGCAGCTCTTCCCATGAAGAGACCCCCAGCTCCCACCCGCTCTACGGCCACGGAGAGTGCAAGTGGCCTGGCTGCGAAACCCTCTGTGAGGACTTGGGGCAGTTTGTCAAGTAAGTGCTTCCATTTTGGAGAAGGTTTTTACAAAGGAGAGGAGAGCCGGGACAGCATGAGGCTGACGGAGGGGGAGACCCTGGAAGTGGGTCCGGACACCCCAAAATCTCTCTGCCCAAAGCAGAGGGGGGCGGGGGGGGTGGGCCCACGCAAAAGGAGAAAACATCAGAGGTTGCTGCTAGAGGAGGAGAGACCCAGTGCAGCGGGCAGGAGGCGAGGGGAGTTTGCAGGTCCCCTCCTGGGGGGCGAGAGGAGGGGGGGAAGCAGATGGCGGCGCGGCAGCCCGCTGACACCGCTTGTGGGCTCCGGCGCTGACTGATTAACTCCGCTGTCGAAGAGCCCTCTGCTAGCGTCAGGGTCAAACAAATTGTTTTCACGCTTCGTCAGAGGTTTACTTAATTAGTTCATTTGCAATTAGATCTCTTTGTAGCCGGGATTTTTAGCAAAGACATCAGAAGGAACTGACGGGCTTGCTTGCTCCTTCCCCCTCACCTCCGCCTCTCCGGCTGTCTGCTCGGTGCGGCGGCCGAGACGCAGCGGTGCGTTTCCCTCTCCATCGGTGAGATTTTGGGTTTTTACAAACCAGTCCCATCTGCTGCCACGTGTTCGGGGTTGGCTCCAGTGGGAGCATCCCTTGGACAGCACCGGCCTCCCCCTTTCCCGGGAAGGAGCTGGGCAGAGGCCTTGCAGAGGAGGATGAGGAGGTGCGAAGGCAGCCTGGGGAGGCCGGGGCAACATTGCCTGGTGGCGATCGAGTGAATGAGTCAGGATCCTGTGTTCTTCTTCCTCTGACTCAACAGGATGAACCTAGATAAGGCATCTCCTGCCTCTCCGGGTGTGTTTGCATGGCACAGAGCAGTTGAGCCAGCTCCAGTTTGAAAGCTGGAGCTGGGGTTGGCAGGGGATGGCTGGAGCTGGGTGTCCTGGTTCCAATTGGGGCTGGAGGGTCTTGCATCCCACCTGTCTGCCCCTTCTAGCGCTTGCAGGAGCAACCTCCCCGGTGACACTAGTGAACTCTTTCTGTCCCCCCTCTGCCAATGTGAGTGGCTGTTCAGGGTGTGGGACAGACAGACAAAAAGCTTCCTGCTCCCAAAAGCTGATCCCAGCTGCAGCGTGGACCTTGCTCTGGGTCCAGGCACCGGCTTCGAGCCCCCTCTGAGCATCACCTCCAGGGAGCAGCTCAGAAAGCCTTAGGGCCAGGGTGCCAAGGGGCAGCACATACTTTGAGCAGTGGGTTATAAAAGCCCGTGAGGGTTGGTGGGAACCCCCTCCGTTCTCCCTCAGCACAACCTAAACTCTCGATGGCTTTTTCCTGGGAGAAATGGCAAATTCCAGCTCTCGGTGCAGCCGCAGTTCCATGGAGTGGGGCTGAGACACTGGCGGGGTTTGCTCGCGTTCAGCTTGGCAGCTGGTCCCAGTTACCTAACTTGTTTTTGCAAGCTGGGGCTGGAAGTCTCTCGCAAACAGCCGGGTGAGACTCCCGCCGGCTTCCACATCCGGATGGAGGGTAGATATGCCTCAGGCACCTTCTCCTGGGATGTCCCAGCAGAAATATCTCACTCTTGGTCCTGGAGAGCATTGGCCTGTGGCCCTGGGACACTGGTGTGTTCACCAGCATCAGATGCCACCTCTTGGGGTGTTCCTGGCTTGATCCCAATACAATTTGCCTTGCTGCCCAGTGTCCCCGATCTGGCCTGTCCTGCTCCTCCAGTGAGGACCTCATTGGGTTTGCGCCCAGCAAGGACATGGCCTGGCCATGCCACACCTTCACGGCTGGGTACGACTCCAGGCTGCCACTTTGCTGGGTCTGGAGACAAGGACCCCCACAAGGCCATGTCGGGATGTCCCTTGCTCTGAAGCAAGTGGTGTCCTTATCACCAGCTGCTCCTCTGCAGGGAGCCCTTCCCCTCCCGGAGAGGGAAGGAGGGTGGCGAGGACCAAAGGTCCTTGTGCTTTATAAACATAAAGTGCCTTATAAACACCAGGCATGAAAGCGGTAGGATGAGGAGCACCCTGGAAATGTCACCACCTGCCCTCGGGAGTTTCCTTAGAGGGTGTAAATAAACTTCCATAGTGTAGTCTTTGTCCTGGAAACCTGCTCCTCAGGTCCCTCTGGGCACCTCCTGCCAGCAGCCCTTCCCAAGGGCTTTCCATCATCCAGCGGCTGCTCCCTAAACACATTGAGGTTCCCTGGGCAGGGCTTGTAGTCTACGGCCACCCTCCAGCTTGGGTTTGGGGAGGAGGCACAGCCCAGTATGCTTGGCTGCCTTTGTGCCTCAGTTTCCCCTCTGCTCATCATGCTTTGGGCAGCAGCACCAGAGCATCCCCGGTGTGGGCAGAGCCTCTGGGGCGTCTCCGAGCCTTGCTACCGTACAGTTTTCAGGTTGGGGCTGATCCCAGGTGTGGCCCTGGTGGAGGGGCCGTGTTTTTGGCACGTCCAGGCATCAACCCCTGTGTTCTTCTCCCCAGACACCTCAATACAGAACATGCACTTGATGACCGAAGCACGGCCCAGTGTCGAGTCCAGATGCAAGTGGTACAGCAGCTGGAAATACAGGTGGGTACCGCCCAAACCTCCAAGGATGGGTGCTTAAAAAGCCATCTCCTTCTCAGTTCCATGCCCTGAGTCACGGCTGCTCTCTGCAGGAGTGGGCTAGCAAGCTTGGGGACCACCAGCAAGATAACTAGCCACCCCAGTGCCACAGGGGCTCTTTTTAAGCATCCTTCCCTAATGGAGGTGCTGCCCCTGGCTGTGGCTGGGCTCAAGACCTCAGGTACCCTCAAACTGGTTTCCTCTCTGATACCAGCATCCCTGCATGATTATGATGGGGTTGGAAAAAGGGAAAAGCCATCTCTCCTGCCCAAAGTGTCCCTGTGAGTACAAGGAGATGCCGCAGACCCAGAAGGCACATGCTGTCTGGTGTGTGTGCCCACAGGCGGGACATGCCCCAGCCCTCATGGCCAGCCTTGCCAACGCAGGGACAGCCACGGGGCCGCCGGGCTCTTTAGAAATCAGGCCACTTACTTTGGTGGCTGAGCGTGGTCTTTGGAGCCCAACTTTGGGTTGCTATTTTTGGAAAGCCCGTTCTTTAAATAGTGCCTTTCCCAGCGTCTCCGACTCCCCGACCTGCTGTGCATAATTCGGTTAATAGAGGAGGGAGGGGGGAAAATGGGAGGAAAAGGAGAGTTTTCATCTTGGGACTTGAAAGCAGTCGAGGAGGAAAGCAGGACGGGACAGGGGTCTCTGTCAGAGGGTTGCTAACCAGGACCCCCGTGGCGTGACAGTGGCTGGGTACCCGGCTCTTGAGCCAGGGGACTGGCAGGAGCAAAAAGCAGTTTGTGCCCATCGCTGTGCGTGGCTGTGGGTATCATCACAGGGGACACCGGCCCCGGAGGACATCAAGAGATGATGTCCCTTGGGAGTCTGTGCCCGGAGTCAGCACAGGAGTGGGCTGCAGGGTTGGTGGGGAGGCTGCGAAGGTGCCTGGGCGATTGCATCCTGCTCCCCAGCCCTCGCTAAAGCGAGAGGTTGAAAGCAATTACTGGGGCTTAAAGAGGGGAGGGAAAGGAAGACGTTGGGGGGGGGAATAAAAAAAAGCTGAAGGGCGAGCAGAAAGCTGCATGTGCAGAGAGGAGAACCTGCCACTGGAGCTACCAATTATAAAGTTTTCAGCGCGGAGCTCCCGCTGTGCCGGCGGAGAGCGTCTGCATCACGAGGGGGAGACCTGTCAGCTCTAATGAGCACCACGACAGCGCGAAAGCATCCGAGCTGCTCCAAACTTGCAGCAAACTCCGCTCCAGCTCCTGCCTTTAACTCCTTCCTCGCCCAGCTCCCGGCTCCGGCACCTTCCCTGGGGAGGGGGCTTGGCTGGGGGGAGCCGGCAGCACACGGGGATGTGGCCAAGCCCTGAGCTTGAGGGGTCGCGGTGGAAAGGGAAGGTGATGGGACGAGAGTGGGTGTCAGATCCCATCGCCTCCGCCGGGCTCAAAATCTCTCCTGGTGCCAGAGTGAATATTTCACCCTTCTCCGCGCTCCGGGGAGTAAACAGGCAAGGAGTGTGCAATTAGAGCGATGTTGCGCGTCCAGGTGGATGGATAGATGGACGGAGGGATGGGTAGATGGACAGGGAGCTGGTCGCTGGTGAGCGGGAGAGGCAGCGGAGGCCGAGGAGGGCGAAGGGGACAGGGACAGCTGGCACTGGGGCACGAGGAGCGGAGCACCTGGGAAGGAGAGCGAGGGCTGTGGTGGGTGGAGGGGACATGTGAAATGATGCCGTTTCACCACAGATTTTTCATCTGGCTGCACACGTGGAGCCGGAGCAGCAACAGCCTCTGTGACCCCCCCGTGATGGATGCTGCAGCCCCCCGCAGAGCCACAGTCCCACTGGGGCTCTCAGGAGGGCTCAGTGTCAGGCAGGAGGTGGCTCCTGTGGGGACACTGGAGGATGCTGCCTGCCCACAGGCAGGGCTCAGGGCTCAGCGGGCAGCCCTTCCAGGCCGTGGGCACCTCCATGGGTGACTGGCAGCACTGCCTGACCACGTCTCTTCTGCTTCTTGCCTCCCGCAGCTGGCAAAGGAGAGCGAGCGTCTCCAAGCAATGATGGCCCATCTTCACATGAGACCTTCAGAGCCAAAGCCTTTCAGCCAACCTGTAAGCGTGCGTGTCCTTCTTCCTGCCCTTGTGCATCCCTGTAGCTGCCCCCTCTCCTCCCCTTTCCCCTCGCCACTGGCTGTCATCCCCTCCCTGCCCTGTCCTTTGTGCTGGTGCAAGACATAAAGAGTCAAACACAGCCTGTGTCAGCGTGTTGTGCTGCTCCACCAGCTTGGACGTGTAGTGGCTGCATCCCTATCCCTTGGGTGCATCCCCATCCCACTGCTGCATCCCCATCCCATGGTTGCATCCCATCCCTGCTGAGCCCAGCAAGTCTCTCCCCTGTAAGCCCTTCGCTGCCTGCTTTGGGGCACGACCCATCTCAGCCCCACTGAGCTGCCGGTTGTGCCGGGGGCTCTCCCAGCCCCCCTGCCTTCCCCACGCCAGTGCCCAACCGCCCGCTCTCCCTCCCGCCTGTCCCTGCAGCTGAACCTGGTCTCCAGTGCCACCCTCTCCAAGAGCACTTCTGACACGTTCCCCGATGGCTTACCTCATCCCCCCACCTCCGCCACGGCGCCCATCACCCCCCTGCGGCAGGGCCCTTCCGTCATCAGCTCTTCCACTTTACACAACGTGGGGCCCATCCGCAGGAGAAACTCGGAGAAGTTCTGCACCCCGATATCCTCAGGTGAGCACCGGGATGGGGCTCCGCGCCCTCCAGTGCGTAGTCCTCGGGTCCCAAAGTGGGTCACTTCACCCTCCATCTCCCCGTTTCTTGTGTCCCCCCCCTCCAGAACTTGCACAGAATCATGAGTTTTACAAAAACGCGGACGTCCGGCCGCCCTTCACGTACGCGTCACTCATCCGGCAGGTGAGTGGCTCCCCACACCGTGGGGTTCAGCTTTGTACCCCAAGACCTTCCCACGGGGCACAGTGGGGAAAAACCATGCTCCCTGACACTTTCTCAGTCCCAGGGGAGCCCCTATACCTTCTAAACCCCCATTTCTGCCCTTCTTGCCTCACCACGGGATGGGCATCAAACCCCGTGGGGGCATCACCAGTGATGCTGTTGTCCCCTCTCTGGTTTCCCAGGCCATCCTGGAGACCCCCGACAGGCAGCTAACGTTGAACGAAATCTATAACTGGTTCACACGGATGTTTGCCTACTTCCGGAGGAACACGGCCACCTGGAAGGTGAGAACAGCCCTGCTTGGTGCCACGGGGCCTGCCCCATCCCACCCAAGACTCACCCATTCCCACCAAGGGCTTACTCCATCCCACCCGGGGCTGCCTGCTGTGGGAGAAGCTCCAGCTTATATGAGCGCCTGTGGTAAAGGACTAGTTCATTGCAAAGCTCTGAGGTGGTGCCAGATTTTGTGGAGAAATCTTTTCCTCCCCCAAAAACTGCATCCCTGATCTCTGGGGATGCATTGCTCATGCAGTAGGATGCGGCAAAGGGCTGAGCTGTAGAAACCTGGAGCTTTCTGTGGAGCTGGGGCTGGAGGGAGAAGGGCAGAGAAAAGAGCCAGACACTCGAAATAGCAAATAAGGTTAATGATAACCCGGGGGCCGGTGGCACGTGGCAAGCGGGAGATGCTGCAGCCAGGCTCCAGTATGTGGTGGCTGGATCTCAGCGGTGGCCGGGGACATGGGTACTGTCCATGGGGACAGAGGGAGGGTGGTGGGGGGGACCATCAGTGGGTGGGAGACTCCACGAGACCCCCAGCGGGTACCTGTGCCCATTGGCTCCCCCCACCCGGTGTGCAGTGCTGTACTGAAACATTTTGGGTGTGAATTTTGGGGCAGTGTCTTGGGGCAGCACGTGAGCATCGCAGCTGCTCCCTCCTCAGTTACATAGAAATGGCCAAATCTAAGAGAACTGAATAAAAAAAAAGCATCTCAGAGGAACAGGGTGGGTGTGAGAAGGAGCAGTTACTGCCCCAACCAGGATGGATTTATTTATTGTTTCCTGCTGCATGTATTTACTGAAACCGCTTCCTCCTGCCCAGAGCAGTGTGAGGCAAAGTGGCAGAGGGAGACTTAACACTTAAAAAAAAATATATATAAAAAATTAGAATAAGTGAGATGCAGATGAAATGGTCTGTTTTGAAAGGGTTAAGGGAGGAATTGGTTATTCCGGAGCCCAGGGCCCCCGTGTGTTGCTGCTGCTGCGGATCAGAGCTGACCGCCGCAGGGGTTCACTCCTTCGCAGCAAACTTTGGGTGAATTATGGATGATTTTGGCTCCAGAGCTCTACGGGTGGCCCCTGGCTTCGGCATCGCCCATCCTGAGCGCGCCCGTCAGCTGGGTGGGGAGGATGATGGTGGGAAGGAGCCAGGAAGGAGCAGTCAGAGGTGCCTGGGCCATTTTTGGTGCTGGCTGTGGCCCTGCATGAGTCTGGAGTCCCCCTCACGGCACGCCTGCAGCACTGCAAGCCGGTGACGCGGGGAGCATCGCTGTCTGCCATGGCTGTCCCGGCCATGGGGACACCCCCGGGTTTGAGGACAGGGTGGGAAGTGACAAGGAGCATCGTTGGGGAGAGCCCAGTGTGGCCATCGCTGCTCCCAGGACAACGTTTCGCCGTGGGGCAGAGCCAAGGTCCTGGGCAGCCCTTTCCCTGCTCCGTGCCTCAGTTTCCCTGCCTGTGGAATGGGATAGTGGCAAGTGAAAGTGCCTTTTTCCTTCCCTTTTACTGGCTGATAAGAGTAAATGTTTGGGGTTGTTTTTTCTTCACGGTTCTCCCACATCCCATGTTACCCAAGGGCAGAGTTGGTGTCTCAAGAGGAGCTTCCCCCAGCCCTTCTGGGTCTCTTTTCACTGCTCCTTATTTTTTCCTGTTCCACCACCAAAAGGGATGGCAGGGGATTAAAAAGAACCGGGGGAGGGTGATTCCCTTCACAACTTTCAGTGTCCAAGTTCGGGCTTTTTTTGAAGGAGGGGGATATGCAAGAAAAAATAACGTATTTCCGCTCATCAGAAAAATCACCATTTCTGCTGCGGCTTCTCCCTCATCTCCTGCCTCCGCTGCCCCCGGGATGGAGCAGGGGTGCCAGGGGCAGCTGAGGTGGGTACCCCATCCCCATGGCAGGGCAAAGCCACAGTGTGGTGTTGGTGGCCCACAGGGAGACCCCCCGGCACGGCACAGGGAGCGGGGCTGGGGGCGTAAAGCAAACATCATTAGAAAAGACAAAGATGAGAAGCAAACAGAGCAGGCAAGTCTGGCACTGAACAAATACTCTGTCGAAATACAAAAGCCACTTTAGGATGAGGCAGGGACCACAACCCCACCTCACCCCACTCCCCCGGCACAGGGTGGGATTCTCATGTCGGGGAGGGGTCTCGCCTGGCACCTTCTCTATGTCCTGGGGCCACCACCCTGCCCGACACCCGGCTCCAGGGGTGGAGCATCACAGGCTCTGGTGATGCTGAACCACATCCACCACCTGCCCAGTGCCAGGATTTCTTTTATCTTTACTTTTCCTTCAGCAAACACGTACCCGCTGGTGCCTGGAAGCAGGGGGAGGGCTGTCACCGGGGGAGGACGTGGTCACTGCTGGGCTGGGGTTGGGTCTCTGCCTGCAGGAAGGGTTTCGGCTTCGCCACGCTTCTTGCCTTTAATCAGGGCTTTGTTTGGACGCAGAGCCCCCCGTGTGCACAGGAAGGAGGAAGGGGAGCGCGGGGCAGGAACCGGCCCCAGCCAGAGGAGGAATTCCTGTGTTTGCTCACCAGGGGACAGGGGTTCAAGGGCAGTGTCCAACACAGCCCCGGCTGGGCTTCAGACCCCCAGGTGCAGGCAGGGAATGGGGTATTTGTGGAGATGCAGCAAGGGTAGAGCAGGGAAGCAAGGTCTCCTCCTGCTCCATCACTGGCTGGGGAACACAGCGCTGTCTGGAGTCCCCCTTGGATGCCCAGCTCCCCGGGATGCCTGTCTGCCTGGTGCTGGGTGCAGCCGAGCCCTGCTCTCCGGGTGACGGGGTCTGAGGACAAGTGATGCCTCCGTCCCCGGGGCAGGCTATGGCCCAAGCAGAGCATATCCCGTTGGGTGACAACAGCGATGGCACGGGGCTGGGACCTGGGGACCCAGCTCTGCACCGCAACAAGCATCACACGAGGAGCCAGACTGGCTGCCGACCAGTAGGATCCCAGTGTCACCCAGTTCCCCCCAAAAATGACATCAGACAGCACAGACGGTGCTCAAATCTTCTTCCCCGGGAACAAGGCTCCTCAGAGCCTCTTGCAAAGTTGGCCCTTCGGGCTGGCTCTGCCAGATGGGGAGAGGAGCAGGAGCCTGTCCATCCATCCCCTGGTGCCACCATGTCACCCGGCTCTCGGTGGGGCCATGGGTGCAATGGCACGGGCGGGGATGGTGAGGTGGATGGTGGGCAATGGGCAGAGGGCAGTGGCCAGGGGATGGATGGATGGATGGATGGATGGATGACAAGGGAAGGAGCACAGCTTTGTTTGGTTTTGTCCTTAAATTAAAAAGGAAAAGGGGCAATGGTGCAATGTGATGAGTTTCTGGGAACTCTAACACTTTGCAGCGTGGGGGGGTTCAGTCCTTGTGTCTCCTTTTGCCTTGTTGTGTTGGCCAGCTCCTTTGTTTATACAGCCCCCGTTCGACCTTTTAAATTGCTGTTAATGTTTTAGCGTAACGAATTAGTCTCTCATCACGAATCAGGACTCGAAATAAAAAAAAAAAAAAACCTAAAAAAAAAAAACCCTCCGAGGCCAACTTCCTGAAATTGGGGTCATTCTCATTTGCAAGGCAGAGAATCTGAGAACCTTAATGCAAGGAAATTTATTCAAAGGCAGAGCCCCGGCGTGATTAGGCCCTTTGTAATTATAGCTCGGAGAGATTCCACTCCAGCCTCCTGCCTCCCTCATGGATTAGCAAGTGAGTCGGAAAAATACACAGGATTTAATTAGAGGCAAATTAAAATTGGTAATGAAATAGGGGCAGTAGCAAATGGCAGGGAGTTGGAAGGGGACAAGGGAGCTGGTATCTCTCGGGGCTGCGCTGTCTGCCTACGTGTGTGTCTCTTTATTTTACATTTAGAAATGTAAAGATGGTCGATGTAAAGAAGAAAGGGAGGGAAAGGACCAAAACGGGAGGGTGGAGGAAAGAAAAAGAAGGGAAAAGATTAGCTGGCTTTGCCGAGCGAGCTGCAGCGGGGAGGGCAGCTCGGCTCCCGGCTCCTGGCTGGTGTGACTTGTCCCTTGTCCTGTTCTGTCCCCATCTTCCTCAGCATCTGGCCATGGCTGACGAAACGGGGTGGGGGGGCCTGTGTCCCATGTACGGCTTGGGGGCTCAGCTCCTAAACCCCCCTCCTCAGTGCTGATGGGCTGAGCGAGCGTTTCCAGCATCCCCGGGTGGCTTTGCAGAGCTGCAGACAAGCTGAGAGCAGCCGGGGCAGCCCCGGAGTCGTAGGGACTGCAGGGGGGAGGAGGAGGAGGCTGGGGAGGAAGAGGAGAGGTCTGGGCAGTGGGCTGAGGGCCGTGTCACTGAGCTCCCGTGCCCACTCTGCCCGCAGAACGCCGTCCGCCACAACCTGAGCCTGCACAAGTGTTTCGTGCGCGTGGAGAACGTCAAGGGAGCCGTCTGGACCGTCGACGAGCACGAGTACCAAAAGCGAAGGCCACCAAAGATGACAGGGTGGGTCCTCCCTCTCCCACGGGATGCAGCCGGGCAGCCAGGGTCTCACCCATCTCCGCTGCCAAACCCCCGGTCCCTGGGCTGGGAGAGCTCAGCCTTGAATCATTGTGCTTTCTCTTTCTGCAGGAGTCCAACTTTAGTCAAAAACATGATTTCGGGACTCGGTTACGGAGCACTTAATGCAAGTTACCAGGTAAGAACCCGGTTCCATCCCCAGCAGGGATCAGAGAATCATGGAATGGTTTGGCTTGGAAGGGACCTTAAAGCCCCCCCAGTGCCACCCCTGCCCTGGGCAGGGACACCTCCCACCACACCATGTTGCTCCAAGCCCCCTCCAACCTGGCCTTCAACCCCTCCAGGGATGGGGCAGCCACAGCTTCTCTGAGCAACCTGGGCCAGGCTCTCACCACCCTCTCAAGAGTGAAAGATTTCTTCCTGGAGCATTAAACCTTTGATGCTTCCACGGTCTGGTTTTCCATCGCGGTCTCACACCCTCCGTGCCTTGACCTGTCGGTGCTTTCCGTTGCAGGCAGCGCTGGCGGAGAGCAGCTTCCCGCTGCTGAACAGCCCCACCATGATCAACACCAGCTCTGCTGGCAGCATGCTGCACGTGGGCCACGACGACGTCAGCAGCACCGTGGAGCAGGTCAACAGCAACGGCAGCAACAGCCCACGCCTGTCCCCGCAGCAGTACAGGTCAGCCCAGCCAGGAGGGGTGAGGGGATGAGGGACAGGGGCGGCGGGTGTCGTTGGAGGCTTTGAAACTAAGGGACAGTGACACATCAGGCACCCGGAACTGCTCGTTGCCTCCCAGGGTGCCCGTACCCCCGGGCAGGGTAGGGATGGATGGGGTTTGGACCAACTTCTTGGGGGTTCATCCAGTGGGACGGGCTACCCGAGGCTGAAGCCTTCCCTCCCCGCAGCCACCCAGTGCACGTGAAGGAGGAACCCGCCGAAGCAGAGGACGACAGCAGGCCCGTCTCGCTGATGGCCACCACCACCCAGAATGTGACGATTCCCGACGACAGGGACCTGGAGGAGGAGCTGCCGGTGGAAGACTTGTCCTAAGGACCCCTTCCTCCTCCCCACCGAGGGGCAAACCCTTCCCACCCTCCCGGCCGGAGACCAAGTGACAGCTCCCACCTCCCCAAGGTGACCTTCGGCGTTAACCTGTTTCTTAAAGGCACTTCCACAAAGCAAAAGGGTTTCCTTGGTGCAACAGCCTCTTGCCGATGGCGCGTCCCTCCCGCTCCCCACTGCCCCACGCTGCCACCCCGGTGACTGACCGACCCCTGCCGTGGGGGACATCCCACAACACCAGAAGCATAAACCCAAGAGCTGGACTTTTTTTTTTTCTTTTTTTTTTTTCTTTTTGTCCTTTCTCCCCTCTTCCCTTGGTTAGTGACTGGTGAACGAGGATGGTAGGTTGTTTTCTGTCCGAAATGGTCCCCCCTCCTTTCCCCCATGCACGGCGGGCACAGGGAAGGCACCTCCGTCCCCGCTTCCCCTCCGGTGCTCGAGCCTCTGCCAGCGACTGCCCCGGGGAGGGAAGGCGATGGCAGGAACCTGCCGTCACCTCTCTGTCCCCCAGTGGGTTTTGCACTAGGAAGGACCGTGGACGCTGCCCACACGCTGCCTCCACCCAGCTTTGGGGGAAGAAACAGCAAAAACGGGGTGGGGGGCGGAGGGGAGATGTGAGTCCTCTGCCACCGTCTGGACGTCGGGTTTACACTGTTGTCTTGTGGTTGGGGAAGAACGAGGACTGGCGCGTCGGAGGGTCTCTGTCCCCTTTGCCTTGTCACCTCTGGCAGGTTGCTAAACCCCCCAGGTTGCCTACCTTCCCCGAGCCCCCTGGTCCCCATTGGTGGGGCAGGGCTGGTGGCACCCAGCAGTGATGACCATCCCCAGCCTCCCGCCAGCACCAGGGCAGTGAGGACACAGCTCCCGTTTCCTTCTCCACGTCGGCTGCAGCAGGTGACACCTCTCCCAGCCCATGCAGGGATGGCCAGTGGCCCGACTTCAACGCCGGGGAAAGGCTCCTGGTCCCTTCCAAAGCTGGGGCAGGGTCTCCAAGGAGGGGCAATGGGACGGGGAGGCAGCACCCACCACCTCCTCCCGGACATACCGGGCAGTGAGACGCTGCTTGGCCATCCAGCCAGTGACAAAACCAACCCCGGTGACACCCCGTGGTGGCCGACCCTGTCTGTGGCCAGCGAGCCGAGCCTGCTGGTGCCGGGGCTCCTGCCTTCATCTTCTTCTCTTTTTGTTATCCTTTTGTGTGCGTCCAGATGGGAAGATACCAAAAGATTCTTAGAGACAGAAGGTCCATAGTTCAGGTGAACAGATGGTATTAATGCCAAAAAAAAAAAGAAAAGAAATATTAATAATAACGAGAACAACACAATCAAACACCCCTCTTCTCCCTGCTCTTTCTTTCTCTGGTGGTGATGTGGGTACCCAGTGCTGGGCTCCTCCGGGTGTCCTGTGCCAGTCTTGGGGACCAGCAACTTGCTCAGGGTGGCACTGGCTGGCCTGGCACTCGCTGTGTGTGTGTGGAGGGGGTTGTCTTTGGGGGGGTCTTGCTGTGATGGATGTGGAGCTGCTGATGGTTTTGAGCCCAGCTCAGGGCTCACCCAGACAGCCCTTTCCCTCCCCTCCTTGTCCCCAGTACCCCAGGGCGGGACACTGGTGGTGGGGGCTGCGTGGCTGCCCCAGCACATGGCCCCCAGCCCTGTGGGGGGGTCCTGGCACCAGCACCTCTGGGAGATGCGTTTTGGGTTGAAAATGCAACGCACAACTGGGAGGGGGCGGTGGGTGGATTCTGTCCTTGTTTTTCCCCATGTTTCGCCTCTGTGACCCCCCACCCCCAAGGTGCTCTTGGCCCTGTGAAGTGTGTCCCTGGGGGAAGCCAGTACCTGCCATCACCATTTTTGCTGCCTGTTGCGTCCTCGGTACCCAGGTGGCTGCAGAGATGTGGGGGGGGTGTGTCCCTGGTTCCTCCCTGCTGCAGCCACTGGTGAGTGAGCAAAGCCCCCCCACCTCCTTCCCCTGTGCCCCCCAACAGTTGTCTGGGGGATACTGACAGCTTTGGGGAGCAGTAGCCAGCCAGGGGGGTGCGAGCAAAGCACAGTGGGGGCTATTAACGGGGGGTCACCAGCATCCCCCCTGCCTGGTGCTGCAGAGGGGTCCTTTCCCCTCCTTAAAACCCCACCAAATCCTGCAAAACCCGCCCCTCCGCAGCCCCCGAGGGGGTGGTAA